>OU612044.1:157060387-157660387 GCA_914767935.1 Coremacera marginata
TATATCTATATCTATAATCTATATCTATATCTATATCTATATCTATATCTATATCTATATCTATATCTTATATCTATATCTATATCTATATCTATATCTATATCTATATCTATATCTATATCTATATCTAATCTATATCTATATCTATATCTATATCTATATCTGTATCTATATCTATATCTATATCTATATCTATATCTATAATCTATATCTATATCTATATCTATATCTATATCTATATCTATATCTATATCTATATCTATATCTATATCTATATCTATATCTATATCTATATCTATATCTATATCTATATCTATATCTATATCTATATCTATATCTTATATCTATATCTATCTATCTAATCTAATATCTATCTATATCTATATCTATATCTATATCTATATCTATATCTATATCTATTATCTATATCTATATCTTATCTATATCTATATCTATATCTATATTCTATATCTATATCTATATCTATATCTATATCTATATCTATATCTATATCTATATCTATATCTATATCTATATCTATAATCTATATCTATATCTATATCTATATCTATATCTATATCTATATCTATAATCTATATCTATATCTATATCTATATCTATATCTATATATCTATATCTATATCTATATCTATATCTATATCTATATCTATATCTATATCTATATCTATATCTAATATCTATATCTATATCTATATCTATATCTATATCTATCTATATCTATATCTATATCTATATCTATATCTATATCTATATCTATATCTATATCTATATCTATATCTATATCTATATCTATATCTATATCTATATCTATATCTATATCTATATCTATATCTATATCTATATCTATATCTATATCTATATCTATATCTATATCTATATCTATATCTTTATCTATATCTATATCTATATCTATATCTATATCTATATCTATATCTATATCTATATCTATATCTATCTATCTATATCTATATCTATATCTATATCTATATCTATATCTATATCTATATCTATATCTATATCTATATCTATATCTATATCTATATCTATATCTATATCTATATCTATATCTATATCTATATCTATATCTATATCTATATCTATATCTATATCTATATCTATATCTATATCTATATCTTTCTATATCAATATCTTTATCTATACTTATCTATATCTATATCTATATCTATATCTATATCTATATCTATATCTATATCTATATCTATATCTATTATCTATATCTATATTATCTATATCTATATCTATATCTATATCTATATCTATATCTATCTATATCTATATCTATATCTATATCTATATCTATATCTATATCTATATCTATATCTATATCTATATCTATATCTATATCTATATCTATATCTATATCTATATCTATATCTATATCTATATCTATATCTATATCTATATCTATATCTATATCTATATCTATATCTATATCTATATCTATATCTATATCTATATCTATATCTATATCTATATCTATATCTATATCTATATCTATATCTATATCTATATCTATATCTATATCTATATCTATATCTATATCTATATCTATATCTATATCTATATCTATATCTATATCTATATCTATATCTATATCTATATCTATATCTATATCTATATCTATATCTATATCTATATCTATATCTATATCTATATCTATATCTATATCTATATCTATTATCTATATCTATCTATATCTATATCTATATCTATATCTATATCTATATCTATATCTATATCTATATCTATATCTATATCTATATCTATATCTATATCTATATCTATATCTATATCTATATCTATATCTATATCTATATCTATATCTATATCTATATCTATATCTATATCTATATCTATATCTATATCTATATCTATATCTATATCTATATCTATATCTATATCTATATCTATATCTATATCTATATCTATATCTATATCTATATCTATATCTATATCTATATCTATATCTATATCTATATCTATATCTATATCTATATCTATATCTATATCTATATCTATATAATCGAAAATGTAGCCCGTCTGCCTACAAAGCGGCCATTGTCTTCTAAAAGTAAGTTGAAAGTGGATACGAACATGTGTACATTATCGCCTACGAGTGTATTGCCTTTCATCGATGAAGTGTATTACCCATTTGCCAATGGGAGATACGCCTCGCGCAAGGCGAAAAGGGAGATAATTATAAATGCAGTGTTGAGCTGCAAAGCCAAACAAAACAAAAGAAGCAATTTTTTTATTTCGTTTGGCATGCATTGTCTTAAGAGAGAACGGCGTTCAAAAATTTTGTTGGAGAAACAAAAACGTGTTAACCTCTTTATTAAAGAGGTAAACGGTAATAGGTTCGTAATCACTTCTGTAATCGGTTGGTTATCGTTTCGGTAATCGCTTCGGTAATTGTAAATCGGTTGGTAATCGATTTGGTAATTGGTAATCGGTTGGCAATCGCTTCAGAAATCGGTAATCGGTTGGTAATCACTTCTATAATTAGTAATTGGCCCGGTAATCGGTTGTTAATCGCTTCGGTAATCGGTAATTGGTTCAGTAATTGGTAATTGGTTCGGTAATCGGTTGGTAATCGCCTTGGTAATCGGTAATTGGTTCGCAAATCAGCCTCGTAATCGATTCGGTCTTTGGCTTGGTCGATGCTTGGTAATCCCTTGAAAAGGGAATTGCTGTACAGCAATAATTTCTGTTATCCTTACAGAGTGATGATATCGGTAACAGCGTGATGATATTGCGAATCTAGAGTTTTGCCCTCTATAAAAAGTGCTCAACGCGCCTAAAGAAGTTTTTACTTAAAAAAATGTAAAATTCACCCAATATTTTTCCATAAAACTTTTTCCAACATCGCCCATGAAAGTTTATGTGTAGAATTTTTTAGTATCGTGATCTATTTCCAAGAAGAATCTTTTGATTATTTTTTTGCATCAAATTTTCAAACTTTAATAATAAAGTTGTATTTTTATCCAAAATGTTATTTTTTTAACATTTGCCTTAGAAGAAAAAAAAAAGAATTTTAATCAAAATGTTGGTTGTTCTTAAGAATGTTAATTTTCTGAGCATTTAAAGGGTGCTGTATAGGCTGAAATTTTTTTACAAATTACATGGCCTAAGCTTTTGCGTAGCTGCAATTTAATACCGTTGGCTTTTTTATATGGGGACAGAATAAAAAAGAATGTATTCTTTTTAAGGCGGTCAAAAAGCGTATAAAAAAATAATTTCCTCTTTGAATCTTGAATGAAATCATATAGTGAATTATTTGCTCTCGGGTTTAACATATATTAACTTTTTACAGAGTGAATATTTTTACGCCCACCACTTGCATCATAACAACTTACATCACAGATCATTCAACTGCTACGCCTTTTATGTAGTTAAAAGTAGAAGGAGCAGAAAAGGAAAATAATGCTAAAGTAAACTGGAAATTAATTTTCGAACAGTATCAACATCAATCAAAATGAAATTAACAAAGCAATGCAAGAACTTTAAGGTAAGCACAAAGTTAAGATATAACCAAATCTGGCTACGTGAGTGCATCAGCGGTGCATTGCAACAGGAACAACAACAACAACAACAAAGACACATAAAAACCACATTGACGAAAACCTTTTATAATCAATCACGCAAGAATCTTTCAAAGAAAAGAAAAACGTTACTTTAAGCCTCAGTATGTGAAAAGCTGCTTGAAGCAACTGTCATTAAAGCATAAATAAAAAAAAAATTAAAAAAAAAATCAAACTCATTTACGCGCACACGAGCGCAGCCAAGGCACAGTAACTCGATGCAAACTTTAACTGCGCGTACATGCTGCAGCATAAGAAATGAAACCACTGAAACATGAGTAGAAATGCATTTCAGAACTTATGTAGTGCGTTTAAGCTCTTCTAAGTTATCAATTTTATATTGTATTTTTTAATTAAAGCATTTTACACAGAATTTCAGAAGAACAGGATGGTCTTGTGACTGTTTTGCATAAGCAAAGCGTAGTAATTTATTCAAATTAATTCTCTATCCTAAGTGATTGAGGTTCAATGTGTGAAAAACTAGTGTGTTTGTGTGGGCTGTCTAATAATTTAAAAACAGCAGGAAATAACATTTATTTAATTATGCAGTCTAAGCCTTAATAACATTTCAAAATATTCAAGAAACAAACTCGATTGAATATCATTGCCATTAGCATATAAAAGACTTGAGCAACAAACTTGATGCAACTGCATGTAATGAATGAGATTCAATGAAGTGAATAATGGTGGGAAACAAGCATTTAGTGAACATGGGAGCAGTCAATGAGGTGGTTCTTCCCGCAGGAAAACCATGCAGGGCAATGCTAGTGAAAATTTATGAAACTACAAAGAAGACCGCATGATTGAAATGTTGATGAATACCGCCACGTCAACTTAAGTGAAGAGTACGTGTAAAAAAGTTAATTTTCTGAGCTACAAAATGCTTAAAGCTAAGCAAAAAAATTCACGCAGTTAATGCTTGAGTTGGTTTTTTTCGTCTATATTTCAATTGAAGAAGTATTTAATGTTTTTTTCTATACTAAACTGGGCAATAAAAATTAAGAAACTCACACTTTTACTTTGGATGCGGAACTAATTGTTACTAATGAATATATTTTGGTTCACTAAATTTGCTCCAGGACCAGAAAGAGAAAATGAATATTAACTTAAGTTAATCTTATCAGAGTTGAACTTATATAGTTATTTTATCTGAACCCTACATTTTGATGATTTCAGCTCTGTTTAATTTAACCAGAAAACACTAAAGAAATGGTTCCTACAAAAAAAAAAAAAAAAAAAAAAATACTCAAGTAAGGTATATAAGGTGATTACACATCTATCAACAGCGAAATTAAAAGTATTTATTATTACTTGAAAAATCTTCGCAATTGTTGATACAGGAGCGCGCCATGGAGCTGATAAAAAACTTATAGCAATGCTTGAAGGGCGTATAATCCGATGTGGCCAATACTTAAAAAATAAAAAAAATTAAGTTCTTCAATTTTCTTTAAAAAAAATTTTTAATACTTCACGTATTAAAATTTGTTTCGGTTACAGGTCTATTTTCAAAAAAATAATTGAAAGGAACGTCTTTTTGGTTTTTGGCTTTATTTAATTTAAAACTGTATATTTCGAATTATCATCCACAGTTCATTAGCAGGAGATTTTTGTTTTCACTAAAATCTAGTTAGGTAGTGACAGCTTAGGTGTTTTTCGGAAAGAGTTTCCGAATTCGAAATAAAGAGTTTTTAACTTTATAAAACCAATAATTAAAAAACCTAGAAGGAAGTTTTATAATTATATTTTTGAAGATTGATCAGTAGCCGAAACAAATTTTAATAAATATACAAATTGTATTTGTATAAATTTGTTTTTACATTATTTTAGTTCAAAATAATTGTATAATATAAATAACTCCTCATTATAAATTATTCAATTTCAATATTAATCAAGTCCATTTTAATTAGATTAAAACTAAGCAAGTCCAATTAAAGTGTTTTTTAGAGGTTCCATTTAATGTTAGTGATTTTATAAATTTGATTGATCTGGCAATGTTTTATGTTATTAGTATGGCTTGCCATTTCATCATGAATACAAAAACGAAAAAGCAATCGATTTATCATGGATCGTTTTCACATCACGTATACTTTAAATGATAATTCACATCAACAAAAAACAAAAACACACCGATGCTGAAGACATCTTATAGCACGTAGAAGCAAAATATTTGTTAGTTTTTGTAGGATAGCCAATACACAATCCTCTATCTTTTAATAGATTGTGACGATCTACTTAACATTGAATCAACAACTCTGTCTAACCAAGATTTGTGGTTTGGTGAATAGTGTACAGAGCTCTTAATCAGTGCGGTACACTTTCAATCCCGACGTCGCACCGTGGTTTCATCTCATACAACGTTTGGAATAAAATAGAATGAGTCACCGTAGACTAATGAAGTTTGGTGTGTAAGTTGATTGAGCTCTATTAGAACAAATGCAAAAATATTTTGTAATCCACCAAAAACCACGCCTACCTCCACGCCATATAACACAAAAATTTAAAAAGATATATTTTTTTTTATTGAAGCTATTTCAAAACAACTCAATCAAGAATATAAAATAAATGTGCAGATTTAAAAACAAAATTGCCACGCCCACCTCCCATATAAATTTTGCATAGCATCTTAAACTCAGGAACGACTCGTCGTAGATCAATGAAATTTTGTATATCAGTTGCAATTAGTTTTATTAGAGTACTTATAAGAATATTTGGAAATTCGCCCACAGCCACGCCCTTTTCCCATATAACACAAAAATTTAAAACTCTTTTTTTATTGAACCGTCGATAAGTTTCGATAACTTAGTTCTGGTCCACCAAACTTTGGAATCTGGGAAAAAACATGGTCTTAATAAAATTATTAAAACAAACAATAATTAAAAAAAAAAAATATTTCTCATTAAAAAATGTATTTTAGATACATCACAATATTGTATTTAAAATGATCCTACCAGAAACCGGCTGAAACTCGTCTGCTCGTCCACAAAAATTCAGAAGACTTATCTTATATCTTTTTTTTTGAAATATGTTTTTGAAACATTTCTAAACTTAAATTAAAAAAAAAACGAGCAATAATTACAACAGTAGACTGATTTAATTCCACTTTTGAAACCACTGTGCGTCGGCCAAGAAATGTTTTTAATATTTGATATTAATTTTCTTGCATTAAGCAATGAAGATACCTAATTCAATTTCTAAGAAAAACGATATCGAGAAAAAGTGTAATTTTTGAGATTTCACTCAAGTTAATCACAGAACGAGGCGTAAGAATCTGCCCTTAAGAAAAAAAAGCGAAATTGCCATTTTAGCCCTTGAAAGATTTTGACCGAACTTTTTATGATCAATTGTGTTGTGCGTGTTGTGAAATGCTTGAACACAAATGATCGAGAACTGGACCGACTTCAAGCTGCTTATGTTCTCAAGAAGCTTTACATGCCTGTTTTAACTCTCTGAGGTTTGCCATTGTCTGCAGAAAGGTGACAGCCGAACAGAAAAATGATTTCAATTGAAAAATATTCTGTGTCAGATGGGATTCGATTCTGGGTAATGTAAAAAAAATCACTTAGTTTAGGAGGTAGGTGTACTGTCGGTCCGATCACGTCCATTTTATACACATCATACAATTAATATTAACAAAAAATATAACTACACGGTTAAAAATCTTGGAGTAATTTTTAAGCCTATGGTTGGAACAATGCATTTTTTAATCCATTTTTTATTAGAATTGATACTTTTCAAAATACTAGACATTTTTTTTGCGAAGCTGTACTTAAATTAAATAAAGTTGGAATGAAATTAAAACTGAATTTTAAGCCATGCTGTATTATATTTTAATACTTTTCGTCTTAATTTTCAGATTGTTAAGTTTCAAAAGTCTTACGATTCAGAGTTACTTGTTCGGTTAACATAGCTTTATAATACAATTTTTGTGAAACATTTTTTATTTGATTATGGCGCACAAGCAACTTTTACTACTTTCATTTCAATGATGATGTGAGTTTGAAACCTACAATAGGTGTAATTTTAAAAATTATAGTATAAAAAAGGAGTAAATTGTACACTTCAATGTGCAATAAAATTGAATGCTAACTTTGTACCAACTGTTTTAAACCAAAACAGTATTAAATCTTAATCCGAACTTAGTATTAAATTCTAATACAAAGTTTGATTAGAAATTAAATGAAATATTCGGCAATTATTAAAATTTAACACAATTTTGGTGTCGTCATATATGTACTAAACTTTGTACTAAAATTTATTCCAAAATTGAAATAAACTTGGGGGGACCCCCAGAGGCTGACATATAGGGGGTAGCTGTGTTCAAAAGAAAGAGTAGAAAATAAGAGGACCAGTTCATATGTTTAACCCCTCTAATGATTAATGAGGGAGAGATATAAACTACAATCGCCATTTTTGTGTTTTTTGTATGAGGACCCTCAGAAGAGTGGCAGATAGGAGTTAGGTGTGGTTAGAAGAAATATTTAAGAGTCAAAAATAATAGGACCACCTTCTAAATGGGCATTTCCGTGGTGGAGAACGTGACGATGGTACGACTTTAATGAGTGAAAAAAGAATGAAAAATTTTACTTACAAGCTCCTTATTTTGGTTTTCCAATAGCTTACTGCACACTATACAAGGTGCAAAACCTAAGAGTTGTCAAAAGTTCGGTGCTTAGATAGAAGCCACCAAAAATGATACGTTACGAGACAAAAAATAGCAGTGGTTTTTGACTTGGATCACAAAATTAGTAAAATTCTGTAAATTGGCAAGAATTTTTGTATACAACTTTTTTTAGAAAGATTTGAAATAGTATAAGTTTATTTTGAAAGTAATCAAATTTAAAAACCTTTTCTCGTTTTTTTTTTTAATTAGACTTAGTGTGAAACGTTACGTGACATGGCGTTACGTGACATTTTTCCATTGTAATTCATTTGGGTAATTAAGTAATTAGGTAATTAAGTAATTATGTGATTTAGTTATTAAAAAACAAATTTAATATATTCTGCCTCTCCTTGCCTTAACCATTTTTCATTATTTTTAGCCAATACCTTCCATGTTTAGTAAAACAAAAACGCTTACGAAACCTTTACTAAACATTAACTAAAAAGAAAAATTACATTTGTGGAACAGTGCAGACGATTTGATCATCATGGGAAATGAATGTATATTTAAATTGCTTAAATCAATAAAATAAAAATGTTTCTCTAAGACAATATCATTAAATAATAAGTTTTTATATCTCGGGAGAGATATAGGAGATAGAAGTAAGTTATGATCACAATAGTTTCTATGGAAAGGTATGTTCAGAAGAAATGTTGAAGGGTAAAAAATAATAGAACCAGCTTATATATTTTACTCTTTAGGATTCATTTCGGAAGAGATTTTTTTTTGTGCGAAAATTTGATGATATTCAAAAATACTCGAAAAAAATGTACTTAAGACTTCGACGATATATCTATCATACTAAGTGGAGACTTCAATATTATCATACCACTATCACTACCACTAATTGCATTTTTTAATGAAATATTAAGTTAACTATATCCTACGATCGAAAACTCAGTATTACTAAACATAAAACGATCGGTGCGGTTTTTACACGATACTTACAGATATTTCAATCAAACATTTTGGTTTCGTACTGTTGTTACCGTTAGCCTACTGCATCGTTTTTAGAATATAATGAAATAATTGAAATGTAAATAATTTGATACAATTGTTGTGAAAATTAAAAAAAAAACACTGTCATTTAAGTTAAGTTTCTGTTAGTATAACTTAAAGTTTTTCATAGCCTTAAGTTTTCATTTCGATTGGCAGTACCTCACTGCCTATTTTTTGCGAACAAGCGATTGGTGAATATTATAGATATTATGAGTTTGTTAATTGAATTGCAGATTTGCATTTCAAGTTTATTTAATTCAAAAGTATTTTGTAAAGCTTTAATCGTCATATATCAGTGATTCCACTGAGTTCTTTGTTCAAACATTCAACTTCAACATTTATAACTTGGTTCAACTTAAACGTTTAAAAACTTTTGGCCAAAGTTAACACAAGGTAGAAAGTGAATAGAAATTGAAATTTTAATTTATAATGTGCAAATATTGCAGTTATGAAAATAAAATGATAGCTGAAATAAAAAACTGGTGATAGAACTGAAAAATTGCAAATTGTGGATGGTTAAAGTGATAGAACCCAAAAATATAAAAAAATTGGTAGATCTACCGTAGTTGTGGTAAAATGACCGCTCCACGGCTGACACTTAAGTGAAATTTGTGGAATTTTGTATCTTTGGAATCGAATTGTAAATGAAGAAAAAATGTCCAAACAAAAAGCAGCATATACGTATAATTTCAACCTTAGGAGTGGTTTAATAAAAATAATCAATGTGCGTCGTTCAAAGCAACTCCTTCAGTGCGGAAATGGAAGCAAATATAAGCAATGCGTTATGAATTTTAGCTTTGTGTTCTTTAAATGCTTCTTCGGTTTAATACTTATTTGCTTAATAACATGTCAGCGCCAGTTTATTTATAAAAAAAAAATATTATTAAAAAGTCGTTAAAAAAATTAACGACTCAATAATTTGAATATCATGTCAACATCTTGCAGTTGAGCTTGTTAAAAAAGCTTTAACTTGTGGCTTGAGCTTGTTGGCACAATATGCGGGTACAAAACAAAAGACTTAAGGCACGAACTTGCTTAAGTTCATATGCAAGACAATAGGAAATAATTTTGCTGTTATTTAAAAATTATTTTCTAGTATTCAATGTCAAATGTAATTAGTTTTTTTTTTTAACTGTTCTTGGTCAGTTTTTTAATGCAACTATTCTATGTGAGACGCACATAACAAGTTACTGAGAAGCGAAGGTAAAACTTTTTATACATCAATGAATTAAAGAAACAGACAAAACAAAATAATAAGATATTGGTTAATTGTTGCCTATTTTTTTGAGCATTCAAATTTCGATGTTGTCTGTGTTCTTCCTTATTGCAATACAAACTTTTGACTCATCGCTACATATGATTTTTTTTTTTTTTTTTGCATTAAAGTACTACAAATTCGATACAAAATATTTAACCACCATAAAATTGTATCCTAAAGTTATAAATCAAAAACTATTTTTTTTTCTCACATAATTCCGGCAATACTACCTAGCTATAGGATGCGCTGCCCTTATTTGTCCCCTTAGACTAACTAACGTTCGATTATAAAGCTATTCAATCATTCATGTCAGATTTAACATTTAAAATATAAAAAAGGCACTTCAAAGAACTGTTCTTCATATGCAATGGCAACATATCAACATCTGCATAGGTTGAAAAACCAAAAAAAGTCATAAACTTGAAGACGCTTCAAAAGCACCTATCAAAAATGAAATATGAGATGCAGCAGTATAAAAAAAAACCAAACAAAAATTTACCGAAAGCCCTCAAGAAAATACAGTCAATGAAGCTATGCTCCGTAAACACATTAAAATGTCGAATTTTATACCTCAACCTACCTTCTATCAAAGACGTTTGACTCTCTGGAAAAAAAAACTCAGATTAAAATCTAATAAAAAAAGTTTCATGGAAAAAAAAAACGGCAAAATAAACATAAAAAAATACAACTCAACGCTAAGAAAGCGTCAATTGGTAACCACCTACTTTTGACGAAAAATCATTCCAGTACTGAGCGCAACCGACGTGAATGGTTCTCAAACTTGGTTTGAATGCTTTTAGCAACTTAAAAAGTAGAAAAGCATAAAAAAGCTAATTTTTATGCACATCACGCATTGATTAATAATAAAATTTATACAGTTTATCAACAGTTTATCGGCAGAGAGTGTGCAGCCCACTTTTAAGGCCCAAGATGTAGCGAAACCGCAATAAGAACTACAGCGACTTAAGCGCACAAAGCATGCCGCCTTTTTAACTCTACCTTAGGTTAACATAAGCTGCTGTGACTTTTTTCAAAGTGTACCTACGAGGAGCTGCCAGAATGTACATTTTGAAAAGAACAAAGTATAAAAAAAAAATTAAATGAAAAATTCAAACAACGTTCATCAATTCAGGTTCATTTTCCACAGAATTTCTACAGAAAGGATTTTTATCAATTTTGTTTTGAGGTTGATGTGTAAAAAATTAATAAAAATGCAATTATGCGCACTTTAGTGTTGAATTAATGCATAGCTGGATGCGCTGAATATTAAGTGCTTTATTGGTGGTCATCGTTAGGTTTCTCAATAGAATAGATGTAGATGAAGAAATGAGTAGAAAAGAAAAACCAATAAAGTGGGCATATAAAAAGTAAGACTACAAAATATGCAATATACAACACAGTAAAAACTTAGTAAGAACCCGAATTTATTTAAATAAATTCATTAAATGGCACATCATGTAAATGCAACTGAAGTTACTTGAAGGCATAGAACAAAAGACTTAAGAAACGAACTTGCAAACATAATTTTATTGAGTTTTCTCTAACTTTTTCTTCTTACTGCTGTCTGAACTTCTTGTAGGTTAAATGGCGACAACAAACTCTTTTTTGGTTGAACTTCTGCTTGCTTGCATTTACTTGCATCGCCACGTTTCTTGAATAAAGTTGCCTGAAGTAATGTCTCAGATCAATTAAAATCATTACCAGTTTATTTTAAATCCATTCGTCTTTACACCAGATCACAGTAATTTATTTGAAATAATTTTTCGATAAATTCGATCTAGCAGATGCATTCAAAATCATTGTTAGTCAACGTAGTATTTATTTTTACGCTATTAACCTTTAAGTTAGTATGTTATACTGAAGTTATTGGAGAACCTTTGTATATTTACGACTTATACTATCCTACTCATTCAATTATTACAAAAATGTATATACTAGGGTGTTTCGGGTAGCTGCTTATGAAATTGCTATAAGAATATTAAAATCCAATATTAAAATCGAAAACAATATGGCTGACACTGACCATGAATCTGACATAAAAAAATAGTCCGCCGACCGAAGTGAAAACTTAAAGCTTGAATTTTTCAATTGATTGTAGTATCAAATCAATCATATTTCACTTATTTTATTATATTCCAAAATGGATTCAAACGGCTTAAGATAACTAAAGTAAGAAACAAAAATATTTGATTCAAATTCCTGCAAGTATCGTGTAAAAGCCAAATCAGCCATCGGTCAATATTTAGTAATACTGAGTTTTCTATCACTGGACATAGTTAAACTTAATGTTTCATTTAAAACTTAAATTGAATAGATTCTAGAACATATCCTGGAGGGAAAATGGAAAATGCATCTTATTTTTCTTTGAAGAATTCTTTATTGAAAATAATATAGAAGAAATCATGCATACCAAGGTAAGTGAAGAGGTATCGTATGCGCCACTCTTTCTGATCTTCTGGCATTACTATCCTGTTGAATTGAGTATTCTTGTGAAACTCTATATATTTCTTTGATTCAATGCATCGAAATGTATATCGATATTTCATAAAACATAGATGCATTACCAAGTAATATAAGAATTCGTCAATAACTGTGTTATGCAGTAAGGGATATATTACATTTCCTGTGACATCCCCGTTTTCAAATTTATCGATGGAGTTATGAATTGACATGCAAGCTATGGATTACCACTTCGCTTACCTAGTGGCTTACTTTCCTGCTGAGCTATTAAATTTTCGAAAGAAAAACAATCTCTCCTGAATTGAGTTCTAGAGAAGCAAAATATATATATGAACTGGCTCTATTATTTTCTACCCTTCCACATTTCTTTTGAATACACCTAACCCCTACCTGCCACAATTCTGGGAGTCCTCATATAAAAACAAAAAAATTTTGATTATAGTTCATATCTCTCCTGAATCGATCCCTAGAGGGGTGAAATATTGGTTGGCAACTAAGTAATTACGGATTTCACTCATAGATGGCTTTAGTTGAATTTTTAGGTTTGCTGACGTAATCGAAATGTCAAACATATTTTGTTATTTGATAGTTGGTACTTCAGCAGTCAATCAGTAAAAAAATTTTTTTGATCGGTTGTGTAGTTTTTGTTTGGCGTCTGTTGAAGAATGGAAAATCAAAACGAACATTTTCGTCATATTTTGTTTATTTCCGGATAGGAAAAAACGCATCGCAAGCTCACAAAAAGTTATGTGCTGTTTATGGTGACGAAGCTTTAAAATAACTGCAGTGTCAAAATTGGTTTGCCAAATTTCGTTCTGGTGATTTTTTACTCAAAGATGAAAAACGCTCTGGTCGTCCAGTTGAAGTTGATGACGACCAAATCAAAGCAATAATCGATTCGGGTCGTCACAGTACAACACGTGAGATTGCAGAGAAGCTTCATGTATCAGATACATGCATTGAAAATCGCTTAAAACAACTTTGCTATGTACGAAAACTCAATATATAGGTTCCTCATGAACTGAAAGAAAATCATTTAACACAACGCATTAATATCTGCGATTTGTTAAACACGTAATGAAAATGATCATTTTTTATCGTAATTGGTGATGAAAAATGGGTTGTTTACAACAATTTCAATCGGAAAAGATCATGGAGCACGCCAGGTGAACCAGCTCAAACAACATCAAAAGCTGATATTCATCAAAAGAAAGTTATGTTATCAGTTTGGTGGGATTACAAAGAAATTGTCTACTTTCAACTTTTACCACCCAACCGAACGATCAATTCAGATGTCTACATTGAACAAATAACAAAATTTAACAATGCAGTTGAAGAAAAGCGGCCCGAATTGACAAATCGAAAAGGTGTTCTATTCCACCATGACAATGCAAGGCCACACACATCTTTGGTCACTCGGCAAAAATTATTGGAGCTTGGTTGGGATGTTTTGCCACATCCACCATATAGTCCTGACCTTGCACCATCTGATTACTTTTTATTTCGATCTTTGCAAAGCTCCTTGAATGGTAAAAATTTCAATAATAATGATGATGCCAAATCGTACCTGGTTCAGTTTTTTGCTGATAAAAACCAGAAGTTTTATGAACGTGGAATTATGATGCTGCCTGAAAGATGGCAAAAGGTCATTGCTCAAAATGGGCAATACATTACAGAATAAAGTTATTTCGTTCCATGAAAAAATTATCTTTTATTTTCCAAAAAAAAAAATCCGCAATGACTTAGTTGCCAACCTATATTAGTTGAACCTATTATTTTGTGCCAGTCAACATTTTTTCTAAGCTCACCTATCTGCCACCTTTCTAATGGTTGCAAGGACTAAAAGCTTAACGAAATTTTGCTTTTACATGTTTTTGTCTTACGTGTTTTATTTCCTTTCAAAATTTCTTACCGAGGCATTAACGGAAATAAAACACAATAAATGACCCAATGCAATGAGCACCACTACAAAGACCTCCAGCAAATTATAGATTTACTCAATTAGGATTAAGAATGATTTTAAGAAAAATGAATTAAATATTATTAAGGTTGGAAAATAAGGAGTCCAATAAACCATATTTTAAATAAAATTTAAAGTGTTATTAAGTGTTTAAATTTATTTAGTTTTCCTTATTTTATAAATCAAGACAAGTCAAGGTAGTTTTCATTTTTCTTGCAGGGCAATTATTGCATTAACTAATACTTGTTTTTTCTTTTTTTTATTTATCAAAGAAGCCAGCAACAACATCACAATCGAATGTTCTCGTATTCTATGCAACAAAGGCACAATCATGAGAGACGCCAGCCAGAATCACGTAAGCCATGACTAGTATAAAAGGGGCCACGCGATAGGAAATGTCATTTTTTCTCAACAACCACCAATCTAACAACATCAAAGCCAATCAAGTGTCTTTTCAAGTGAAATGAAAGTATAAGTCAAATAAGAACATCAACGTCGACGCCAATGGCAACAGCAGCGGCGAAACCAACAGCGATAGCACGTCGACGCCAACATCAAACGAGCATTAAAGTCAACGGAAACTGCACTGCAACGTCTGCAGCTATACCGACGCTAAGTCAAAGTCAGCAGCGCTTGCATGTCGAAGCCAATAACTACTGCACGTCAACCGAAACCAAACATCAAAGCCAACAGCGACTGAACAACGAAGCCAACAGTCAAAACGACGTTACACTAAAGCTCAAGGGCAGCTGTACGTCGAAGCCAACAGCGTCTGAAAGTCGAAGCTAACAGCGACGGTTATCGAAATCAACCAGCACAATTAAACCAAATTATTCCACATTTAGCAGCGACAACAAGGAAAGCCGAAAGCCACTTGAAGAAAGCCGCCATAAAAGCGTGATTACTAAGTTGTATTTAGTTATATGTATGCATAGGTATAATTTAGATAAATAACATTTACAAGTGAATCTAATCTTTAACCAAAAATTCTACTATTCTAATCTTTTTTCCGACATAACCGAAGGCGTGGTAAGTCCCTGAATCGGCTGTCAGTTCTATGCTATACAAACTTTCTTCGACAAAACCGTGGGATATCCCTAAATCGGCTGTCAATTCTATGTTATACAAATCTTTTTCGACATAACCGAATGCGGGGCAAGTCCCTGACTTGGTTGTCAACTTTATCCTATACAAAACTTCTCCGACATAACCGAGGGCGTGGTAAATCCCTATATCGGCTGACTTCCATATTCTTTACACACCTTTTCCGACATAATCGAGGGCGTAGTAAGTCCCTAAATCGGCTGCAGCTTCTATATCACAAATCTCACTTCATCGATACCATACTTATTTAATTTTTAACTTCATAAATAAATACATATGAATCAGGATATCAGAATTGAAATAATATTTAAATTTATTAAATTTTATCTTAAATACATCACATTACATAACTATCGTTCAAATATAATACCGTTGTCCTTATTAAGTAAGCCTAGTCCTAAGTGGAACTGTCAATAAAATTGTTTATTGAAAGCCTGTGCGTTGGATTTAGTGTCTGCACAAATAAATATTTGTCACTATCCGTAGTAACCGGTGAGTGTTACCTCGGCTGTAAAAATGCATAGTTACGCATCGTAACAAAAGACACAAAAACTGTTGATTATACTCATATTTATTCCAAATTGACTTATAAGGCGAAAAATATATGAGCTGGTCCTATGAGTTTTACCCTTCCACTTTTCTTCTGAGCATATTTAACCCCTATATGCCAACCTTTTGGTGGTTCCCCCACAAAAAACACAAAAACTTTCGATTATAGTTGATATTTCTCTCGAATTGATCCTTATAGGGGCCAAATATAGGAACTGGTTCGATTCTTTTGTACCCTTCAACATTTCTTCTGAACTCATCTAATCCCTATCAGACACCCTTCGGGGGTACTCATTCAAAAAACACAAAAACTGTTTATTATAACTCATATCTCTCCCGAATTGACCCCAAAATGGGCCAAATATATAAGCTGGTCCTAATATTTTTTGCCCTTCCACATTTCCTTCTGAACACGTCTACCGTCTATCTACCACCTTTCTAGTGGTCACCATATAAAAAAACACAAAATCTGTCGATTATAGTTTATATCTCTCGCGAATGGACGCCTAGTGGGGCCAAACATATGAGCTGATCCCATTATTTTTCGCCTTTCAACATTTCTTTTGAACACATCTGCCCCCTATCTCCAACCCTTCGGTGGTTACCATACCGAAAAGCACAAAAACCGTCGATTGCAGTTTATATCTTTCCCGAATTGATTCCTAGAGGTGGCAAATATATGAGCTTCTCCTATTATTTTTTACCTTTTAATATTTCTTTAAAACATTCATACTTCTTTCTGATACCCTTCCGGGGGTTCCAATACAAAAAACACAAGAATTGTCATATCTCTCCTGGATTGACCGCTAGAGGTGTACAATGAACATAGCTGACATTAACATTGCTGACATTTAAATTGTTCGCGTTAACAGTGCTGACGCGAATTCCTAACTTTTACCCCAACCAAAAAGTGCTCAGCGCGCCCAAGAAGTTTTCACTTAAAAGAATTAAATTTATTTTTAATTCAAAAATCTCTCCTTTTGAATATAACTAAATTCTTGAAGAAAGTCGTATTTTTCAAAAATGCCTAATTTTGACTTTTTAATATTTTACAAAACCTAAACTAATTTTCGCACAGGTCCAAAATCTAGTCTTTTTTAACTGATTTTGTCTTAAACTTAATGTTTATTTGCTTTATTCGTGATTTTATACTGTTTTATTCGTGAAATTTTTTAAGGCACATTTTTTCTTTTTGTTTTGATTTTCGCAGTTATCTATGTATATATAAATAGCCGTAGGCGAAACAGTTTGGTACCATTTTCTCCCGTATGGAACTGGAGAAATAATGTATTATTTATTTCACCAATATCACTCATTTCGCAAAGATGGTGGACATGCGTAATATGTTATCTATATTCATTGTTTCATGTTCGCACATATGCGCAGAAAGAGAAAAAAAAGAAAAAATATAAACACAGACAAACGATTTTCCGTGCATATTTGTCGGCAAAATGTACACACAAAGAAAGTTTCATTTAAATGTTGAAGATCCGCACAAAATGAAATTAAAGAAAGCTTGCTACTTGACGCCAAAATATACGTAGACACTTTCAAAATAGCTTGTCGCTAACATTGTGCGCTCTTCTGTGCTAGATAACTGGTGGCGAATTCATTAGGAAAGTAAATGGTATGTCAAATTTTTATGGACAATATTATTAATTATTATTAATACATAATTATTAATACATTAAAAATATTATTAATTCATTAATTTTGTATCGAATTTTATTTCAATACAAACAAAAAATCAATATTTAATTTGAATTAAAATTTAAAATTTGGTTTGAATAAATTGCGCTGTAAAGCCGAATTCTTCTGTCCTCGACAGTTCGCCATGCATGCACGTTTATTATTTTTATACCCCAACGCGTACTGCGTAATCAACTTTGTCATTCCTTTTTTAACGCCAAGAAGGAGGCGTGGCAGGTATAGAAAAATATATATATTTTTGATGAGCATCATCTCCTGAGTCGATTTCCGCGTGTCCGTCTGTCCGTCTGCCTGTCCGTCTGCCTGTCCGTCTGCCTGTCCGTCTGTCCGTCTGTCCGTCTGTCGACACGATTACAGCCGCAATTTAAAGCTATCGCGCTGAAATTCAAAATATAAGTATATTTTTAAAAAAGGACGATCAAGTTCGAGAATGCGCCAAATCGGATGAAAACCACGCCCACCTCCCATACAAAGTAACTTTATTTTTATTAACCGTTAAATGTCTTTAAAATCCACAAAAATTAAAGAAATGGTTCAAAATTTGGCACGTAAGCTTTGCTCTTCAGTCTTAATTTTGGCTATACAATTTGAAAAAATCGGATGGAAACCACGCCTACCTCCCATACAAAGTGGCTTTATTTTAAAAGTAAAATCTCTTAAAAATCTGCTCAAATTAAAGAAATTTCTTGAAATTTTGCATATAGGCTTTGATATATAATACAGACCATCACTATGATATTTGGCAAAGTCGAATGAAAACCACGCCTACCTCCCATACAAATTGGCTTAATTATAAACGTATAATCTCTGCAAAATCTGCAAAAATTAAAGAAATGTTTTTAAATTTTGCACATAAGCTTTGATATTTAATATAAACCATCTGTATGATATATGGCAAAATCGGATGAAAACCACGCCCACATCCCATACAAAGTAGCTTTATTTTAAACGTAAACTCTCTTAAAAATCCACAAAAATTAATGAAATGTCTTGAAATTTTGCACATTAGCTTTGATATATAATATGAACCATCCCTATGATATATGGAAAAATCGGATCAAAACCACGCCTACCTCCCATACAAAGTAACGTCATCAAAATAGGAAAACTTTCGTTAATATCTAAAACTGAATATCATCGTGTATGTCGTGGCTAAAGACTTCGAATATACTTTAGTATGGCCGCGGTGGGGTATTTTAGTTTCGGTACCCTGCCGAAGCTCCATCCTTACTAGTTTTTAATATAATCTTTATGAAATAAATCAAACTAATCCTTGATTCACTCAATAACAAGTCATTTTCATTTCATTCACTGTATTACCTAAAAGTATTTCAATTCAATGTCTTCTAACATTTCAAACGTTTTTAGTAAATATTAAAAGAAAAGCGAAACCAAAGTCGATTTTTATATGGTCGAATTTTGGTCTCAGGCTTCGAATAGTATTTTTTAACAGACAATTAAAAATTCTCAATATTCAATTTGAATACTTTTAAAAGTAAGCAATTTTGCTTGCAAAATTTAAATATTATTCTTTTAAGCTTTTTACCATGAATTAAGAGATATTGACTTAGATATTTTATCTATACTATTAATAAATCTGTAGCCACTTTTTATGTTCACTCATCACGTTTAAACGACAACTCAGATTTTTATAAAATTTTGTACACATATTTATAGGTCAGCAGAGAGTGCAATAGGATACTTTATTTAAACCCATTAACAACCAATGTTACTATATGGAAACATATGCGTCTCGAATTTTCATTAAATACTGCATAATATTTCAAAAGTTTTAGTGCCAGTTTTTTAAAAAAAGTAAAATTAGCATGCAATAATAACTTATTTCTGCTCAATGGCATACATAGTTTTCACCAAAATGTTGCTTCAAGTCTAAAAATGTCTGTTTTTTATGGTTTTCTTTCGGCCCTAATGGATTAAATTGCACTTCGGTTAAACAAGAACAAAATCAATAAACGCTTTTAAATTTTCTTCAATTTGATACCAAAATCATGTATGTAGTTGGAAAACTGTGAAAAATTTTAGTACCAGATCTTTTTAGTATTAATTATAAGCTGAAAATGAGAGAAAAACGACTTGAAATTCACACTTTTAGCTTTGAAGGCAAATATTTCAGTCAGTTTGCAATGGATTTCAATAATTTTTTTTGAAAAATGTTGTTTGTTAAAATATCCTTCAAACATAAGTTGAAATTTTTACTAAACCAAAGTATTAATATTTTTAAAAATTTTTTTAAAAAATGTTCAAAAATTTTTAGTTTAAGCCAAAAAATTGGATAAAAGTTGTTTTTGTTGTAAAAAAAATTAAATCCAAAATTTAGGTTTTCGATTTCCTATCAGATGATATAACAATCTTAAGGTTAATAATTTGTAGTATTACTTAAACAATAAAAAATCGTTTTGGTAGCGAAAAATCAAGCCTACCCACTATCAATTTTTGAATGACAACTTTTTGAAAACCCGGCGAAGCGGCGGGTTTAAGCTAGTATTACCATATATTGAAAAAAAGAATAACCGATACAAAAAAAAAAAACGATGATATGGTCAGAGTAAAAAAATTACTGTAGGCAAAATAAAATTCAGAATTTCAGCTCAGGTACCTTTCAAATGACCCTGATTCTAATGTCGTATTATGGTTCATTAATTGTTGATACACAGTGCAGTTTATATCGAATGTTTTAACAAACTAATTAGTTGCAAATGATATTCTTTATGTATAAAAATAAGTCCATTCTTATACTGAACATTGCAGAGTTCTTTAACTTCTTTTCATCAGAAATCAAGGAAACAAGTTTTGAAAGTTTTTTTGTAATTTTTTTAAAGGCGTTTTTAAAATTCCTTTAATATTTTTATTTAAATATATGTTAAAAGCAAAAAGCTTTTGATGTACGTTCAAATTTTACAAACTTTTCATATTCCTTGAAACACAAGGAAACACCAAGACCACCTAAAAATTACGTTGTTTTTCATTTCCGATACATTATAAGAGTTGAGCTGTTGTAAGCATTGTATTGTAGTTTTTTTTGGTTAATTTTAATTTTCTTTCTTTTAAAAACATTGTTCTGCGTGGACAATCACGTTACTGTGAATCCCACTCATCAAAGCAATGCGTTAAAACAATTTCTCATTACATTGTGAACAGCACTAAATAACTTCTTATCGTGTGCTTCTTCTATAACAGTGTTCGCGTACAGCTCAGCAGATAAGCGAATGTATAAATTTTTGTTTATTTGTGTGAATGAGTAATTAATTATTTTACATCTTAAAATGTCAAAGAGTTGATGTGTGTAAAGTTAGTTTTTTTTTTTTTTTTGTAGGATAAGAAGTGGGTCAACCGCAGCAATTGATTTATGCAGAATGATAAGCAGCACACATGAGTCAGTAGAACGTTAAACTTAATGCGCACAAGAATTGAAAAATTGTTAAAAAAAAAAATTATAACAAAGCGTTTAATTTATGTGAAAGACTTTTTAGCTTGAAGTATTTGAGAAGGAGGAGGGGGGGAAAAAAAAGAAAAGCTCGATCATATCAAGAAGAGCAGGTAGCAATAAATTTGAAGAATAAAAAAAAGTGTTGAACATTTTCTAAGAACTTTATTGCCGTTCCTTAATTATCTTATAGCTTATTTTATTTATTTCTTTTTTGGCAATGTTATGTCAATAAATTCTTTAATCTACTCGGAGATTGTAGTAATTAACACAATTAACTTAACTGGTTTTATTGCGTAAAAGTTGTATATGAAATAAAATTTTAACGATTTTCTGCTTTTTAATCAGTTAGTCATAATAAACTAAAGGTTTCAATTAAACTAAGTTCAACATACTTAAATTAATTAAAATAAAATTGTTAAATTTTTAAGTTTGCTTCAAAAGACTTTTACTTCGGTTGCAATTCAGTCTATGAATGTATCTGACGATAATGCTGCCATTTTAAATTGAACATTTGTGCTAATATGTGCACGTTGTGTTCAATCATGTTCCGAATTGAAAAATAAATTTATTCTACTGTCATGACGTTTTGCATTTTTAATGTGAACTTAGCTCCGCCTTTAATTTTTATTAGAAATTCGGAAATTGTGCTGTGATGTGCTCAAGTTGTGCTGCTTTGTGCTGTAAAGAGATTGGAAAATATTTTAAAATTGCTTCTTTTAAAAGCTTCTTTTAAATTTAACAAATTTCAAGTTTTTGTTCCATATAATTGTGCTTAGAAAGTAGGTACATGTTACAGAACCATATGAAATTACTATGAAAAATTTGTGATCAGCTTAATACGTTCGCGAAAATAGAGAAATGGTAAATTTAGTTTGAATATTTCTACGACAAATTGCAGCACAACTTAAGCACATTACAGCATTAGTTCTAAATTTCTAAAATTTATAGTTTTACTTTTAATATAAACTTACGCTAATTTTGATAAATACCGCAACAGCACATGACAGCACAGCTAGAGCTTAATACAAAATAATTTCTAAATTACTGGAAAAATTAACTACTAATTTAATTTTTTGCCAAAATCAGCAAAACATGAAAACTTTTTTAATATATCTATAGAACATTGCAGCACAATTTAAGCACATTACAGCACAAGTTCCAAATTTCTGCAAAATCATAGTTTTACCGTAAATACGTGCAAATTTTAATTTTGTTTTAATTTCTTTTTGGCACATTTCAGCACAAACTGCCCACAATAGGGCACAATTTAAGATTTTTTGAAATATATTAATGGCGGAGCTAACTTCACATCCATTAGTATAAATTTATTTTCCAAGGCGGCACAGGATATTACACATCGGGCACATAACAGCACATATTTATTTTAATATCAAATTTAAAATGGCAGAGCTAACTTCATGCATATGCTTTATTTTATGTTTACTATACTTGATTTTCAAGTCAATTGAATTGCCACTCCTACTGCATTCTACTACTGTATTATACTGTATGTAAGCTGCTAACATTTTTAACCACACCCCTCTGTGCCTCCAGACTCTGCGCTTTGTTAAACTTGACATTGATAGCACTCATTGCAGCGAGATGATGACCACGAATTGTCATTAAAATTTGCTTCGAGACAAACGAAATCAAAATTTTCTAGACAAACAACGAAGGAAAGTGCAATTTTCTTCCACCAACCAACTCACCAAGCCGTAAATGGTGCCTAACTACAAAGCAAACCAACTCTCGTAGAGTCATTTCCAACTGTTGTTGCAGTGTTAAAATGAAGCAACACCATGCAGTGGCTGCTTCTAACTATTAAGCAGGCGTTGGTTCATCTCCAGCTTTGCTTTTTTCTGTTCTTGCCGAACTATAAGCCTTTAAGTTTTTTTGTCTTCTTTTTTGAGTTTCACAAAAAACATTTACTGCGAAATCGTGAAACGTGAGCAACTGCATCGCAACGCTTTGTATTATTGTGTTTGATTGTAGTGTTTTTTTGTTTCTGAAGACCAAAAACGTTGTCGTCTTCAGAGCTGCTCCCATTTAAATGTCCACGCTTATGATGACTTTTGTGCCTTTTTGACATTTCTAAGGGTTTCTTTTTGTTTTGTTTTATTAAGATTGTTCTAAATGGTGTTTGTCATGATGCAGATACAGATTATGTTGCCCCCCTTTTTTGGTCTTTGCAAGCAAAGACATTGTGACAATCGCTTCAAATGACAATCGAATGAGCTGTATATGGAGCGAAGGGTGCTTCTTTTTGTGAACATGCATCATATGCGATACATGCATTCAGTTTTTTTACATGGGCATGCATGGATTTTTTTTTTGTAATATTTTTCATATTTTATTATTAATTTTTGTTTGATGTTCAACAATAACCGCGCTGCTTAAGTCATCAGATCGGGGTCTAATGTTTTTTAACGTAGTATATATCTAAGAAGAATCGATAGACAAATTTATTTAATATTGTGTACATTAATAACATTAATATAGGTATGGGAAAAAAAAAAAAATTATAAAATAAAATTAATTTGTAAAATATAACTTTTTCGCAGTGATTTCGTCAGCTTGACAGCATACACAAAAAAGTTATTTTCGAAAAAATTATTATACGCTAGACCTGGCGTAGCATTGTATGAAATTTCATAAATTTGTAATTCCAATTATAGGTAGCAGTAATTATTAAAGAGTTGCACAAAACATTCTATTTGCGACACTTCTCTACTGTACAGTACTTCAGTGCACTGCATTTTGCTGTAGCGTTGACATCGCATACACTAGTTCTCTTATGTATGCAGATGTGCTTAAATCCAATGCGATATCAGCTGATCGTGCCACTCCTAAAGCAAGAGAGTCTAATACGGTTAAACCAAAGTTAACTAAAAATGGATTTTTGGGAGTAAATGAGAGTCATGAACTAGATATTATCTCTGAAAAAAAATTTGTTCATGTATCATCATTCAAAGTGTCTGTCTCTGAGAATGACATTATTGAATATGTGTTAAAACACACGGCGATTGATAGAAGTCATTTCTCATGCCATAAACTAGTCAAAAAAGATGCTGTTCTCGATAATCTAAGTAGCATTTCATTTAAATTGGGAGTATCTGCAAACTTGTTTGAACATATTATAATCCCATCACTATGGCCAGCCAACGTGAGAGTGCGCCCATTTAAAAATTTTCAAAAGCCGGATGCAGTGAACACGCAAAGTTAGTGAATGTGAGTACTAATAATAGTTCTAGCCATAAGCTCAATCTGTATTTCCAAAATATATCTGGGGCTAGAACCAAAACTGATTCCATTTATCAATGGTCTTCGCAAGGCGAGTATGATCTGATTGTTCTTATTGAAACTTGGTTAAACTCGGATTTTTTTGATGGTGAGCTTTTTGACTTGGGAATCTATCATGTGTATCGCAAAGACAGAGACCCATTGAAAACAGGGCTCTCTCGTGGTGGTGGGGTACTCATTGCTGCAAAACGTACTCTGCGCTCTTCTTTATGTATCTTGGCGAATACAGATGCCATCCTAGATCAATTATGCATAACAATTGATGGACCACTTTGCTCTCTGAATTTATGCGCATCATACATCCCGCCTAATAGCTCGGATATAATTTATGATGCTCACGTGAATAATATAATTTCTCTTTACTCTTCGATGGATCCTCGCAATCATCTCTGCGTATTAGGTGATTTTAACCTTAGTAAAATTCACTGGATGCGTATTGCTGGTGATTTCACTCCAACTAATGTAAATCAACTACACGAAATTAATTTCATTGATGGTATTTTTAGCATTGACTTAGCTCAAATCAATTATTTTGAAAATAATTTAAATAGAATCCTAGATTTAATTTTTGTTTCTAGCAATATTAATTTTAATATATCAGAGTGTGTTTTTCCAGTTAGTCCTGCTAGTATACATCATTGTCCACTGCTTTTAGAAATTGAATTTTTTGAATTTATATCGTGCCAGCAAAATAAAAACATATTTAATTTTAATTCCTGTAATTTCGGCATCTTAAGTAATCTTTTGAATGAAATTAACTGGACAAATTTATTTAATGGAAAAAGCACCGCAACATGTTTTGATCTCTTTAAAAATAATATTTTAAATATTTGTGAAAATAATGTTCCCCGTATTGCGCAGAAAAACTACAAGCTTCCGTGGTATACTAGTGGTCTCAAAAAATTAAAAAATTTGCGAAATAAGTTTTATAAACTTTTCAAGTCCACTAATAGTGATAGTTATAAACTCAAATTTGAGTATTATTCGAGAGAGTTTAATTTCTTAAATAAATTTCTATACAAGCAATATATACTTGGTGTGGAAAGTAATATAATTTCAAATCCAAAATCATTTTGGAATTATGTCCAATCGAAAAAAAATGGATCCCAGATTCCCTCATCAATGGTCTTTAATGGTATTAAGTGTTCCACAACAGTTGACATTTTGAATCTTTTTGCAGATTTTTTTAAATCAAATTTTGTTGAAGATGACTCGTGGTATGATAGCGCCCTGTTAGAAAATGTTGATCTAGGCTTCGACATTGGCTCTATTTCAGTGTCAGTCGAAGATGTTCTCAGCTCATTGTCTAACTTAAAATGCTCAACCAAGTCCGACATTGATGGGTTGGCTTCTATTTTATTAATTAAGTGTGCATCAGTACTAGCTAAGCCGCTTTCTTTGATTTTTAATAAATCTTTGTCATCGGGCTCTTTTATAGAGCCTTGGAAAATTGCAGCTATAACGCCAATCTTTAAGAGTGGTCAAAAGAACGATATAACAAACTATCGGCCTATATCTAAACTAAGCAATGTATCAAAGCTGTTCGAGGCAGTTATCAAGCCTAAACTTTATTTCCTTGCTAAGCGACACATATGTATTGAGCAGCATGGGTTTGTAACTGGGAAGTCTACAGTGTCTAACCTTTCTCTTTTCACAAATTATTGCATATCTACCCTTGAATCTGGTTCTCAAGTTGATGTCCTGTATACAGATCTTTCGAAGGCTTTCGACAAAGTATGCCATAAGGTTTTAGTTGCAAAGCTTGGGAAAATGGGATGCCATTCCACATTCCTGGAATGGATTAAGTCCTACTTAAATGGTAGATTTTGCTACGTCTCAATCAATAATATTAATTCATACTGCTTTAAAGTGTCTTCTGGTGTTCCGCAAGGTAGCATATTGGGCCCCTTGTTATTTGTTCTTTATATTAACGACATTAGTAAATGCTTTCACAACTCAAAATTCCTACTTTATGCTGATGATTTGAAATTTTTTAGTAAGGTTAACAATCTAGAAGACTCAGCACTATTGCAAGTTGACTCAAATAATGTCTTTGATTGGTGTGTCCGAAACGGATTGCCGCTTAATATTAATAAATGTTCTTTTGTTACTTTTAATAAATCAAACAACTCAGTAATTACTTCCTATACAATGGCCGACTTCCCACTTAAAAAAGTTGATACAATTCGTGACTTGGGGGTTGTTTTTGATTCAAAATTCACCTTTGCAGATCACTTAAATTTTTTGCTTCCTAAAGCTTATTCCCTTCTAGCCTTTATTCGTAGGAATAGTCAAGAATTTATTGACCCCTATACTATAAAAGCCCTTTATAGCTCTCTTGTAAGATCGAGACTTGAGTATGCATCAATTATCTGGAATCCTTCAGCTGCAATTCACGCTTTAAGGCTAGAAAAAGTTCAAAAAAAGGCCACTAAGTATATGTTGCGTTGTACTACTTTTAATTCGAATTTACCCGCGTATAATGTTCGTTGTCTGTTAATGGGATTGAAGACTCTTGAATGTAGAAGGAAAATTAGTTCATTAATGTTTATATATGATATCATATCTTGTAACATTGATGACTCGTCTTTATTAAATCTAATTAATTTTAATATACCTCCAAGGCAGTTGCGGTGTTTTAAACTTTTTTTTATCAAACTTCACAGAACTAATTACGGTTTAAATGAACCAATTACAAGATCTTTGTGTTTATATAACGAATTATCTTTAAAACATGTTTTTGATTTCTCAATATCAAAATCTTCATTCAAAAATTTTGTTACTAGCTTTTTTTAGTTACTTGTAAGTTTTATGCCTCTCTTATTTGTCATTTATATTTTATTGTTTTGTTTTATGTTTATTTATTATAACAAAATGTATTACTATCTCTAGTCTGTAAGGAATTGTATCCATAGACTCAATAAACTAAACTAAACTAAACTAAACTAAACTAAACTAAACTAAGTTCTGTATTACAGCTCAGCAACGAATCAAGCACTTCATCAGTTGAAATGCTTTTCGCTACAGTAACAGACAGTGCTTATGTTATGATGCCCAGCAGAATATAAAAAAATAAAGCGACTTTACAGTGAAGTAACAGTAAATCTTAGCAAGCATAACGAGTGCTTGCTTCAGTGTCGATCAGCTAGTAGCAATCTTATAGTAAAATCTGTAAGTTTAAAGAAATATTTTTGACGAAATAATCTATAATTTAAATGTAAGTTAAATTGTAAACTATGTCTATTTGTTATAATTTTGTTTGTGTTTAAATGTTTTAAGACTTTTTTGGTAGGAATCTATGAATGAAACGTAATAAAAACAAAACTTTTACCTAAGCAACTCATTGATGTATTCGAATTGTGCTGAACAGATTATAGCATGACAAAAAAGAAAAAAAAAACAAACCATTCGTTTTAACTGTAAGTACTTCAGTGCAGTAGGTTCTACTTCAGTTTTGTTCTATTGATCTAATGCTTGAATGTTCTATTGTCTCTTTGTGCAGTGTTTGTTTGTATATCAAAACCTTTCTGCACTGAATTGCTTGTTTTGATATGAGAGAGTAGGTGAACGGAAGTAGTTGAAAGCAGAGATGATAGCTTGCAAGTTATTTGTACAGTGCTTGTGCAGCTCTTTAGTAATTATATGAGAATTGGCGCTAAAATTTATGTCTTAAGTTTTCGAATCGATCGGAGAGTGCTAAGCTGTGCCGGAATGAAATTAAAGTTTCAGATATTGACTAAAGTAGGCCAAAAGTATTTTTTTTTCTTAAATATTTTTCCAGTACAAACATTGGATTGTTTGTAAGTTGTTTTTTCTTTTTTTTTTTGTATTGGTATCGCGAGTAAAAATCTTTGCATCAAACGAACTATTGTAAAAACAAAATTTTAACGGTCTTGAGCGTGAAGTTATTCTGTCGGCAAATATTTAAGAAGTTTAAATAATTTTTATCCTTAAAGCTGAGTTGCTAACTTGAGTTACCCTTTCTTGCTAACCGTACTTCTCAACATTAGCTGCATTCCTGTGGCACTGAAACGGATCAAATCTCAGTGGAACAGTTTTAGTTCAACTTAATTACAATTTGAAACCACTGGCGATGAAGTACCAAAATACGAATGCGAGCAGTGAGCCGAAAACTCGAATAAGAGTAATTTAGATTTGACAACTATGTTCGTTTTGAAAAAAGTGCTTTAAACTTGGCAGCATTTTAAGATCAGAAATAGAGCCAGGAAAAGAGTTGGTTCTAATTTTTGTTTTTGCATTGCGAATAAAATAGAGCCACGCTCTAGATCAACGACCACGGGAATACAGCTATTACTTGTTACTCAACATGACTCTTCACTTTTTAAGAAAATTTAATTAATAAAGAACATAAAATCAAGGTAGTCTACAAACCATTTTTCAAAAGCTTCCTAACAACTATCATCGTCGACATGGCTTCGTTCAGCAGACAAAAATGTGTTTTTGATCGGAAAATGTGAAAAAAAGATGTGTGTGGCCGCCATGCACGGTAGAAGTGAAACTTTTACCCAAAAATGGAATTTCTGAGAAGATTGCTAATTTATTTTATTAACATTCCCTACTTCAGTGCAACCAAATGGTTAATAAGCAGTCTGCCTTAATAGCAGTATTAGTTCTAGAACTGTCTTTTTTTTCATAAAGCCCACATGAGAAATATCAATTGACCCTTTTGTTTATTGACAGTTACTGAAAACTTCAATATTTACGTACACAATTCGATCGCAGTTTTTTTTTTCTTTTGTGACACAGTTGGTTATCAAGAGGATTTATTATTTTAATTTGATGACTTAAGTAGTACCCAGGCTCGATCCTCATTGCACTTACGACAGACCTTGCTGTTTTATTTTTTTGTTAATTATATTTTTATTTATCCTCCATCTGACACAGAAAATTTTTTGAATTGAAATAATTTTTTTGTTCGGCCGTCACCTCTCTGCAGACAATGGCAAACCTCAGAGAGTAAAAACTGCCATGAAAAGCTTCTTGAGAGCATAAGCCGTTCGGAGTCGGCATAAAACATGTAGGTCCAGTTCTCGATCATTTGTGTGCAAACATTTCACATCACACACAACACAATTGATCATAAGAAGCTAGGTCAAAGTCCTTTCAAGGGCTGAAATGGCCATTTCGTTTTTTTTTTTTTTTTTTTTTTTTTTTTATATTTTTATTTATAAATATTTTAAAGAAAAAATTGGTCGAAAAACCTGTGGCGGGAATTTTTCCCTTTTTTGTATTTTTTCCCTTTCCGTAATCGTATCAAATCGCGTACAATTCGGCTGCAAGTTGAACGCGCTACCATCGCATCATGGCCTCCATTGTACGAACAACGCCCGAAAGCAAGCATCTTTCAATTTATTTCATAGGATTGATGACAAAAAAAAAAAAATTTATTGCTTATCCAAAATAATCATTACTCGATTATAACTCCGGCTTTATTTATATAATTAATTTTCAATTTTTCTTAAAAAAAACATAAACTGCCCAAAATTGCACAAAATTTCAACTGCAGAAAGGACCACTAAGCCTTTTCTTCGTGGTCAGAAGCATTGACCTTATGCTACCGCGCATACTTGTTTAGATTTATTTTACCGTGCCTACACAGTTAAAAATGTTGATGCGTTTTTCGGTACAAGACTTGCATCGTATTTTATGTTGCATTTGCGATTCTATTTCCCATTAGTCCAATTCTTAAAGAATTGATAAACGAATCATAAACGATTTGTCTTCATCTTTGACGAAACATGCTGATTCGCCCATACATTTCTTTGACGAAAATCCCATATAAAATTCCCACGAACGCAATACAGAAATTTTGAGATTTTTCGTGCATGAATATATTACTGAATCATTGCGGAAGTTTCGTTAACAAAAAAGACAGAAATATGAAAAAAATCGTTTTCCATCCATTTCTATATATTCTTTGATTTTAGTTTTACATGTTTTTTTGGATAAGATTATTTCAGATTTGTAATCTTTGATATATCAGTCACGCAGTCCATTAATACACTATGTTTTTAAAATGATAGATATTGTTACTTTTAACGAAAAAATTACCCCGAAATTTAAGCGTTTGTAGGGAAAACATGAACGAACACAAAGCAGAAAGGTTGTAGAACTTACGACAAATTTTTTATGAACGAACACAACCCGGACGCGTTAAAGAATTTTCGACAAGAATTACAAGAGATAAAAGTTATCGATTATCACGTGTTCTACTATTTTCGTTGTTTCTCTGTTTTGTTTGTTTTTCTTTAATGTTGACGAAACCAATGCTTATGAATATGAGTTAAATGAGTTAAAGAATATTCTGCAAGTCTGTTATTGACGAATACAAGCTAGAAACGTTAAAGAATATTCTGCAAGTCTGGCTTATGCAGCAAGTTTCTTTAATTTATTTTAAAGCAGAGTAGGTAGTCCGGTAACTCAGTTGATAATGGAAGAACTTGTAACCATTAGGTTGTGTGTTCAAATACCACAGCACGCGATTTTTTTTAATTTCGATATAAATGTGTGTTAAACATGGTATTAATAAGAAAATTCACAGATTTAACAATAAAACAAATTCTAGATTCAAAGTTGCATTCGTTAATATTGCAGCATGTGCTGTTTCCAAATCAATCAATGCAAGACCTACTTCGAAAATTGCGTTCTGAATTTATCAAAACTCAATTTGAGAAATGCTTAAAAGAATGCTAATATTCTGAAAAAAAGCTACGTTCAGATTCAAAATTTCAAACCGTAATGTACGTTCAGAGTATTGAACGAAAGACTCAATTCAATCATAAAAGAAAGAAAAGAACTACTGATTGTAAAATTTAACATAAGTATGAGCTACTCAAGTTGATATGTCTCTGTGGCCCAGATGGTAGAACAGCCGACTATGGATCCAAGTGTAGTGTGTTCAATCCTCGGTTAAAGCAAAAATATGAATAATTACTAAATAGCCATTCTTTCGTTTTCATGCAACCAGTGCGGTGAATTGCTGTGTTGTTGTTTTCTTAAGAACCATATCGTTACATTGGTTTTAACCTTCATCTAGCTCGCCGTATTTTTGTACAGGTGGCTATAAAAGTTTCACTTCAAAAACTTTTGCATTTGTTTTCCTTTGTAGATGTAAGCAATAAAAAAACAGTAACATTTATGCTACACTGGGGTAACTAGTGACCGCAATGACAAAATATCGCTCTCAAAACATCAGATTGAATTTTCTGACTTACCAAATTATATGAACTTTCTTTAATGTATACATCAAAGTACCAATGGATTATTAATCATAACCTTAAATATTAAAAAAAAAAAATCGAAGCCTAAAAAATGAAAACAGCTAAATTGACAAAAAAAAAAACAAATAGTTGCGAACTATTCCATGTTGAATTAAATGTTAAATTTATAATACATAAGTATTTTGGCAAATTATACATAAACACTTTATAAATGGCTAAAGACTTTGAATATAGTTAAGTACGGCAGCGGTGGGGAGGAGGGGGAAGGGGGAACGGAAGAGGAAGGGGAAGGGGAAAAGGGGGAGCTTCGGTACTGTTTCGAATCTGCAGTCCTTACTAGTTTTATATTATTTCGCTTAAATTCAAGAAATTTCAATATTTTTGATGCAATCCTCGTTTTGAAGATAGTTGGCTTCTTATAATTATTCCTGAACAGAATTGCTTTAATAAATTAACACTTAAACTAAAATAATAAAAAATGATATTTTACAACAAACACCCACTCTACCACCATTAGAAAAACGTTTACCTTATCCTTTTCCTTTTATCCTTTTGTGCTAGTTGTCTGTACTAAAGCCATGTTTAATTGCGACGACCTTACCTAGGAACTCACCCAACGCTCAAATAACCTTGAGGTAAAGCTTGTTCTTTATTAAATGTTTTTTGCGTTTTCTATGCATCAAATGATGTTGCAATTATTCTTGCAGTAATACTCACTGCTTAATTGCTTGCTAAGATACACACAGTTGGACCCATAGAAAGCAAGTTGATTAGTCAAAGAAAAGGGGGGGAAAAATCCTCAATAAAATAATCCTAAAACATCAAAATATAAAAAAAATCCAGTCTAGCATTAAGTCTGGCGACTAAAGACTGCAGTCTGTTGTCTGTAGAGGCGGTCCACAACATATCAGTTGCATTGTGTGATGACAATGGAGAAATAAAACAGCAGCAGGAGCAGAAGCAAATCTATATTAAATGCTGCCGGCCATGCTGGCCACTGACAATTCTCAATAGTAGCTAGTAGAAATAAAAAGCCTGAACTGAAATGAAACAGAAATCGATATCAATTCGACTGCAATCGAAAATGAAATCAAAAGAAATCAGGAACCAAAGCAAATAAAAGAAATCGGGGCAGCAGCAGCAGCAGCAAGATGCAAATGAGGCACTGCTGCCAACATTATTATTGTGGTTCCCTTTGACTAGACCTCGGGCTCTACTATGTTCGGGCTTAGGTTGCAGTCATCGAGTCATACTTTCAATAGCTATACGTCTCACCCCACTATCACTATTGCGCGCTGAACATATCATCATCGGTTATTGTGCACCAGATTTCTGTCTCGCTATCCGTCTGTAGTTCTTCTGTACTTTTATCTGCAATTTTGCACCATAATTGCTGCCGTTTCAGCAGCAATTGTTGCAATTGCCTGCCACATTAGCCGGCTAGGGTTTGGTTTTTACAATTCAAAGGGTGTTGGCTTATTTTTTTTTTTTTTCGCTTTCTTTTATAGATTTATTTGGAATCCTATACTCATTGGTAGTAAAAATAAAGCTTTTAGCCAGAGGAAGTATTTCATTTGCTGCAGTTTAATTGGCTTATCATGAAACTATCATCAATGGCTTTGTTTTTGTTGTACTTAAAAGAAATATTTGATTTTTAAAATTTAATATCATAAATAAATGTTGTGATTTCCAAAGCTTTAAAAACTTGCTGCTTTTTTGAGGGGTGGAGAAGTACGGCAGCTTATAATAAAACAATAGAAAAGAGCTGTATTAAGCGTAATAAAAAAATGTTAAAAGAGGTGCTGTTTGAAAGACTTGAAACGAGGAACCGTAAGTTTTCTGTGTAGGTTGGTCCTATAGTGTATGAAATAGAAAAGTTCAACAATTTTCTATTTTTTTTTTTTTTGATTTGGAAGACATTTATAGTTTAGTTGGAAGGTGGAAAAATAATGTGGTGACGGTGAACATTTGTTTTAAATTTGCACAGTTCAAAACATTCGAGGAATACGTTCGCATTGAGATTATTTCACAAAATGAATAAAGAATTGTTTCTGTAATAAGAAGCAGCGGTACCGTTTGTGTAAATTTAACCAAAAGTGTGATATTTTTGAAGTGAAAACTTCTTTAGGCGCGTTGAACAGTTTTTGGTAGAGAGCAAAACTATAGATTCGCGATATCATCACGCTGTTAGCGATATCATCACGCTTTTAGCTCTTAATTTCTGTTGCATTGTACAGCATTGCTTATGCCGTGGTTATGGTAGGCAAGCATGCTTGGTGAGCTTTTTTTTATTACTGAGATTCCCAACCGATTACAAAGCTAATTACCGATTACCAAAGCAATTACCAACCGACTATTGCCACCGATTGCCAACCGGCTACCGATTACCGAAGCGATTATCAACCGATTATCGAAGCGGTTACCGAAGCGATTACCAACCCATTACCGATTACCAAAATAATAACCAATCGATTACCAACCCATTACCAATTTCAGAAGTGATTACCAATCGATTACCAATTACCAATAACGATTACCAATAACGGAAGCAATTACCGAAGCGATTACCAACCCATTACCGATTTCCGAAGCGAGTACCAACCGATTACCAATAACGGAAGTGATTACCAACCGATTGCCGATTACCGAACCGATTACCAAACCAATTATCGATTATCGACCGATTACCGAACCAATTACTTACATAGGTGGTCATAACAACCGTTCGGGTTTCGGCCGACCTCATCAACTCTTGCCAGGCGCCTCTGCTTGGAGCGCGTTTTCTGCAATCGGTTCTCCAAACCGAACCAATTACCGATTACCAACCGATTACCGAACCAATTACCGAAGGGATTACCAATTACCGAAGTGATTACCAGCCCATTATCAATTACCGAAGCGATTACCAACCGATTACCGAGACAATTACAGATTATCCAACCAAAGTAATTGCGTTACAAATACAGTGAACCAAAAAAAATGTTGTACAATAAACGCTTCCATATTCAAAGTTGAATATCTACGTAGCCATCAAAGCTTTTAAGTTAAAACCAAAAATACTAAAATGAAAAATGCATCTTCTGTCTACTAACACACAAAATTTTCTTAAATTAATTCAGTTTAACATGAAATTATCTTCCAACCTAAAATGAGTCGATTTTTCAAAATCAAAAAAAAAAAAACTTGTATACTTCTCTGGCAACGCTGTAAATGCATTAATATATGATGTCCCGTTATATTTTTAATTGAGTTTTATAATTTTGGTGGTTCGTGTTTATATCGTTTGCAATTTTTTGTACATTTATAAAAAAATATTCATCAAAATCATGTCAAATAAGCAAACCTCGAATGATTTGTAAGTATAAATAATCGGATATTGGAAAGAAGGCAAAAGTACTCGTGAAATTGCTGAAATTGTGAAAAAAGCACACACTACCGAGCAGTAGATCATAGCAAAATTAAAAAAAAAATGGAAATTTAGAAAGACCTTGAAAGACAGGCAGAGAGAAGTATTGCTCAATACATCAAATTGGATACCAAAACATCCGCAGTAAGTATTGCTAAAAAATTAAAAAAGCTGAGATTGTTGACGTCCAGCCACAGACTGTCAGAAATTCACAATTAATCAGAAACCTTTGTTATAAAAAAAACTTTGCCAAACGCTTGCAATACGCGCAGGAATATATTCATCAGCCTGAGTTCTTCTGGGACAAGGTTATTTTCACAGATGAGTCCAAATATTATTTATTTGGATCTGATGGCGAAAACAAGGTGAAGCATTAAATAATAAGAATTTAAACAAAACAATAGCGCATGACGGTGGTAGTGTCATGGTGTGGGGAGCAATGGGCACAAATGGCGTCGGAAATCTAGTTTTTGTAGAAGGAACGATGAACAAAATGGCTTATTTAAATATTTTTAAAGAAAATGTAGCACAATCAGCTGCAAAATAAAATATAAGTGATCATTACAACCTTGTACAGGATAACGACCCAAAGCATTCATTGCTAATAGCAAGGGAATGTCTTCTATACAACGTAAAAAAAGTACTTCCACATCCTCCCCAGAACCTGGATCTCAACCCAATAGAGCACCTGTGGGCATACATGGAAAAAAATTACGTGAGCGCCATGTGAGGAGCAAAACTGACCTTAAAACTGCCCTTCAAGATACATGGGAGAATATACCCCAAGAAATTACCAAGAACTTAGTTCATTCCATGAACGGATGACTTAAAGCCGTGCTGGATGCCAAAGGTGGGCACACAAAGTACTAGTTTTTATCAAATTATTGATTTTTAAACACATTTCTATAGCTAACATTCGTGTACAAGTATTTTTTTTTTGGTTTTGGAAAATCGACTCATTTTAGGTTGGAAGAGAATTTCGTATAAAACTGAATTAATTTAAATAAATTTTGTGTGTTAATAGAAAGAAGATGCTTTTGTAATTTTTTTATTTTTGGATTCAACTTAAAAGCTTTAATGGCTTTAATGATATTCAACTTTGAATATGGAAGCGTTTACTGTACAACTTTTTTTTTAGTTCACTGTATATTATATATAATCATTAAAAAATAGCAGTTTATACATTCAATAACACATAAATTGATAAAGAGACTTAAAAAAGTAGAACGTGTCTGATTTGCCGACTCTAGCCATTTCAGAAATTCATAACAGCTGAGTTATTTCATAGCATTAAGATTTCATAGCAGTCCCAACACTGCCTACTTTTTTTTTCAATTGAAAAACGTGAAATTTTCTTCCATTTTGGCTCATTTTTGCATTTTTTTGTGTGAACAATTGTTTTCAAGCTAAACGTGTGAAATTAAATGAAATGAAACAGGAGAAATGAGTGAAGTTGGTAAGGTATAATCTGTCAAAATTTGAAAATATTAATATTTTTGAAATAAAACATCCTTTAAAAGTACAAAAGGACACAACACCGTTTTCTTACGCTTCTATTGTACATTTTGGTTGTGCCTCTTCCAGCAACTAAAATATAATTGAAAAAATATTCCAATATCGCGGCATGGGGATTGAACCTGCGACCCACAGATCTATTATCTTTAGTCTACATAAACATATTGAATGCGCTGTTGGTTGACTATTAAATACAAGATTTTCTTATCTTCCCTTCCCTTTAATATACCTCAATAAAAGAGTTCAAAGTTATCAATATCACCTCGGATTGTATCTTGGCTACACTCTCACAAAAAGTGTCAATATAACTACAAGCAACAAATTTACTACAATTATTGTAGTAAAATGCATGGAATTTTTCTCTCTTCCAATTGACGATTTCGTAACGAAAATGTTACGAAAAAGTGACGATTTCGTTTAGACAGTTCGAAAGAAAGGAAATGTCACTCTGTTCGCATTTCAATATGTCGCACAAAGAGTCGCATAACGAAATTCTATATAAATTCGTATGAAGAGTGAAATTGTTTCGATATTAAAGTAACGAAATTCTAACAATTTCTTTAAGACAGCCCGAAATAATTACGAACTAGGTGAAATTTCGACAAAGTCGTCAACTATGGCTTGCTGGGAATATGTTCCCATGCACTGGCATATCTAGTGGAAAGAAGGGGAAAAAATATTGTAAAAAATTCTTAAATTTCTGTGATCTTACAACAAACGTCGGAAACTATGAAAAAGCTTTATAGTTAAAACATGAAACGCTTTAGAATAAAACATCGTGATTGCAAAAAAAGTTAAACAACAAGAAATTATATTAATCTAAAAAAAAAAAAATGAAAAAATGTCAACCAGTGTAAGTAAGTTCAATGGAAGCATAAATCATGCGTCATACTTGAACAGCTGCTTTCATACAGGACGACATGGCTAACACGACTTACAGCAGCAACAACTACAACACGAATCATCACAACAATTGTTGTAGGAATAAAAAAGGGGAGCAAAACTATCAAGTGTTGCGCCATTCCTCTTACTAAAACTAAGCACAACAACAACAATAATTGAAGCATGTTATAAATAAAAATGGCAAGCTTGAAACGAGTGGCCATATTCAAGAACTTGCTGCACTATATATGGTTCCAGAAAATGAAAAAAAACATCGAGTTGTAATATTTGATTGTGCTGCCAAGATGCAGTTCCACTTTGGACAGGAACGAACCTTCAGTGCGAAGACAAGCTGTAGCTAGTAAATTTTGTAACCCTAATAAAAGGCAATGAACGGCAACCGGAACCTGAATGAGGGGAGTTAAAAAAAAAATTGCATGACTTTGCAAAGGAATGGAATGAAAATGAAACGAATAAAGTACTAAAATTAAATGAGCACAATTGTACTGATTGGACATTGGCAGCGATGTGGTAAGGATATGATGTGGCTAAAAGAGAAGAGTGAACTCTGGTGTTGTAATAAGTGGAAGTTGAAGTTTGATGGCCTGAAAGTGCTTTCAGTTTTGCTAACTTGCAAGTTGTTGTTGGTGTTTTTGTTTTTGTTGTTATTGTTACTGTTGCTGATGCTACAATTGCTAAACTTTATGTTCGTGCCATTTTCTGTTGCTTATTTTTTTTAGATCATGTTATTTGTAGCAGTTATTCTTGTTAGTGTGTTGTTGTTGTTTTTGCTGTCGTTGCTGTTGTTGCTGTTGTTTGCGTTGCACTAATCTAATAAATAGAAATTGAGAGCAACTGATCGTTGTTTGCTTAAGTTTGCTCGTTGTTGTTTTTGTTGTTGTTGCTGTTAGTGCCCCTAACTAACCAACTAACGACAACGACGACGATGATCACAATAAAAGTGATTTAGAAAACGAAACAAGCCAAGGTAAGAGCTATTATAAAGATGCAGTTGGTAGTTAGAGGCTGGGGGGGGGGGGAAGGATGAGGGGCTAGCAACAAACACATTCATAGTAATGATCAAACGATAGTTTGTTGCAACAAAAACAGGGAGAGCCCATGAAATCTGCAGAGTCGTTAGTTACAGTCTTTGTTGTTGTTATTGTTGTTGGCGAGACCATCACAGACCATCACTAATGCAAGGTTGACTGGCTGGCTGTTTAACTTTAGCCAAATCCATGCTACCTTGGAACTTTAGATGCTGTTGTTGCTGCTATGGTGGTGACGCACAGGACGAGGTTCCTTCTTTGAATTTTATTTATTTTATTAAATTACATTAGATGAGATTTGTTTTTGTTGTGCGGCATTAAATGAAAGTTTGCAAAAAATAAATAATAACGAACCCAAGGAATTGTTGTTGTTGTTGCTGTTATTGCTGTGTACTTGCAATACCATCATCATCATCATCATCATCATCAGCAGCTTAGTGGATATCGTCAGCATTGTTGCTGCCCAATGATGCATGACCTTGCCGTTTGGTGCTGTGCAGGCATGTCAAGTTCAAGGCCAATCATAGGCGATTGCGCAAACACAATAACAACAACATTAAAAAACATGATATAACAACAATAAACTTATGTTTAGCTGCAAGTAGGTATGACAAAAACAGCAACAATAACAACACTAACAAAAACAACAACAATACCAACACTAATAAACCAGCTTTTACATAGTTTTTGTTACTTAATCGCTTGGTTTGCAACATTTGTTGGCTCACAAGTTGTTGTTGTTTTGTATATTCAACCATGACCAAGCTACAATCTTAGAATAATAACACGAATTTGTTTTCTACCCCAACCAGAAAATTTTATTTCAATAGATTTAAGTTTTACTTTTAAACAATTTAGCTAATCATATTATATTTCATATCATATCATATCATATCATATCATATCATATCATATCATATCATATCATATCATATCATATCATATCATATCATATCATATCATATCATATCATATCATATCATATCATATCATATCATATCATATCATATCATATCATATCATATCATATCATATCATATCATATCATATCATATCATATCATATCATATCATATCATATCATATCATATCATATCATATCATATCATATCATATCATATCATATCATATCATATCATATCATATCATATCATATCATATCATATCATATCATATCATATCATATCATATCATATCATATCATATCATATCATATCATATCATATCATATCATATCATATCATATCATATCATATCATATCATATCATATCATATCATATCATATCATATCATATCATATCATATCATATCATATCATATCATATCATATCATATCATATCATATCATATCATATCATATCATATCATATCATATCATATCATATCATATCATATATCATATCATATCATATCATATCATATCATATCATATCATATCATATGATATCATATCATATCATATCATATCATATCATATCATATCATATCATATCATATCATATCATATCATATCATATCATATCATATCATATCATATCATATCATATCATATCATATCATATCATATCTTATCTTATCTTATCTTATCTTATCTTATCTTATCTTATCTTATCTTATCTTATCTTATCTTATCTTATCTTATCTTATCTTATCTTATCTTATCTTATCTTATCTTATCTTATCTTATCTTATCTTATCTTATCTTATCTTATCTTATCTTATCTTATCTTATCTTATCTTATCTTATCTTATCTTATCTTATCTTATCTTATCTTATCTTATCTTATCTTATCTTATCTTATCTTATCTTATCTTATCTTATCTTATCTTATCTTATCTTATCTTATCTTATCTTATCTTATCTTATCTTATCTTATCTTATCTTATCTTATCTTATCTTATCTTATCTTATCTTATCTTATCTTATCTTATCTTATCTTATCTTATCTTATCTTATCTTATCTTATCTTATCTTATCTTATCTTATCTTATCTTATCTTATCTTATCTTATCTTATCTTATCTTATCTTATCTTATCTTATCTTATCTTATCTTATCTTATCTTATCTTATCTTATCTTATCTTATCTTATCTTATCTTATCTTATCTTATCTTATCTTATCTTATCTTATCTTATCTTATCTTATCTTATCTTATCTTATCTTATCTTATCTTATCTTATCTTATCTTATCTTATCTTATCTTATCTTATCTTATCTTATCTTATCTTATCTTATCTTATCTTATCTTATCTTATCTTATCTTATCTTATCTTATCTTATCTTATCTTATCTTATCTTATCTTATCTTATCTTATCTTATCTTATCTTATCTTATCTTATCTTATCTTATCTTATCTTATCTTATCTTATCTTATCTTATCTTATCTTATCTTATCTTATCTTATCTTATCTTATCTTATCTTATTTTATCTTATCTTATCTTCTCTTATCTTAAGAAAAAATAGGCAAAAGCTGCAAAAATAAAAAAATTTTTAAAAATAGACTTTCTCAAAATCGGCGGTTCTGAAAACACTTCATGCACTGCATTTTTAAATACAATCTTACTGTTGCATAAAATACACTTGAAAATATTTTTTTTGGTGCCTTAAATATGCTCTTTTAATTGTTATGCATAATATTTGCAAACTTTTTTGTTTAATACTAAAAGTTATGGAGTGTTTGAAGCTCTAGTAGCCAAGACTTAGATAAAAATGTGTATTCAAATTTTTGCAAAAATAATTCAAAAAAGAAAAGATTTCTTGCAATACACCAAATTTTTAAAAAGTATACCAAAATCTTACACTGCTTTTTCCTTAAAATGTCCAATGAGTATATTTTTATGACCGTTTCTGTCGTGTAAAAAAGCCGCATTGAAAAACAATTTTGAAAGATAAGATAAGATCTTTCGTATAAAATGTACCATTTAGACGATTCACATTTTATATCTATGCGGGCCAGGTATGCGCCAGGTAGGTGTTAATGAAAAACAAAATTAAAGTTTCATATGAATATATTTTCATAGTAAACCATATGAACGCATATCATTTATTCTCAATATTGTCGCCTACACGATTTTATGCAAAGTTTTTTTACCTCATACCAAAATCTACGTATAAAATCTAAAGAAATTCGTCAAGCTTTTTTTACGCATTGAGTGGAATTGTTTAATTTATGAACGCAAAAACTTTGATTGTTATACTTAACAGTAATCAGCAAAGGAAGTAAATCATAGTTAAAATTATATCAATACACACGTAACAGACAACAAAATGCTAATCTTAAAATAAACAACAAATGCAAAGCATCGCAATTAGTTGTTGTACAACAAACATTTTCCGTTATTACTGTTATGAAGTCATACAATAGCTACAACAAATAACAAGAAAAAAAAATAATTTGAACAATATGTAAAATTGTTATTTCACACAGCAAACAATTGTTCAATATAATAACAAAGCGACTTAAAAACATTATTTAATTGAAAAAATTTCGCAAAAAACCACAAAAATTTCACTTTCTTTTGCATGTACGTCTGTGTTGTTTAACATGTGTGGGCTTCAAAAATAACATCAAAAACAAAAAAAAAAAAAATCGAAAAGATGTCAATTGAAACTCAACCAATTTGTTACTCAATTGAAATAACATTGTGTTGTTTTCTTTTGTCACTTTTTAATTATTCGTGCTTTTGCAGCAATGTTGTTAATGTTATTGCTGTTACTGAGACAAAAGCCGTGCGTGGCTATTTAAGTGAAATTGAATTTAATTGATTTACTTTATATGCAGCTATCTTATTTTGAAAAAAATTTCATTGAATGATATTTTCTGCTTTTATGACTTTATTCCAATTAACAGAGAGTTTTTTTTGCTTTATGGTTATTACTTAAAAATTGTCAAATAAAAATAATTTCAACAGCTGTTCAATAATTCTGCTCTCTCAAATTTTGCATTTTTTTTTTGAAAAAACTCGCCTCAATATCGGAGCGGATGGGTTTTTTGAAGGTCCTTTATGGCAAAGAAATTAGTATTTCGCATGTTAATTATTATTTTTCACAGAATTTCACAGAAAACTTTACTAAATAAATAAAGGATTTTCCTTACTAAAAAGGAAAAACATATTTTTTACGAACCGCTCTAAATGGCAAAATCTTAAGGCCCAGTTTCAATTTTTTAGTAACAATTTTTTGAGGACTGTTTTGAATGACTGTATTTTTTTTATATTATATATAATTTTTTTTTTTTATTTTTACTTAAGTCTTAAATTAACGATTTTATTTTTTTTTCCGTCAATAGTTATTGATATGCAGCGTATAAAAGTTAAGGTCGCGAATGAGAGGTCTCTTGCGTCTTGCATGATATCTCCTCTTCAGGGAGCGAAAAACCAAAAAAACAAAAAGATTGTTTTTAGAACAGTTTTGCCTTGTGAGTGAACCGGCAAAAAGTTTAAAAAACTTTTTTTTAAAAAAGTTAGGTTGCATTTTGTTAGAATGCCATAAACTTTAACCACATATGTACGCAATTAGATGACAGTTTTTACCAAGTTTGAGCCCAGTAGATAAAATATACATTAAGCTGGAATTTTTTGCGACTTTTGTTTAATTTATACCATTATTTCTTAAAAACTCTACGATGTCTGTTTCATGATTTTAAAATACAATTTTGTGTTTCAAGGTTGAAAATTGAAAAAAATTATGACTAAATATTTAAGACTGCATTTTTCCGGATATCAAACTTTAAAAGCACCCTGCATAAAAGAGGATATTTCAGATATATCCTAACTTCTGAACATTTCTTTTTTAAGAATGAACAAGGGAATCATACTACAAAAATTTTGAATTTTGTTCTGATAATAGTTCGGTCAAATCGCACACAGTGGAACGGTGTAAATTGCGACAATATTCACCAAACGTGTAAAAAAAAACCGAATTTGAGGGGTCATCTTTTTCAAAGAGCATTCCATATTATCAAATACCTGAACTTTCCACGTAAGTCTTGACCATCCGTAGGAAAAATCCTGTGGACGCCCATGGTGTTAATTTTAATTTGTTGATTTTTCATTAAATGATCTAACAAAAAAAAAACAAACAAATTCAAATCTTATTTTCCGGCTTAATAAATTCCGGCTTAAAAGTCAAATATATTCCACCCATGTTTGACTCCAAAATTTGGTTACAAGTGTCACGTAAGTTTCAAACTTTGCGCCACCCAGGTGACGCCCATAGCATTTTTAAAAATTTTAAAGTTTGCAAAACTATTAGCAGGCATACTGAAGGTTACTTTGGAAAAGTTTAATTCAAATCGGAGATCGGGAATTCTAGAAAATTAGTTTTTACTTTTTTTCGTCACGCACTTTTCATCGATTAAAGTTTTTTTATTTTCAGTGTACATTTTAGATGATTAACTATACTTTTTTTTATATGATTGCATTTTATTTTACATTAGCCAAAGTTTCTTCACCCATACATTTTTTTTTACACTAAAGTCAGATTATCAGATTATCATAAAGGGTGGTTAAATTTTAAGGGCCGATGCTGAATGTGAACCACACCTAAACTTCAAGTTTTTTCTGCATTTCATTTGACATTTCTCAATTTCAGACTAATTCAAATTGAACCTTGGAAAGATACACAATCGAGCAACGCGTTAAAGTTATTTAGGCTTATTATGAGAATGGGCGTTCAAATCAAAATGCATATTGTGCACTTCGTGATTTTTTCGGTCAATTTAATCGTCCGAATGTGCGTACAATCGGAAAAACCGTGCAAAAATTTGAGCAAACCGGGTCTGTAGGAGATGTGAAAACACCAGTGCATGCTCGTACAGCTCGTACTGCAGAAAATATTGCTGCTGTTCGCGATAGTGTGGCTGAAGAGTCGTCCGCCACAACTCGTCGTCGTGCTCAACAATTGCACCTCTAACGCTCGTCGTTGATGAACATTATGCATAAACACTTGCATTTACACGCTTACAAGGTGCAATTGACTCAAGAACTAAAGCCTCTTGACCATTTCAAGCGTCGTCAATGGTCAGAATGGTGGCAAGAAATGTCAACAGTGGATGATCAATTTTCGAAGAAAATCATCTTCAGAATTGCTGCATTTGGGCCAATGATAATCCAAGAGAGATTGTAGAAAAACCAATGCACCCACAAAGAGTGACTGTTTGGTGCGGTTTATGGGCTGGCGGCATCATCGGGCCATATTTTTTCCAAAATGAGGCCGGTCAGGCAGTTACTGTGAATGGTGTTCGCTATCGTGAGATGATAACGAACTTTTTATGGCCCGAATTGGAAGATATGAATGTGGACGATATGTGGTTTCAACAGGACGGTGCCACTTGCCACACAGCTAACGAAACAATGGCTCTTTTGCGTGACAAATTCAATGGCCGTGTTATCTCAGGTGGTGGCGATGTCAATTGGCTGTCAAGATCATGTGATTTGACACCGTTGGACTTCTTCCTTTGGGGTTATTTGAAAGAAAAGGTGTACGTCGATAAGCCAGCAACAATTCAAGAGCTAAAGGATGACATCATCCGGCACATTAACGGCATAGAACCTCACTTATGCCTCAGCGTCATCGAAAATTTGGACCATCGTATGGAGGTGTGCCGCCGAGGTAGCGGCGGCCATTTGGCCAATATGTTATTCCATACTTAATTGCATCATACCAATATTATCATAATAAAGAGAAATGACAATTATTTCGTAAATAATTTTTGTTTTATTCAAAATCAACATTGGCCCTTAAAATTTAACCACCCGGTATAAGTCAGAAAGTATCTGTAGATTTTTTGAATAAATTTTGACAATGGACAAATAAGCTAGGACAATTTGACTATTAAAATTTCAAAACAATTTTAACGTTACTTTTAATTTTTTTTTAACTCACCTTAGTATCGGTTTTTCTAGAATGTACCAATTGATATTTCCTATGACATCGCCATGTTAAAAATACTAGTTGCCCTGTAGGAAAATCAACTAATTTAAAAGTAGTTGATGAAGTAGTTTATTGTCAACCACAACTAGTTGTAATTCTGACTTTTTTCCATAGAACGAACTAACATATTTTGAATGGTGATGTCCGCTAAATAAGTCAATTGACTTTCGTCTGCATATATTTTCAACTACTTGTTAAATTAGTTATATTTTAATTATTTTTTTAATTACTTTAAAATAACCATTTGAAAACTATTACTGATGGCTTAAAGCTAATAATATTTGATGAAATAACATGGTTTAATATATATAAACTTGTAATCTAATAAAAATTTCCAATTAAAACATATCAAAATCAGAGAAGTTGCCGCCTTAATAAAATTCAAAGTAGTTTATCAATCACTTGTTTTTAAGTAGTATTTCAATTATTTCAAATATAATGCAATTAAAACTATTTACAATTGAAGTGGATGCCGCCTTAATATAATTCAAAGTAGCTCATATACTGGTTTATTTTAAATTAGTATTTTAACTAGTTGTTTTTAAAAACAAGTTAGTTTGTTCCTATAGGGTGGCTATATGATTAAAAGACGAACTTGAACTAGTACTGCTCAGTTTCTAACTAGTAAGCAGACTAGTTCTAAACTAGTTGCTAACACTGCAGGGTATTTAAGAGTTGTTTACAGTTAAAGTACCCCGTAGGAAAATCAACTAATTTAAAAGTAGTTGAGAAAGTAGTTTTTTGTCAACCCCAACTAGTTGAAATTCTGACTTTTTTTCATAGAACGAACTAACATATTTCGTATGGTGATGTCCGCTAAATAAGTCAATTGACTTCTTTGACTGTTTTGAAAGATACATAAATCATGCCAAAAAAATCATGCCTGGTCGGCACAAATAAATTCTGAAATATAAAATCTGAAAGCAAAATGTAAGCAAAGTTAAAAGTGATCATAGTGTTTTAATGGAAAATTTTGAAATGTCGTTTTTTGTGGTGTTTTCATTGATTTAAAAATAATTCAAAAGTAATTCATGCCAAACTTCATTGCCAGTTAATTCAAAAAAGAACTAGTAATTACATTCAAGAAGCGCAGAAGAAGTACGCTGCGAGGGTGGATATAATTTCATTATTTCTTTCTTCATTGGCTTATTTCTGCTTCCAACAGGTGATAGTTCCAGAAGCTGGAAGAACTCTGCGCTTATATGTGAGCATGCGTACCACGAAAGCAGTTTCCAAAAACGGGCACGCCACCACCTGGGTACATGAGCGAAGGTGCCGATACAATTGATCGGAATTGTGTGGATACTGCGCCTGTTATTTAACACGAGCCAGCTTTTTGATGCTTCATTTCAAAATATGAGCTAAACAAGCGTGTCAGCGGCATTTTCCACGCTTTACAACCATCAATCATGGTCGATGGACACAACGATGTTTTGCTTAGTGCTTCTTTTAAGTGTCAATCGCAATGAAGTGATGGAGCAGACTCGACGCTACGTAGGGAAGGCATGCGTCTTTACTATTGAAGTGATGAGGTGTTTGCTGAATGGTTAAGCAATGCATCAATTTCCGTGCAGAGTCGAAATTGTGCAATGTTTGCTAAACAGTACCAGTTTATTATTTGAATATCTTAAATAATAAAGAATTTTTAATCGTTTCACAGGGCTTAGAGGCAGTTTATTAGTTTTAAAGTGTGTTTACCACGTCTGTCCCGCAGCTCAATGTCGTAAATAAAAAAATATGTATTTTTGAAACAAAATGTTAGTGAAGCCTAAAGTTAATAATATTTGATGAAATAACATTGTTAAATATTTATAAACTTGTAATCTAATAAAAATTTGCAATTAAAACATGTCCAAATCAGAGTAGTTGGTGCCTTATTATAATTCAAAGTAGTTTATCAACCACTTGTTTTTAAGTACTATTTCAATTACTTCATATATAATGCAATAAAAACTACTTAGAATTGAAGTGGATCCCGCCTTAATATAATTCAAAGTACTGCATATACTAGTTTATTTTAAATTAGTTTTTTAATTAGTTCTTTTTAAAAACAAGTTAGTTTGTTCCTGTAGGGTATCTTTCGTTTTAGCTTATCGATGTATTACCAGTCAACCCTTATTAACCTGATCGGTCCAATCTACCAAAAAGTATACACTAGCATTTCTCAGATAGTAGAACAAAAGTGAGCTTAGTCGACTTTGTTTTTGCTCATTCATACGTTCATTCATTGCAAGATTTTCGTAAAGATATGTTTTGCAAGTTTTTGAGTTATAGCTTATAGGCATCATAAATTGCAGTTTATATTATAGTACTGGCTGAATACCCGGCTTAACTTGGGAGTAGATATAAATAATTTTCGATTTCATTCGTCGATTTGAAAAAACTTTTCACAAACTTTAGAAGGAATTTTGTGTGCATCTTTCAAACCGGTAACTTTGGCGAAATGAGCAAAATGTAGCTTCAACATCTGAAAATAATGAGAAAAAGTTAGTGAAATCGTGAATTGTGTGTCCGTGCCGCCGATCGCTTGCAAAAATATATATTTTCAAGTTTTATATTGTTCAATTTATACAATACAATTCATTTATATTTTATAAATGAATTTTAGGCGACTCACGAGGAAACTGGACAAAAATCAAATAAGCATTGAAAATAGAAATTTAAATGTTAAAACAACGCCAACTTAAGATGTAACTGACTTGCGCATGTGTTGATGCGTACTCAAATACCACAGAATTCGGCATCAGCTGTCCTGATTTGCGAAAAAAGAAAGTGCAATATAAATACACATAAAGAAGAAAAGAAGATATTTATCACCCTTCGCGCTTTGCTACGCCTTACTGTATTTTGTAGTACAGCGCCCTCTGGGGTTCAATATATAGCAACATGCATTGCGCCAAAAGACTCACCGCACCCGAAAACCATTTAAAAATATCATACTTATCGGATAAATTGTTTTGAGTTTTTTGCAGTATTTGTAAAACAGCACCCTCTGGTTTTAGAGATAGAATGAAAAAATAACGCCAAGGCCCTTCCCATACTCGATAACCAAATCCTATATATCCGATATACAAATTTTTATCTAAATCGGATAAACGGTTTTTGAGTATTTCACGATTTCTTAAGTGATTTGTACTACAGCACCATCTGGTGTTTAAGATAGCGCAGAAAAAAAAAAATCGAAGATACCCACCGTATCCGAAAACTCCAATGTAAAAATTTTCACGCAAATCTGATAAACAGCTAGGAGTTTTTCGAGATTTTTAAAACATTTGTACTGCAGTGCCCTCTGGTGTTCAATATAGAACAAAATATATAAGCCACAAAAACTACCGTATCCGAAAACCCCTAAATACAAATTTTCATGTAAATCGGATGAATGGTTTCAAAGATAAACTATAATAACCAAATTCGTGGAACCCGATCGCAGCGCCACCTACCGGGTCCGATTGCAAATCTGAACCATCCAAGGATCCACTTAAGCACACACAAAACATTTCATCAAAATCGGTGCAGCCGTTTAGGAACAATTCAATAACATACACACGTACAAATTGTACAACAGCGCCCTCTAGTTTTTGATACAGAGCAAAAGAAATAATGCCAAAACAGTTGCCGTACCCGAAAATTCTTTAATAAAATTTTTCATCCAAATCGGATGAGCGGCTTTCTACTTTTTCACGATTTCTAAAGAGATTTGTACTACAGTGCCGTCTGGTGTTCGATATAGTACAAAAAAGATAAGTCCAAAACAGTCACCATGTTACAAAACCCCTATATACCAATGTTCATGAAAATCGGATAGGCAGCTTAGAAGTTTTTATACAATATTTGTACACAGCGCCCTCTGGTGTTCAAGACAGCACAGAGAAGATAAGCCATAAGAACTCACCGTATCCAAAAACATCTATATACAAATTTTCATGCAAATCGGATGAACGGTTTCGGAGATAAACTATTAACACCAAAATGCCTTAAACACGATCGCAGCGCCACCTACCGGGTCCAATTGTGGATCTGAATCATCCAGGGATCCACTCAAACACACATAAAAAATTTCATCAAGATCAGTGCAGCCGTTAAGGAACAGTTTAATAATATACACACGTACAAATTGGACAACAGCTCCCTCTAGTTTCGAGAAAGAGCAAAAAGATAGCACCAGAACCCTTGCCGTACTCGAAAATCGCTATTAACAAATTTTCATCCAAATCGGATGAGCACTTTTGGAGTTTTTCATGATTTCCCAATATTAGTACAAAAGCGCCCTCTAGTTTTCAAGATAGCACAAAAAAGATTAGTCCAAAACACTCGCCGTATCAGAAAATTCCTATTTTCCAATTTTCATGCAATTCGGATGCACGGCTTAGGAGTTTTCCGAGGTTTTTCAAAATATTTGTACTACAGCACCCTCTGGTGTTCGCGAGAGAAAAGAGTAGATAAGTCAAAAAAACTCAGCGTGTCCGAGAACCTCTACATACAAAATTTCATGCAAATCGGATGAACGGTTTTGGACTTTTTCGACTTTTTTAAAATATTTGTACTACAGCGCCCCCTGGTGTTCAAGATAGAACCCAGTTTATAAGTCATAAAAACTCACCGTTTCCGAAAACCTCTATATACCAACTTTCATGCAAATCGTATAAGCGACTTAGGAGTTTTTTGACGTTTATAAAAATATTTGTACTACAGCGCCCTCTAGTGTTCAAGATAGAACAGTGTAGACAAATCAAGAAAATTCACCGTGTCCGAAAATCTCTATATACCAGTTTTCATGTAAATCGGATGCACGGGTTAGGAATTTTTCGAGGTTTTTTAAAACATTTGTACTACAGCTCCCTCTGGTGTTCAAGATAGAACAGAGTAGATAAGTCAAAAAACTCAGCGTATCCGAGAACCTCTACATACAAATTTTCATGCAAATCGGATGAAGGGTTTCGGAGATAAGCTGGAAAAACGAATGCCTGGAATTCGATCGCAGCGCCCCCTGCCGGGTCCAACCTTTTTTACTGGATAAAAAGTAGCCTATATGTTGACCGGGGATATAAGGAACCTAGATGTCAAGTTTCATTTAAATCCATCCAGTGGGTTTCGCGTGATGCTTTAACAGGCAGACAGACAGACAAAAATTTTAAAAATGCGATTTTCGGGATCAGCGTCATTCGAAGTGTCCATCGCAAAGGGAATTTCAAAAAAATTTTTCATGTACAGTTTTTTTTTTTTACAATTTTATATATACATATATATATAGATATAATTACAATTATAATTTTTCTCATACAACTTTTTTTTTTCATTTTACAATATAATGAAACATATGCAACGCTTTATATTAAAGTTTTGTAATTTATTTTAAAATTAATGACATTTTATAACATATCTGTTTTGACATTTTGACCTGAACCATAAAAAACAAAACAAACGCCAGGTGGTTCACACGTGCTGTGAAAGTTGTAGCTGCAACATTTCTACGCACATTAAAAATTCTTATAACAACACTTTTAATTGGAGAGAAAAAAATATCTTTTAATTGTCTTTATTTAATTTGTTTTATTTTCATAAAACTTAAAATGAACTCACACACATGATGTGAGTTTAAATGATATGCATATTTTTCACTACTTTGGTTTCTTAAAAAAAAAAAAAAAATGGTCTTTATTATTTTGACACACAACTTAAACAATTTTATAATTACGGGAATTAAAATGAAGACGATTACGTGAACGAGATAAAAGTATTTTAATAATAGAGAACATAATGAAAAATAAGAACATAATCTTATGTTTTCATGTATAATAATTTAATTTATGTTTTTACTCACGTTTCGGTTTAAAAGTGTCGTCTGCTTAAAAGATAAAAATATAGATGATTTACCTGAAAAACGAAAAATAGGTTAGGCTTTAATGTTGGTTTAAACAAATAACTGCAACTGTTAATTAAATTTATGAGATAGAATCACAAACACAATACTTAAAAGCGTTGCTAGGTTAAGAATTATTTTTAAAAACTGGGACAAAGATAACAAATCTAAGCATATCGAAAAAGTTTTTATTAAATGATACACGAGAAAGATGTCATGTTAACATAAATGCTGATAAGTTAACCAAATGAATACAAAGTATTTTTGGGTTGTAAAGTGTAAAAAGCATTTAGTAAGTTTCTGAGATACTTCTTAATGTCTAAAAAAAAAACTACTTAATTTTAATAGTTTTTCGAATAATATTTTAAATATTATTTTTCATGCAAATTAAACTTAAAATATTGCCAGAATATTTTATAGTTTTTGTTCATCAAAACATTGCCAACATAAAGTATAAATATAAAGCGCCAAATACACACCCACACTAAAATAGATATTTTGTGACTGATATTTTCTGATTGAAGCTATCATAAATAATGCAATCTTTATTCAAATTTTCTATTGAAGTTTTTCTCTAAAAATAACTATTGTTGTCTAAAGCTAAATATTTTGGATGGTTTTCTTGTGTCCAATCAAAGTTTCTATGAAATAAAAAAAAACAATATTTGAAGCTACACATGTTAGTTCACAGCAGCAATAGCAACAGCCATTAATTCAACATATCGATTATCCAACTTCTGATCACTCATGATCGCATCGAACAATATAGAAAAAAAGGTGTTGTTTTCCAAATCTACAATATATTCAAATAATCATTAGCATAAAAATGTAACTTATACGTTATCATGTTAGCTGAAAAAATAGGTGGTGGTTACTTTTATGCCTTGACTTTGAATTTGAGAACAAAGGCAGATTTTTTTTATCTTAAGTATAAAGCAAAATTTATGATCTTGACCAGTTAAGGCTTTAAAACTGCTAGTTACCAAATTTGTTGGATCATTTGAAAAAAATGAATATATTTATGATTCCTATGTTAATTCAAAGTCTAGCAAATATTTTTAAGCTTGAAAAAACTAAATTATTGCGAGCCCGCGCCATTGAACTGTTAAATTTGGCACTATTTTGGTTAACATTGTCTGGAATTCCGAATTTGGATTTTTTGCTTCGATGGCTTATAAATAGCTGATAATACTTATTTATAGATACATTTATAAAGTTCGTTGCCTTTTTGTTCGAGCAAAATACTATCATTTTCTTTATTTTTTCCTGTTTAGCCTTTAAGTTTATTTGTATTCATCTCCTAGTTGTGCATAGCTTTATTTAATTTAATTCAATGTCAGCTTAGAACCATGCTGATGCATGACTTAAGAGTTATGATCTTAGTCAGTGATGACATTTTTTGCGGAAAACGAGAATATCTGTGTCATTTTTTTGACAGCTTCTAATGACAGTTATGAGCAGGACATTCTTAAATGAGCTAATGCTGGATTAAAAGAATATTTTTAGATTTAGTTCAGTGGTATTTAAGCTGCAATCTTTTGCAGAAAAATTAGCAAAGCTGTTTGCTACAACAGAAAGTTGTTTAATTGCACTACCAAGCTACACTGAAAATATATGGGTTAAATGCAGATTAATTTCTTTAAAAGCAAATTTTGTGAGTTTTTGCAGATGATACTATTTGAATTTGAATTCTTAAATTTCGATGTCGAAACTTTGACTACGATTCAAGCTTGTGATATTATATTACGCACAGAGAAAATTTATGTTTAATATGTTTAGTTTCAAAAACAAAATATTCAGAGAAACCACCTAATGATTAAGAACTTTCCTTCAATAGCATTATTTTTCGATATAAGCAGATATGAGTTGTGTCCAACATTAACTAAAAAACCTTAGCTAAAAAACTAACGTCTACATAAATATGCTTGTGACAAAATAGAATTGTGTGTTTCTACCCAATAAAAATATATTTGCATCACTGTTAAACTCAAAAAGAACAGAACTCTGCAAATTTAAAACAAACAGAACTCCTTTCGCCTAGACATACATATATCTGTTTCTTTTGCACTTGCACGAAAAATAGCGGAAACCTTGTTGCTTTATGCGCTTGCTTTTAACAGTTGCCAAGTCTTGGCGTCATTTTGTGTTTCAGGCAGCCGCGCCAAACGTGTTGAAAAGTTTAGCTCTTGTAAAAAGTGTTTCCCAAAATTTTTATATAATTTAAACTTGTTTTGTGTTTTCAAATTAATAAAACTAAAAAACAAAATAAAAGAAAAATTAGGCGGTTCAGCAGTAAAAATAGGTGAGTTTTGAAGCAACTTTGCTGATAAAGCAGGTGCTTTACTGGCAAAGTGGGTGCTTCGCTAGCAAAGCTGGCATAATTTTACTTTAGGGCTCCAACAAGAAAATGTGTGCTTATAAAAATTTGTTGTAATGTCGGATAAACATAATATGGTTACTTCTCAACATAATTAAATCCGAGATAAACTTATTTACTGTTTTCTAAACATATTTCATTTGCTTCAAACCAAGAATTAGTTCTAAGCAAATATTTTGTAATCACAGTGAACATCTTTTGGCATTTCTTTTGCTAAAATATGTTTCCAATTAGATATAGTGTAATCATCGGTAAATATATTATGTTGTTCTTAATTATCGTTTTGAAAATAATTGCTTGACTGCAATTAAATTATGTATTCTCCAATGAATATATATTTGTCCGTGAATATTTAATGTTATTCTTGACTAAATTATATTTCTAAGCAAACAAATAGTAATCGACTAAAAGTGTTCTCAGTCCATTTATAATTACAATATATTTATATGAAAACATGTTTTCCTTAAAATAAATTTATTGTTTTTAAATTCAAACAACAAGTGCTAAGGTACAATTAAATAATGTTAAGCTGCAAATATATATATAAAGAAAAATTGCATTAATTAATCATATTATATGTGGAACCAATTATGATTACTTGTTTCCATGAGACATGCAGAAACATATTATACTTCCTGCAAATTATGTTTGGGAAGACGATATAAAATGCAAATATTGTAACATATATTGGTTTTAAAATGGTGCCGAAACCGCTTAATATTTTGAAACAAATTTATTAGTATTTTCTACAATTCTATTCATTTTGTATACCACATTCACATTTTCTTAAGGGGTTACATGACATTGGCAGTTTTTTGAAATCGATTCTACTTTTTTTAATAATTTTCTATTTTAGTTAATATTCTAAACATTCCAAGGAAAATTCCTACGGGTTCAAAAGTTACAGCCGGATTAGTGAGAGCGCATTTTTAATTTTTGCGCTACCTACGTACGGCAGCTGGTATATACATACTTGTTTTACTTGCTATCTGACTTTTGGTGGTTGTTATTTCGTACCTACTTGAAGGGTGAAGGGTGAAGCCCGAATTGCTAAATGATTGCAAAAAACTATAAGAAACAGCACAACACAAGATAACGAAGGCATACAGTACGAAGCAGGCATGGCAGATTGAAGGTAACCTTTTTTTTCTTTGTTCACAAACTTTGAACGCGCTTATCTCGAAACCATGTTTTTCGTACTGGTTGCGGCACTAGCGGGTTCATTATTTGACGAAATTTTTTTTTTGTATTTTTTTAAACTTGATTCGCATCGTATGACACAAGCTTTTTTTTACATTTTTTTTCGATTTTTTATGAATTTTTAAAGTCAAAATTTTTTCGAAAAAACACACTTTCAAATTTGGAACATCACCAAAAATTTTAAAAAATTTTTAAAAAAAGCTCGTGTTATACGATAACCAATTTTGTTAAGATTTAAAAAAGTCATTTTTTTTCCAGATCGGACAATTTTTGCAAAAATTGCCAGCGCTGCAACCACGAGGCCCCGTTTTTTTCTCTGCCGCCAATTTGGAGCTCTTTAAAACCATGTTGGAGAGAAAAATATATTTTTTTGAACTTTTTTCTTGTAATTTGTTCAATTCACTATAATAATAAAAAAAATTTTGGAAAAATGTTTGTTTTTGACTGAGTTATGAACTTGTAAAACAAGGTCTGTGTTCTCTGCAGCGAATGTCATGTCCCGCCTTAATTTAAAGTACAAAAGCAACAAATGTTGAGCACATTACAGTCACGTCAATTTCACAACAAGTTGTTAATAACTATGCAAAAAAAAAATCCTAGAGAAGTTAAAAATATAAAAATTGACGAGCTATTTTTATTTAATTAAAAAATTTGTAGCGCCATAAACAGGCTCAACTATAACAACAGGTAGCCCCAGGAGATTCAACACTTTAAACATCTTCTTAGCTATAAATATGGCAGTTATTTAGCAATGCCAGCAAAAATTATAGCAACAGCAGCAACAACAATAATAGCATCAAGTGTAATAGTAATAACAACAACAACAACAACAACAACAACAACAACAACAACAATAACTGCATTTAGTGCAGTAGCAGCATTCATGTCAAGTGCCCGGAAGTTGATTCTTAGGCCTTAAATTGATATTTAGTCTTTTGTTATTAATTTGCTACTGCTGCTGTTGATGCTGCAACATTAAAAATATGTTGCTTGAGCTTTCTCATGACCACAACTACTACTAATTTGCTGCTTGATGACCAGCTTACATGCAATATGCACGTTATGATGTGTTTGTTGTTGTTTTTTGCAAACATATTTAGGAATTAAGAATGTTTACACGACTAAAATGGCTTAAATGCATGTTTTGGCGAGGGGGCTGATAATGAGAAGGACGCTAAAATAAGTTTTTAGTAAAAAATATAATTGCTTAAAATTTAAACAGGCATTATTATTAAATTTAGAGATCATGTTAGTTTATTAGTTGGCAAAATTTTTAAAATTAAATAAGATTAATAGTTTTGAGGTTGAATTAAAATATTGTTTACTTAAATTGCTTGAGTGTTGAAGTTTTTGACTTGAGAGAAATAAATTATTTTAATTTTTTAAGTTAGAACTGCAGCTATTTAGATCTTAGAAGGTTTTAGAGCATGAAATCAAAAGATTTAAGAAACAAACTTGTTAAAGCAGATTTTAAAGCAGTGCCTGTCAAAAATAGTAATGAGAGTGTGCACTAAAAAAAAAAAAAATCCATTCAAATTCAAAAATTCAACTAAATTCAAAAATATTAATTTTATGCAATGTTTTTTTGTTTGTGTAACTAGTTAAAAGTGTTTTAGAAATCGTATGTTCACTTGCTTAAGAAGTTCCAGCTTCTAAAGAAACAAGAAAAATGTGAAGTTGTGTTCTATGCGTACTTTAATAACAATATTAATGCCTTCATCACAATTTCTTATAGATCAAATATTTTTTTAATTGCCTGTCTTTAATGAATTGCGCTGCCTACAGCAGATGAATTTTAGATCGGAAAAAATTTGTCTATACACCGAATGCAAACCAGCAATTAATAAAGATCATTTATGTCCGTGCTCTCGTCCATGCATATGGAAAAAACTCTGCAATCGTTTAATTTGTTTTTAATTTAAAAATCGAAATATTTGCTAATTTGTACAATGCGGCGGACAATGATATTGTGAGATAAAGGTAACAATGTTATAGTTATGGCTGCTTCGCTATCAAGTTTTTGCAAAATTTTAACGCAAACATCTTTAATAAATGCATCATGTGAGACTACTGGGACTACTTTTTTTACAATATTATAGCCTATTAATTTAGATAATGTCATTTTTAATTTAATTTGTTTGCTCTTTACATCGCTATCATCCAAGTTTTCTTCCATTTCAGAAATCCAATTCATTATTTTATGCGAAAGAAATTGCTTTTTTCTTTTTATAAAATCTTTGCTTTTCTACATTATCTGTTTCATCAATGTAATTATGAAACATTTCATAATGCCTTTTCGTATTAGTTTTCTTATGTCCTTGGAACGAAACATAACATAAGACGCATTGAAATCTTTCAAAAGCGTTTGAAATCATAATAAAATTTTATACATAATTTCATTTGTCATCTTCAAACACTAAATTTCTCACTGTGGAGTAGCATAAAAAGCTCTCTCGATGTTGTGTCCCTACTGTCTCAATAGCGACTAAGCGCGAGAGAGTAAGAATACGTGTAAAACGAGAGAGAGCTCTTAAGAGCCCAGGGTGGAAGGCACTGTTTTAAAGGCAACTAGGCCTAGAATAAAAACGGGAAGTTTGTTTAACTAAATTCTTTCAAAATTAATTATTCTCAACTTCATCCCTAAAGAAATTCACAACGATCGAAGGATTTTAAAAGTTCAATTTTCTCAGGTGTTAAGTCCAGGTTACGCAAATAAGCATTGAGGAAAGCTTTATATAAGGAATTTATGTAGGAGGAAGAATTTAAACTTCCTTGAGTAATATTTGAAACAAATTTAATGCAAGTAGAAAAGGCGCATGAAATTAATTGCTTTAGTCAAGAACTTATATATGATTCATATAAGGTTTTTATTCAAGACGTATTCTGGAACTAGGAAATTGTGAAAAAATTGGATTTTAATTTAATTGGTATTACGTTTTTTTCTTGCAAGTACATTTAATATAATATTAGAACAGAAATTTAGTATATTTTAAAAATTTTTGTATAGTTACCATGGTCACTCTGCGCAGACTTGTCTATTGAGAAATTTGCTTGTAAACGTTAATACTTAATTACTATTTTTTTTTTGCTTTATAATATATTATATTAAGAAAAAACTTTATAAAAGCCTCAACTAAAATCATTTCATATAAGCAAATGCTTAATTTATAATTTAATTATATTTAATTTGTCGGCCATATATTGGTTCGGTAGCTCTGCGGTCTAAGTAGTTCGACTCCGGGCTCATACAATTTTTTTTCTTTTTTTTTCTATTATTGAAATAAAAAAACTTTTTTTATGATAGAATTTTACTTGAGCAAATATTTTCTTGAATACTTCTTAAAAAAGCATCCTTGAAAAAAGCTTTCTATAGCGAATTATTCTTGAGTAAAAATCTTCACGAATACTTCTTAAAAATGTCTCCTTGAATAAAGATTTATATATGTTTAAGATTAGTTGAGTAAAATCTTCTTGAATACTTCCTAAAATGTATCATTAAAGCTTTATATAAGAAATTATAAAAGAAAATTTAAATTTAAAGGTTTTAACAAGGCTCTTGCAAGCAAATTTTGAATAATTACTTGTATACGTATAAAAGGCCTTTTCAAGTTCCTCTGGAATAAATGTATGTGAATCCGAAACACTCACTTTAATACTCTGTGTTCGGAATTTCACCCAGTACTAATAGGGTTAAAGAAAATTTGAAAACAAATAAAAAATGTTTCCAATTACGAAAATAAAGCTGTCTAAAGCTGTGAATCAATTGGTACAATTTCAAAGAAAAAAAAATTTCTTTCAATAGCTTTGATTACTTTATTGATGCTTGTGACATTAAATAGACTTAAAAGATAGAAAAAAGGTGTCCAGCATGCGACTCAAACAACTCAATTTGCTCAATTGTCTAAAAATTTAACAAAAATAGTAAAAGATGTATTTTTACAGCATTTAAAATAGTTTATTTTAAGAAAAAGTGTGAAATTAAAAAACCAAATCAAAAATGGTTCCAATGACGAAAACAATGGAGCCTAGTATGTGGCTCAATTGGTTAAATTGTAATGAAAATATCTTATGTTCACAAGCTGTGTCAAATTTATTGATTTTTGTGCCTTTCGGCTTAGTCGCTCAACTTAATTTTTTAGGAAATATCTTTCATTCACAAGCTTTGGCTTATTTATTTATGTCTGTGCCTTTTGAGACAGTCAAAAGGCTCAATTAGCTCAATTTAAATGGAAAAAAAATCTTCTTTTCACATGCTCCGACTATTTTATTGATGTTTGTGATTTCAGATAGACTAAAGAGATAGGAAAAAATGTGCCCAACATGTGACTCAGACGACTCAACTGGCTCAATTGACTCTTTTTAGTAAAAAAATGAAATAAGAAACCAAATTTAAAATGGTTGCAATAATAAAAACAACGATGACTCGCAGATGGCGCAATTAATGGCGCAATTAAATAATAAAGGATGGGGGAAAAAGTTGCCCAGCTTGTGACTCGAACAACACACTGGCTCAATTGACTTACAAAAAATATTAAAAGATCTATTTTTTAACCAAAGTGTTAAATTTAACGAAAAATTTGAAATTAAAAAACAAACCTTTTGACTCACAATCAGTCGACTCAATTTAGAAAAAAATGTTTTTACATGTTCTGACTATTTTATTGATGCTTGCAATTTATATGTATAGATAGGCCTGTATAGATAGGTGTTTATTTTAAGTTTTTGCTACAACAAAAATTTTGAAATTAAAAAACAAATTAAAAATGGTTCCAATGGGAAAACAATGGTGCCTAGCATGTGGCTCAATATACTCAATTTCAAAGAAAAAAATCTAACGCTTACAAGCTGTGGGGTGAATTTATTGATGTTCGTGCCTTTGAATAGACTAAATAGGCGAAAATAAAGTTGCCCAGCTTGTGGCTCAAATGGTTTAATCGATTCAATTTTAAACAAATTGTCTTTTGTTCACAAGCTTTGACTGATTTATTGATGTTTGCTGTGTGTGGCCCCATTTAGATAAACGATAATATGAGATACATTTTTATGTATATTTGGGAATAAATGTAAAAAAATTTTTAAATTTTAAATTTCAGTATATTTTTATTTTATTACCGAAAAATTTATTACTATTCCATTGAATTAATATTCATTAAATTCCTTCAACAGTGTTTAAACGAATTTTACGATTTGAACCTAAACTAAAAAAAAAAATACATTTAAATTCTATTAAATTTCTACACGTACTACAACCATTGTCAGCGCCTTCGCTACTTTGACTTAATAAAGTTTAAACGGAAAGCGGAAACTTGACACAAAACAAGCTAAAAGCAACCCACCTTAAAAAACAAACAGACAAAAACATTTTAGACGCAGCTTAAAATGCAATTGGAGCTTAGAGAACTCTACATTTCAATAACGGTATAACAAATCAAATGATATCAAATGTGGTAATCAGTGTGCAGTAAAAACAACAACTCAAAAAAGTGCAGAAACTAAAACAACACCTACGCATACAACCAGCAAAATAATTTAAAAAATAAACACAAAAAATGGCAATTACAGAGTTGAAGATAGCAACATAAGCTAGGCTGCCAAATTGTAGCAATTGTTGTTGTTGCTATTGCTGGCTCGAAACGTGCCCACGTGCTGCATCTTATAAATTAAAATTCAAACTTTAAGTGTTGTCGAAAAATGCACGACTCAAAATGAAAGTCGCTGAGCGTTTATTAAAATATTTTTAATTTCTGTAAAAAAAAAAAAAACAAAAACAACCACAATTGTAAATAACAGTGCCAACAGCCGGCTACTTAAATTAAGGGGATTCATTGGCTTTTCAACGTTTCTTTATGAACACTTTTCAAAACAATTACGGTACTCCTTAATTATTATGCTGATGCGCCACTGGCTGCCACACCTCTTTTTCACATTTTCACAAAAAGATTTAACGACTTAAGCTTAAGCTTTAATATGCAGTTAAGATAATTAATATTACGTGCCCCATGCGCTGCACGTGACGTGTTGCCATGTGCAAAAAATGTGCCCAAAACAATACGGGGGCCTGTTAAGTTGTTTAATCGTAGCTATTTTTTCGTTGTTTTTTTTAGTCGTTTTGCATTAAATCAAATAATAACTTAAGTGAATACCGTTAGATATTAACTGTAAAAAATATATAAGGCGTCAATGTAGTTTTTATAGATGCTGTAACTGTTGTCAACACATTTTAACTAACTTTAACTAAGTTGTGGGAGATAATTTAAATAACTGCTACTTTAAATCTCAAAAAAGTGTCATAAGCATATTTAGCCACATTTTGACAAATATGGAGAAAAACAGTGTGAAATCAATGACTTTGCGACTAAAGTGTATTTTACTACAGCTGTTTGGTCTGACGGCTCACCAGTAAATATAATTAGCAAAAAAAAAAACCATATTATTTCCATCTCTTCAATCTTGTTACATCATATGAAAGAAAAGTGTCATAAGAATATTTAGCCACATTTTAACAAATGTTAACGTAAAAATGGTGCAAAATTAATGACTTTGAGACTAATTAAATCAAACAATTTTTAAAAAGCTTTTTAGACCGGTAACCTTATCCTTAAATTTCTGTCGTTCTTGAAAATAGTGGATTGAAAACTGAAATCATTTTAATCTTTTTGAAAGTGATAATTCCGAAAGTGTCAGCATGTAAGCCATATAGATAAGGATGTCCCAAAAAATTCGAAGTTGTTTTTTTTTTTATGGTTCCCGTTTTATTTTTCCCGTTTTTTTACATTAATTTCAACATCATAAGAAAAAATTGAGGGGGTACCAAATAAAAAGAAACTTTCGGGACACCCTAGTATACATACAGTGTGTCACTTAAAATCGTACACATAACAAATAAAGATAACTTACTGCAGAAAAGCTAGTTTTAAGAGGCAAAAAATAAATTTTATAATTTATGTGCTTATAATTTTAATATGAAGACCAAATATAAAAAACGTCTAATTAAAAAAAAAACACATTTCATGCCAACAACTATAAAATTCATCACTCACTTAAAATCGTACAGTATGCTGTAATTGCAAAAAATAGTTAAAAAGATAACAAAATGAAATAATTTAGTACTTCATTGGGCCACCTTTTTTTGTAATCAAGATCTTTTAGCCTTTTTGGCATGGAATTGACTAAGCTTTTGCATGTTTCGAAGCTAATATTGCCTCATTCTGCTTCGAGATCCTTCTTTAGTTCAGCTTTGTTAGAATTTTGATGTTCTCGTATTTGTTTTTGCCAAATAAGATGATGCCAAATATGCGCCATGACATTTATGTCCGGTGATTGGGCGGGCGTTTAAATGACTTTTGAACAGTTATAGAGTATCCACGTTCTTGCATTCAATGAGCTATGTTAAGGAGCGTGTCGGCATAAGGCTGAAAATATCTTCGGGTTCCCATGTTATCAGCACTTGAAATCAAATTTTCTGTGAGAATGTAAATATAGCATATTAACATATTATTATGCGTTTTGGATCATAATGCCTTCGATGAGAACTCAATTACCGACTCTGTGTGTTGGCATGCAGTCGTAAACCATCACGGACCCACTTCCATGCTTCACAGTCGGGCGTAAATTAGATGCATTTATCTCTTTAATTGGTTTTCTCCACACTGTTTGCTTGCTATCTGATGCAAAAACATTATATTTTGATTTATTCGTAAAAAATAACATTATTTCAGAAGTCCTGCGGCTTAGATTGCTACTCTCGCACGAACTGAAGTCGTTTATGTCTATTGCGCTTATTGATATATGGCTTCTTGCGTGCAATGCTGCCATGGAAATAATTTTGTCAAAGTACTTTTCTGTTCGTTGAACTAGTAACGTTTTTCTGTAAAAATATTTTGGAGTTATTGTTACCTTTTGATTCCGATATTCTAGGGTTTTCTTTCACTTTTCGTATTATTTACCTTTCGTCGCTGGCAGTAAGCTTCTAATCGGGCCGAGTTTTGACTTTATTTGAAGTGCGAATAATTCTTGTATATTTTTTTATGATATGCTGAATGGTGCTGCGACTCATGTTAAGTATTTCTGAAATGTTCTGAACGTCAATTTACGTTCTTCAATATGTGTTCGCCTAATGTTTTAAGTTGTCACAAAGAAAATTTCGAAAAAGTCTTTAGAAATCTTACAAAACAATGTGCGTAACGGTATCTATCTCGCGCAATGACGAAAATCAAGTTTTTCGCCAAAATGGAGAAAATCTGATCAGCTGTAAAATTTTAAGTGTCACCACTCTTTCGCACGTATTAAGTTGCTGCTATTCTTTTTAAGAAAAACATGAAAGATTTTTGTAAAATTTTAAACATATTAAAATAAAATATAATGCAACAATTTTTTGTTTAGGAATAATTAAATAAATTGTCAGCCTGCACTTGCTGTACGATTTTAAGTGACACTCACTGTACATCCTTTAATATTCATCCTACAAAGATAACATTTATGCCAAAATATCAGTTATATTAACAATAAATGGAATATTTAACTTTGAATTTTGTCACTTCTTTAATAAAGCCACAAGATAGCAAAAGAAAAGAAGTAAAATCCACATTTTTTTTAAAAAGAAAATCATTGATGTTTCAGTTGCTGCTGACGTTCTTATGCTTGTTGCTTTAGTTCGTGTCGAAATCTCGATCGCAACCTCGTGTTGTTTGTTGAATAGAAGCGTTTTACGAATTTCTCAGAGCTTTAGAATCAATGTTTACATAAATAAATTCTTGCGCTGCTAAAAAGCTATCAGTCTGGCAGACTCCAATCAGTTAGGGTGGGGTCACTATGTCCGCCAGATACACATACAAAATAAGACGTTGCAATACGAAGAAGCGATGTATAGTTAATTACATTAGTTTATATTTGATATTTTAAAAACGCAGCGCTACTACATATAAACCATTATATTAATCAAGTTTTACAAACATTGCACAGTAACTGCTTGAGTTGATGTTATTAATAAGTATGTATGAAATATTTGCATATGTATGCATTTCTTTCGTTTTTGTAGCTTGTTATTGTTTTTGTTAATCTTTAGCAGGATTAATGCAATAATAATACGTAAATAATACATAAACATTATATTATTGCTATGCAGGTTTACATATACGGAGACTGTGCATGGTAGTTATGCTATTAAAAAGTTCATTTATTTTTAAAATATTATAAATTCGAATTATTTATTGATCTAATTTTATATATATTTCATATAAAAAAAAATATTTTGGTAAAACTGAAATATTCCATTAAATTTAAAATACATATAAGTTTTTTACTGCAGGAAAAATAATAAATTCATATTATTCCGAAATATTTATTTCAATTTATTAAACAAAAGATTGTATTGTATTTACTTTTAACCAACATAAAAATGAACAAGAACAACAAATTTATTAACAAATATATCAAACCAAAAATTCTATGACCACATTTACGATACTATCGAAATTACACCAAGATAAAAGCTTATATTAAATTGCAAAAAAAAACTAGTATAATTTATAAGATGGCTTTGGCAGTTTTCAGCCACCCAAGTACTTTATCAAAACGCCTAATCTTACATATTGACTTGCCAATTTTTATTGAGTGATAAATTAATGAAGTATTTTGTAATTTTTTATACACTACTTTAAAAAAAATTGAATTACAAAAATATAACTTTTTTCGGGTTTTGTGTTTTTTTTTCATCTTTTCATTTGAAGCTGCCGTCCCCTCTCATTCTGTGATTTGCTTGACTGAAATCGGCAAACGACACATTTTTTTCATTTATAAACAACACCGCTTTTTTCTTAGAATTTAATGACTTCTCGTGCTTTTCTTGCCGATTGACGTCTATTATAACAAGAACATTAAATTAAATTAAATATCAAATACAAAAATTGTACCTTGGCGATTCGAAAATTCTACCTTCGAGATTCGAACCCACACCAACCGATACCACTCTGGATGAAGACACTACGCTACGCATTGAGCCACACTCCTTCGTTACGCGGAGTGATTTATTCAATATTAATCACAACTGCAGCTATGTTGCAGCTATCAACAGAATACTGTGACATACTGCATCTGTTAATACAGCATCTCTTAACATCTGTGAATCAAATATTTTTTTTTGGCAGGGTATTGAAGTATGTGCTTTCAAAGCAATGTATTAAGCAATAAATTGCTTAGGTGAATTAACGTAGCTGCTGTTATGTCAGCAAACAGCAGTAAGGCTGCTTGGAACAGTTGGTAGAGCGATGGACAGGCACCAAAAGTTCCGAAGTTCGATTCCGCACGGCGGGTAATTCACTTTTTTTTTATTTTTTTCTTTTTTCTTGTTGATGAAATGTAATAAAATTTACTGGTGTGAATATAAACGTGTGTTTTTTAATTTACTTTATGTTATTTTTGAATTTAAAAGTGGTTTTATTACAAAAAAAAAGCCATCCATGCCAGTTGGTTTTTAATTGTGTATATTTGGATTTGGGATTTGGACTTATTTGATATTAGGTGAATCAAATACATATATATTTGAGGTAAGGTCGAAGTTTGTGCTTTCAAAGCAATGTATTAAACAATAAATTGCTTAGGTGAATAGGCATAAGTTTATAATTCCCATACATTTCTCTTTACTCAAGCCCACTTAGGTGATTTACCTATTGTTCTTTTTTCTCGGTGTACTATCGTCTTATTAAATAAAACCACTTTGTATGGGAGGTAGACGTGGTTTTCATCCAATTTTATCGAATATCATAATGATGTTTTATTTTAAAAATTTCTTTAATTTTTGTGGATTTTTAAGAGATTTTACCGTTAAAATAGGCGTGGTTTCCATAAGATTTTGCCAAACATCATATTGATGTTTTATTTTATACTAGCAGAACCACGCCCGCTTCGCCAGACACTTTTTTAACAGGCTTACATGTATATAGCTGTTTATGTGTAGTTGAAAGTGTCTGTGAAGTTTCTGTATTCAAAAAAGCTGGCTTGAGCCTGTCTATATGAACTGTAGCGGTAGTGCTTTTTTAAAAAAGTGTAAAAAAATTGATGTTTTGTCTTTCACCGGCGAATTCGCAACAATATAAAATAAAATAAGGCGGCAACTCTATGAAAAAAAAATTACAGAATTTTTAAATTCTGACAACGGATGCGGTTTCAGTGATCCATTTTTACCTAGAGTTTGCTCCAGCACCAAATTTGTAAAAGTAAAAAAATATAGCTATGGTATGGTTCGGATTCAGCGGATAATTTTTTTTAAGTCTTCGCCAGCACCAAATTAGAAGAGAATGAAAAAACGTAGGTGGCAGTCCTATGGTAAGCAAATTACATAGTTTTGAAAATCTGATAACGGATTTGGATTCAGTGGCACATTTTTACCTACAGTTCGCCCTAGCACCGAATTCATAAAAAGAAAACCATTTTAGATGGCACTCTATGGAAAAAAATTACGTTTCTTTCGAATTCCGACGACGGATTCGGATACAGCGACTTATTTTTAGCTTACGTTCGCCCAACACCGAATTCGTAAAAATGTAAAAAAATTTGGATGGCAGCCCCTTGGTACAAAAATTATATCATTATTGAAATTCTGGCAACGGATTCGGATTCAGTGACCCATGTTTAGCTAGTGTTCGCTTCAGAACCGAATTCGTAAAAACAAAAAGTTGAGGTGGCAGCCCTATGAAAAACATTTTAAGTCGTTAAAATTTAAAAAATTTGGTGGCAACCCAATGCTAGGAAATGTTATAATTTTTGAAATTCTGACAACGGATTCGGATTCATTGACCCATTTTGAGCTAGTGTTCACCCACCGAATTAGTAAAAATAAAAAAATTTAGGTGGCAACAGTAATATTTTTTTAGCTTATTATCTTTGCCTATAATATTTGATAAAAAAAATCAATTAATTGGTAACCACTTTTTCCACTTTGTTTTATATGTATCAAAGTATATGTTATGTGCAAAATTTCATGACATTTTTTTAGTTTTGTGGATTTTTAAGAGATTTTACTTTTAAGATAAAGCCACTTTATTTGGGAGATACGCGTGGTTTTCATCAAGTTTTGCCAACTACCATATCGATGGTTTATATTAAATATCAAAGCATATGTGCAAAACTGAATTATATTTCTTTAATTTTTGCATATTTTTAAGAGATCTTACGATTAAAATAAAGTCATTTTGTATTGAAGATAGTCGTGGTTTTGATCCGCTTTGGCTCATTCTCAAACTTGATCTTCAGTTTTAAAAAAGAAGCTTAAACGGCTGTAATCGTGTCGACAGACGGTCGATAGACGGACACACTAAAATCGACTCAGGTGGTGATGCTGATCAAAAATATATATATTTATCTATATCTGCCACGCCGCCTTATTGGCGTTACTAACAAAATGACAAAGTTAATATACCCCTTACGCAGTACGCGTTGGGGTATAAAAATTTGGGGTAAAAAAAAAACAAAAAAAAAAAACAAAGTTTTAACATCCTTTTAAGGATGACTCCATTTTGATAGAAGGCAGAAAGACAGAAAGAGAAAAGAAAAATGATGTGAGAGTAAGAACAACAAGCAGCAGCTACAACAAGCAGCAGCTACAACAAGCAGCAGCTGCAGGACCAACAGAAAAAATGCTTTCAGAAAACCTGTCAGAGTTGATGAGTTTCATTATAATGAGCTGTTTTTGTATTCCACTCTGTTTATTGCTGTTATTGCTTGTTCTGCTTTTTATATTCATTCTCTGCAATTGCTATTTCTATATGTGTTTGTTACTGCTTCTACTTGCATTTTTCTTCCTTAATGCTTTGCACTGATTTAATAAAGTTTATTAAACGGTAGCCAGTTAGCAAAAGCATAGCGAAAAAAGTAGTAGCTGCATCAGCAACAAGTTAGCAATGAGGCAAATATTGCTACATTTAATAATGAAAATGAAGCTGCAATTTATTTAGAACACAACAACATTATAAGTCATAATAACAATATAAACAACAAAATCAATAACAAGGCGCACGCGATAAAGAAAAACTTTCATTAAATAGAGAAAAAGGCTTTTTGCAGTGAAATTTTTATAGCCGCGTATACAACAATATGGCGAGCTAGATGGGGGGTAAAAACCAATGTAACGAAATGGTTCTTATGAAAACAACAACACAGCAATTTGCCTCACTCGTTGTATAAAAACGAAAAAAAAAATTGCTATTTAAATTTTTTTGCTTCCACTGAGGATTGAACACAGTAGCTTTGTATCCATAGCCGGCTGTTCTAATCACTGGTCCACGTAGACATATTTATTTGAGTAGCTCATACTTATATTAAATCAACGATCAGTATATCTCTCCTTCTTTCATGATTGAATTGAATATTTCCTTCAATACTCTGAAAGTACAGTACGGTCTAAAAATTTGAATCTTTCAGAACATTGGCATACTTTTAGGCCTTTCTCAAATTGATTGATTTGGAAACAGCACATGCTGCAATATTAACGAATGCAACTTTGAATCTAAAATTTGTTTTATTATAGCGTATCTTTCACATAATTCAAATGTAGTTTTTAACTCACATTTATATCGAAATAAAAAAATATTCACATGCTACGGTGCTTTAACACACTAAATACTGGTTACAAGTTCTTCCATTACCAACCGAAAATTAACACTTGTCAATGCATATGTAACTGTGTAACGAGAGTGAAAAAACTGCGATCTAATTCTGTACGTGAATATTGAATTTTTCAGTAACTGCCCTATAGGAACAAACTAACTTGTTTTTAAAAACAACTAATTTAAAAACTAATTTAAAATAAATGAGTATATGAACTACTTTGAATTATATATAGGCGGCATCCACATCAATTCTAAATAGTTTTTATTGCATTATATATGAAGTAATTGAAATACTATTTAAAAACAAGTGATTGATATACTACATTGAATTATATTAAGGCGGCAACTACTCTGATTTTGACATGTTTTAATTGTAAATTTTTATTAGATTACAAGTTTATATATATTTAACCATGTTATTTCATCAAATATTATTAACTGTAGGCCATCAGTAATAGTTTTCAAATGGTTATTTTAAAGTAATTAAAAAAATAATTAAAATATAACTAATTTAACCAGTAGTTGAAAATATATGCAGACGAAAGTCAATTGACTTTAGCGGATTAGCGGACATCACCATTCAAGATATGTTAGTTCGTTCTATGGAAAAAAGTCAGAATTTCAACTAGTTGTGGTTGACAAATAACTACTTTATCAACTACTTTTAAATTAGTTGATTTTCCTACAGGGTGTCCATAAACATAAGGGACAATTAATATTTCCCATGATATCACTATGTTGAATATACTAGTTGGTTTTACACAAAAAGTGTGAAGGCAGACAGCTTTTTAAACATTTGATTGCACTGAAGGAGGGAATGTTAATAAAATAAATTAGCAATCTTCCCAGAAATTCCATTTTTCGGTAAAAGTTTCATTTCTACCTTGCGGTGGCGGCCACACACATATTTTTTGTTTTTGAATTTTTTATTTGTGTTTGTATCAAATACAAAATGTATTTGAAAACACAACAGTTTTTTTTCCCAAAATGTGAAATTAACTGAACTTTTAGGAAATTATTCAGTAGTGTGTCAAATATTCTAACCAATACTATATTTATTATTTGAATTCTTTTAAATAAAATTATAAACAAATTAAAAATTTAATTAAAGTTGATTTTATTGTTTACAAATAACTCTTTCAATATAATACGATTTGAATAATAATTCAAAACGTCACAAAAACGTGCTGTAACAACACCTCGTAGTAACAAAACTTCATGCATCAATTGATTTATTTGAAACAAATGCAACTCAATGGCAGCTGCATGTAAAATTAGCCATGGCTAGGAAAATTTTTGCATTCTTAGAACGAACAAATTCAATATAAATGCAGTGTAAAGTTCTACTCATTCCTGCCTAGTTTTACCAAACTGCTGCCACATAGTTTTTTACTAAAAAAATGTAATAATTTAAATTTTTGCAGCATAAGAACAGCGGTAGCAGAAAAAAAAAATAATAATTTGCACGGCAACAGTTCGTGATAAGAATAGCAACAGCAACAATTTGTCATGCAGCAGTTGCTGCTCCTGCTGCTGTTTTAACAAGCAGTGTCTACATTGTTGGCAATGCAGAATTACACCCAATAAAAACACATATAAATTTCATACTACCAGATTTAGTAATTTTTTAATATAGCCAACACTTAAGTTACGCCCATCGAGTGGCAGGCGCTATAATTATGTGTGCGGGTGGCAATGTTTTATTGTTGTTTTTATGCTGCTTGACCTCTACTGCGGCGTGAAATTGTATAATTGACTAAAATGTATTAAAATTATTTTTCCTGTTCAACTGGTCAAAATAAATTGGCTTAAATTTCAAAAATTAATTTTATTCTCATTTAAGGGTGTGTATTGCACAATTTGAACAAATTTAGTTTAGTATTTTTTGCTGTTTTATATTCATGCTACCCACAAAATGTTGCTAATTTATGCATTGGAAAAACACGCATATATTTAATAGTTTTTGCAAGTAAATTCAATCAGCAGCTTATTAATTTTGCTTTACAGCAGGAATTTTTAATTGCTTGTGCAGTAGGTAGTAGCAAGTAACAACTATCAGCTAACTAGTAGCAGCAACTGCAGCTAAAGTAGTTAAGTTTTAATATATGGCACCTTCAATGCATAATAAATAAGCGAAAACTTGAGAAACTTATGAAAGCTACAAGCATACATGTAGACAAAAAAAAAAAAAAAAAAAAATAGACAAAACAAAAATTGTCCACTTAAATGTAGAGAGCAAAAGTGAGCGAGCAACAACAACTATGATAGCAGTCATCAATGCAGAAAAGCAGCTACTGTACCCTGTAGGAAAATCAACTAATTTAAAAGTAGTTGATAAAGTAGTTTTTTGTCAACCACAACTAGTTGAAATTCTGACTTTTTTCCATAGAACGAACTAACTTATTTTGTATGGTGATGTCCCCTAAATAAGTCAATTGACTGTCGTCTGCATATATTTTCAACTACTTGTTAAATTAGTTACATTTAAATTATTTTTTTAATTGCTTTAAAATAACCAATTGAAAACATTACTGATGGCCAAAAGTTAATAATATTTGATGAAATAACATGGTTGAATATATATAAGCTTGTAATTTAATAAAAATTTTCAATTAAAACATGCCAACATCAGAGTAGTTGCCGCCTTAATATAATTCAAAGTAGTTTATCAATCACTGGTTTTTAAGTAGTATTTCAATTACTTCATATATTGCCGCCTTAATATAATTCAAAGTAGTTCATATACTGGTTTATTTTAAACTAGTTTTTTAATTAGTTGTTTTTAAAAACAAGTTAGTTTGTTCCTATAGGGCCACAACTAGTTGAAATTCTGACTTTTTCCCATAGAACGAACTAACATATTTTGTATGGTGATGTCCGCTAAATAAGTCAATTGACTTTCGTCTGCATATATTTTTAACTACTTGTTAAATTAGTTAAATTTAAATTAGTTTTTAACTACTTTAAAATAACCCATTTAAAACTATTACTGATGTGCTAAAGTTAATATTTGATGAAATAACATGGTTAAATATATATAAACTTGTAATCTAATAAAAATTTGCAATTAAAACATGTCAAAATCAGACTAGTTGCCGCCTTAATAAAATTCAAAGTAGTTTATCAATCACTTGTTTTTAAGTAGTATTTCAATTATTTCATATATAATGCAAATAAAACTATTAACAATTGAAGTGGATGCCGCCTTAATATAATTCAAAGTAGTTCATAAGCTGGTTTATTTTAAATTAATTTTTTAACTAGTTGTTTTTAAAAACAAGTTAGTTTGTTCCTATAGGGTAGCTACAGCTAAAAGTAAAAACAGCAACATACACTCAACCAAATATTATTCTTAAAATCAATGAATTCCAATCGTTAAACGAATTAATTCATTCATTGGTTTCAATGAAAAATTCATTGATTGAAAGAACAAATCTTTTAAGTTTCATTTGCTTTTAAGGTACTGTTCATTACTTATAAGAAACCAATAAGTCAAATGGACTCGTTTCGAATTCTTAACTATTCGCCATAATTTTGTTCAAAATATTATATAAATCTTATATATAAATCTGCTGCCACCAATGCAATCGAATGTGTTCATATCGATATCGAACGGTATCAGCAAAATGATTATTGACACTGTCTACCGTTCTAATCAAACTGTGGATACTTTCCCTCTTGTAAGTTCTCTATCTTTTTTACACATTGTCATTGAAGGAGACTTTAACAGCAACACTATTTTGGAAAACCACTTAACTAATAATATGCGCAATTTATGACTTTTTCAGTGAATACTTCTCACTCTACTCATTTGACAAGCTCCAACATAACTTTCCTGGAGCTTTTATTTAAAAATTATCTATCTAAAATACTCCTTTATGATCAACTATCAGGATCAAACTTCTCCAAGCATGATTTTCTCTTCCTAGCCCTTGATTTCCATGTCGACTAGGTTTCATTTGCTTTTTACTCCTCGTTCTGTAATTTGCTTGAGTGAATTCTCCGAAATGACACTTTTTTTCGACAGTTTTTTTGTTAGAAATTTATGGTTTCTATGTTGCTTGTATTTATTGCTTGTTGCTTGTATTTAAAATTTAATATCAAATATAAAAACAAACATTTCTTCGCCAGCCGTGGGGAATGAACACGTTACCCATCGATCAAGAGTTATATAAACTACCCATCGATCCATACAGCTCTGTTACGCAAGGTCATTGATTCAATATAACTACTACTCAAGCCACGTTGCAGCGCATCTTTGCTGCTAAACTACTTTTGGATAGCTGCTAAGCTACTTGCTACAAGATGCCATCATTAATGTTGCCACTTTACCACAATTGTGATAAACTGCCACTTTTTTAATTTTTGGTTTCTACCACTTTTATCACCCACTATTTGCATTTTTCCAAAATCTGCCACTTTTTATGCAACGATTTTTATTTAAAAATAACTCCATAATTATTCCAATATTGGAAATTGTATTATAATGAAATTTTTTTTCCTTATATATATATAAAGAGTGGATGCAGTAGTTTTAAGAACATATCGCACACTAAATACAAAACAGTCACAATTCAAAATTTACAAATTTTTACTATTTAATGTAAAACTATTCGTAGTGATCATATACTTTGACTGCAACACATCGAATACATTTTGTGCACATCTTCTTTTTCTATAGTTTAAAAAAAGTTTTGGCTCATTGCTCGATGAGTAAGTATGGAGTTCCTTCAAAAATAAAATTGTTCAGTTGCTTCACCTTGAAATTTAAAAATTTTGAGTGTGACTGTTTTGTATTTAGTGTGCAATATGAGAATAATTCGCAATAAAACTAATTAAGCCTAAAAAAATTACTTTATGGTACATTCCCTATGACTTCTTTTTATGTCTTTCTGTAGGACTTGAGTTGAATTTTTTGGTAAGAAAAAACATCTACCTCCATTTTTCAAAGTCTACCACTCATTTAAATTTCAACCCACCACTATTTAGAATTTTCAATTGACAACACTAGTCATCATTCTCTATCTAGCAATACATTATTATGCTGCATCTGTTAACATAACGCCTGTTAACATCAGTAAAGATAGCTTCGCTTATATTTAATACTAGTATAAAAGCCCGTCCTACGACGGGTTGGAAGCATTTACGCTTAAATTGTAATTATTTTTTGTATTATTACAGTGCACACAGAGAAAAATATGTTTATATATGTTTGGTTTCAAAAATAAAATATTCAGAGGGAGCCGCCTAACGATTAAGATCAATTTCCTTCAATAGCATTATTTTTCGATATAAGAAAATATTAGTTGTGTCCAACATTAATATAATTGCCTTAGCTAAAAAACTAACGCCTACATTAATATGCTTGTGACAAAATAGAATTGTGTGTTTCTACCCAATAAAAATATATTTGCATCACTGTTAAACTCAAAAAGAACAGAACTCTGCAAATTTAAAACAAACAGAACTCCTTTCTTTTGTGTGTTTCGCCTAGACATACATATATCTGCACCTTTTGCACTTGCACGAAAAATAGCGGAAACCTTGTTGCTTTATGCGCTTGCTTTTAACAGCTGCCAAGTCTTGGCGTCATTTTAAGTTTCAAGCAGCCGCGCCAAACGTGTTGAAAAGTTTAGCTCTTGTGAAAAGTGTTTCTGAAAATGTTTGTTTAAATTAAAAGTGTTTGTGCTTTCAAATTAATAAAATAAAAAACAAAATAAAAGAGTTTTGATTGAGAGATTGAGAAAAATTTAAGTTTTGCAGCAACTTTGGTGATAAAGCGGTTGCTTCGCTGGCAAAGTGGGTGCTCCGCTAGCAAAGATGCTGGCATCATTATACTATATACCGTATATATAAACATAATATGGTTACTTCTCAACATAATTATATCCGAGAAAAACTTATTTACTGTTTTTTAAACAACTTTTGTTTGCTTCAAACCAATAATTACTTCTAAGGAAATATTTTGTAATTACAGTGAAAAACTTTTGGCATTTCTTTTGCTAAAATATGTTTCCAAGCAAATATAGTGTAATAATCGGTAAATAAATTATGTTGTTCTTAATTATTGTTTTGTAAATAATTGCTTGACTGTACTTAAATTAGGTATGCTCCAATTAATATATATTTGTCCGTGAATATTTAATGTTATTCTTGACTAAATTTTATTTCCAAGCAAACAAATAGTAATAAACTAAAAGTGTTCTCAGTCCATTTATAATTATAATATATTTATATGAAAACATATTTTCTTTAAAACAAATTATATTGGTTTTAAATTCAAACAACAAGTGTTAAGCTACAATTAAATAATGTTAAGATGCAAATATATATATAAAGAAAAATTGCATTAATTAATCATATTATATGTGGAGCACATTATGATTACTTGTTTCCAAGAAACATGCAGAAACATATTCTACTTCCTGCTACTTCCCCCAAATTATGTTTGGGTAGGCCTAATATTTTTCAGCGTGCAGCAGTGATGGCAACCTGCAAATCAAACCTACCATATTAAAATTTTGGCAAAACCTTGCCATATATAACGTAATGATCATTAACCTAGCACTTTCCAATTCTTATGCGAGATTAGGTTCAATGTGAGTTTTTTTATATTTTATTGTTGTTACGAGTACTCGTATAATAAGAAAAAATGTTATGTTGTTGATATTTTGTTAAAAACAAACGAAGAATGAAACGATTCCAAACTGAAATTAGTAAAGTGCTTTACTTCTTATTTTTTGAATTAAAAATATACTATCCAACTTCGAATGTGTTTTTTGAGACTACATGTATTTTCAATAATAATTTTTTTAGGGATCTATTCTTGAAAATTTACAATAGTTACCCAGTTTTTTTCGTATTTCAATGGTGTTTTTTGTAAATTTTTGATTTCAAAACAAAATTTGAAGCTCAAAAAAAAAAAAACAGAATTTCTCAATGAAATTGTCAATATATGAAAAGCAGCTGACAATTTTCATCAAAATTTATTACTTTTGAGCTTAAAATTTTGTTTTGAATACTGGTTAACTATTATACATTTTCAAGAATCTGTTTTTATGTTTTTGTAACTTTTAATTTAAATATTTGGTTTCACAAATAAGATAAAATGTTTTTTGAAAGATTTTAAAAATAAATACAAGTAACAAACTCAAAAGAGAAAGTATTAAAAATTTTATTGTTGTAATAAAATATTATTTTATTGTAATTGATTTTTGCTGTGCTACTTTTCAAGAATATGTAAAAGAAATTTCAAATCAATCCTGCTTCTAATACAGACTCTATTGCGCTTAAAGCCCGGTGCGCCAGAGTACCAATCGATCAAACCGAAGAAGATGTTAAAACGCGGGATGTTCGCTGTATGTGTGTATGTAAAAGTGTGTTTGTGTATGGAATGCTTCTACCCACCCTATAGGAACAAACTAACTGGTTTTTAAAAACAACTAATTAAAAAACTAGTTTAAAATAAACTAGTATATGAACTACTTTGAATTATATTAAGGTGGCATCCATTTCAATTCTAAATAGTTTTTATTGCATTATATATGAAATAATTTAAGAAGTAATTTAATTTAAAAAAGTAACTTAAAAACAAATAATCTTAATTTTAAAATTTTAATTTCGTCAAAGACTGAAAGCTTGAAAGACTTTTTCTATTTAATTTTTTAATATGCGTTATGCATTCACGTAATGAATTTATGTATATATTTTTTCAAAACAGACTTTCTTCCAATCTTTTTTCAAAATACTTTTTTTATTTAAATTTTTAATATGCCTTATGCATTTACGTAATAAATAGATGTATTTTTTTTTCAAAACAGTCAAATAAATGATCTCTTTGGTGTATAGAAATTTAAAATTATTATGCTTTTAAATTCGTCTTCAGTAAGTGGAATATTCAGGCATGTTCTGAAATCCGAATCACATCGGAATCGGATTTATTTCCAATAACATTTCATTGAAATTACATCGGATTCCGAGATGAATCGGATTTCAGAACATGCCTGATTAACTAGTTTTCAATTGGTTATTTTAAAGTAATTAAAAAATAGTTTAAATATAACTAGTTTAACAAGTAGTTGAAAATATATGCAGGCGAAAGTCAATTGACTTATTTAGCGGACATCACCATACAAATTATGTTAGTTCGTTCTATGGGGAAAAGTCAGAATTTCAACTTGTTGTGGTTGACAAAAAACTACTTTTTCAACTACTTTTATATTAGTTGATTTTCCTACAGGGCAATAGGCATTGGCAGGTATTCGAAGGGCTACTAGCAGGCCTTAAAATGGATGTCGGAGGCCTACCCTACTCATATTCAAGCCCATATACTTTTTTTGATATAAAATGACCAAATTTTCCATGCCTTCCGCTCTGCCTGCTTTAAAGAGGCCTGCTATATATATTTTGCTATATATTTTAACTTTTAACGAAAAAGTAACCCTGAAATATAAGCAGAACCAGTTTTTGTATGAAAAATATAATTGTTGTACTGTCCTGGGTAGCGGAAAATTAGGCCTCATAGAAGCGCTAGCAGAAGCAACGAGGATGTCTTACCGCCAAAAGTAGGAGTAGGCCCTCGTTAGAAGAGACCTAGTTTCATTGCCTACTGGGTATGTGTATATAAAATAAACTCTAAATAAACTCTACCTTGTACAAAAAAAAAAAAATTATTTAATTGTTACCGTTTTGTTTTGAGTTTGACCGCTTTGATGCTTTTAAAGTTTGAAGCTTTAACCCTTTCGGTCCTATTGTTATAATACGTCGCAAAAAATGTTGAATAGTCCTATTTGTTGTCTTAAGTAAACAAATCATATTTGAAAATGTCCCAGTCGTACTTTTGAGTTTTAGTTTATGAAATAAATAACGGGACTTAGTTTTGAGTGAGTTTGCAATAAGATTTTGGCGTCAGTTGATGAGAAGCTCTCGTAGAGGCAACTTCATTTGCTAATTAAAGATGGAAGCTGTATCCGTGTTGCAACCAAAATTGGTATATTTGTTTGAACCAGCTGAATTTATTATTTGTGTATGAAAAACTTTGTTTATTCTCTGTAAGTATACATTTTTGTTAGTTTTTGTTGGTTTGGGACATATTGTCCCATTCGGGTTTTTCGTTGGTCTTATATATCCCATTCGTATTATATTTAGGAAAAAATGTCGCAGCTAAGTGCAGAGCTTCAAGAGCTTTTAGAAGCCGATAATTCCGATTATACTGAATCAAGTGACTCTGAGCCGGAAAATGAATCATCAGAGTCGAGTGAAGAAAATGATGAAGGCAATGACGAATTAATCGATAAAAAATAATCCAAGCGAAAACTTTGTAAATCCATTCCTATGGTCACTACCAGACGCAAATTTTCGACCAAGAATGCAGATCCCAATCGAAAAACAACCAATAATTTTGGCTGATGTTAGCCGCAGTTCAACACAATTAGATATTTTTAAAAAATTGTTTCCGAAATCCCTTTTAATATTTATTGCTGATAGTACAAATAAAAGACTAGAAATGTTGGAAAGAGACAAAACAAATTCCAAAAACTGATGAGCATGAGATTCTAATGGTACTACGATGTTGCCTAATCATGAGCTATAACAAAGTTCCAAGGATTCAAAATTACTGGAGCACACATCCATCTCTTGGAAACTTAGTCATAAAAAATGCAATATCAAGAGACCGATTTCCTAAAAAATGATCCTAAAAAACCAGATGGATGTTCAAAAGTTTATTATGTTCAAGAACTGTTATCTTGTGTAAAAAAAACTTTTCCTAGTGTTAGAACGGAAGCAACATTTCAAGCTATTGATGAATCAATGACAAAATTTAAGGGAGGTCATCATTAAAACAATATCAACCTCTAAAACCAATAAAGCGCTGCATAAAAATTTGGTTAAGATGTGACTCCAAAACTGGGTTTATATATGATCTAAATATTTATAGCGGAAGAGAGGAAAGCGCTGTGGTATCCGAATCTACCTTAGGAGAAAGAGTTGTGGAAAAACTTTGTAGTACTATACGGAACCCAGACGTTATGATAAGTTTCTATAGATTTTTTACTAGTACTCGTTTAATAAATTTTACTGACTATCCGGCAGTTGGAACTGTGATACGAACTCGAAAAAACGTTCCGCAATTTAATGGAAAATTAAACAGAAATGAGAGTGAATTTATGGTAAATTGCCTCGGAACAATTGCTTGTCGATGGCAGGATTCAAAAGACGTATTACTTCTGTCTAATTGCCACATGCCAACCACAAGCAAGACTAAACGCAAACAAAAAAATGGCGAAAAAATTGATGTTGAGTGCCCTGATACATAGGTGATCATTTACCAGATACATCACAAAAAAGGTCGCGCTGTGTAAGCTGCAGCGCAATGAAAAAAGGAAAAAGAACAAAAACAATATGTTCAAATTGTAACGTTGCACTCTGCATTGAATGTTTTACTCCTCATCATAAGTAAAAGCTTTTTTTCTAAAAAAATTATTATGTATGTATTTTTAAAATGATTAAAAATAAAATGAATTATAATTTTAGTTTTTATATTGTCCCATTGGTATCAAAACTCCGGCTGGGACAATAGCCCTAAAAATCCGAGTGGGACAATATATCCCAGGACAATAGCCCTAAAAATCCGAGTGGGACAATATATCACAGGATAATTAAAGGACTTACGAAAAAATGTACAATGCAAAACATCATTAAAAAAGATTTTTAATATTTATTGTTATTTAGCCAATAAAAAAACGGACCGAAAGGGTTAAATGCGTTTTTCTCGAAATATACTTTTTCAAAACGGCCCACACTACTGCAAACAAACTAATTGACCGATTTTATTTTTTTTTTTAATTTGTTTGTACTTGATATAATTCTACACATATTTTATCAAAATGAGCGTCTTTGAAAAATTTGTAGTTTCTACACGCAACAACATGGTCAAAAATAACGTAAATTTTCCAACTTTTTTTTTTTATGATACATAATTTTCATAATTTTCCATATTTTCATTCTTTGGTATAAAATGTACATTCAGGTATGATGTGGGCCGATTTTCACCTTTTTTTGAAGGACATCAACTTCAGCGCCATCTTTATATATAAAAAATTTATGTTAACAAAGAAAACTTTTTTTTTTTCACTTAAACTAATTGTAAAATGAATGTAATTTTACATTTACAACATGCAAATGGAATTTTTTGTATATATAATAAACTCTTTTCGAATACATCTTCTAAGATTTGCTTTAATTTTAACTGCTTCTGCCTAAAGCCTCCCTTAAAACAATTTTTTAGTTTGATAAACACAAATGACAGCCTCAAGAGGCTGAAGCAAATCCGATTTTGGAGCCAATACTGACAGATGAAATGATATCAACACTAGGGGAAAAAAAGAAGCATTAAATTCTTGAAATAAAAATAAAAACAAGAATAAAAATGAAATCAAAGGCAAAACTTTGACAGCAACAAAAGGGTTATTTACCTTTTTGGCCAGAATCGGATGCCACCAAATACAGCAGAAGAAAAAAACGCAAAAAATAAAACAATAACAGCATCAACAACAGCAAGAAGAACAAAAGCAGCAACAAGTCAGGCAACAACTATAAATCAAGAACGAAAAAGACGCGTTAACAGCAACAAAGGCCAAAAAGACAGTTCCACGAAGGTAACAGCGACAACAACAAAAACAACAATAACAACAAAAACCACAACAGTGCAAACAGAATGCAACAACTGCACAACGAATGCAGAGCACGACGCAATTTGCAACACAACAACAACAACAATAACCACAACAAGAGCAACAGCATAACGAATTAGATGAGGTACCTTACAACAATAACAGCAACAACAACAACAACAACAACGACAGGAAAGAAATTTAATTTTTTCATTTAAGCTTGATTTGAAGCAATGCAATAACACAGCAACACCAACAACAATAACAACAACAACAATAGCAAACTTAACAATCTACTACAGACTCCCTCAAAAGGTAGAGGCAGCAACAATAGCGACAGCAACAACGTGCCCAGTGCTGATTATATGCAAACAGCAACAATAACAACAACAACACAAACAACCAAAACTGATGCAACAAAAATGTTGGCAATGAAAAATGTTGCCAACTAGTTAAGCGCATTTTTTATTATTATTGTTGAGCAGAGATACAAGCTAGATATCGCAAGCAAAACTTTTCTAAGATGGATTCTCTTCGCATTTATTTGAAATGAAATTATTTCTTGTCGTTGTTGTTTTTGTTGTTGTTGCAGTTTTTATGGTTGTTGCTTTAGTTGTTGTTGTATTTGGCTGTCGCTACAATTTGAAGGTGGCGCGGGCGTGCATTGAACTTAAACCTCCAAGAAAGAAAAGCATTCGTTACGCTGCTTCATTTTCCTACTTTTCTAATTCTTTTCCCTATTTTTTTTATTTTTTTTTTTTTTTTTTTTTGGTTTTTGCCCTTGCTGCGTTTTTTACTGTCATGCACTTAAAAGGTTTTGTTGTACATGTTTTTGTTGTTGGTTTTTTCTTTTTACTCTAGTTTAACTTTGCACTACACAACTTAAAGCTTACATAATGTTGTCTTCAAAGCCAAACAACTGAGTTGCTTTTTTTCTTAAATGAGCTTTATTCTTCTTCTTTTTTCCTTAACCTGCATCTTCTTCTTCTACTTCTACTTCTACTTCTTGTTACATGTGTAGCAAATCTTTATCATGTCTTACTTCATGTTTAATTGATTGATTTCTGCTGCCTTTTGTGAAAACTACTACTTTTTCTTTCTTGCTGTTAATTAATTCTTTTGACTCTTTGCTGCTGCTTGTTCCTGTTGTCAATGTTTCTGTCTTGCTTGGCTTGAATTCTTATCTGCTACATTTAGGTGTGTGTGTTTTTTTTTTATTTGCTTTTAACTTGCATAAATTATTTAATTAATCAAGAAATCCCGCGCATACAATTTGCAATTCTTGTAAGGAATAATTTTTTTTCTTCACTTCACCGGAAATGACGATATATTCTTTGTTGTACAGCGCTGATGTACTAACCCTGGAAAAGGGGTTTTCTGCAACTTTGTGGTTTTTTATTGTTGTTGTTGTTGTTATTGCATGGGTGAATGCACCTTGGCTAAAGATAAGCAGTATTAATTAATTATGTCAAAAAGTTTGTTGCTTTCTATATACTCGTATTATTATTTAGAGCAGTGGTTTCCAACCTTTTTCAGCTGGTGACTCACCTGTTCTCATTTTGGATTTATCCAAAGGTTATATTGAAAACTGTTCCTTCGGCTTTATAAAACTGATTTAACAATGAATTTCGAAATAAAAAGCGAGTTAATTGCGTTGTGAAGAAACGATATATCTAGCACTTGAAAATACCCACTTAGAAGCCACGGAAGTTGCTGGCCAGGATGCCAGCTGTTGAGAAGTCGGAGTTGCTAACTGATTTTGACTGTTATTTAAAACAAAAAACAAAAATTCCAATGTACTAATTGATGGACACACTTTTATGCAAATTTGTTGTTTCAGGCAAAAATCCGAGTTAACTTCCTCCGCAATTTTTTCCCTAGTCAAAAAATTGTTCTTTGTGGAGGCGATTCAGCTTGAATATTTTTGTGTCGTGGGTCCAAAAACGAAGCTATGTAAAACGAAATTTTTTGCGTGTCAATGGCAAACCGCAAAGATAAATCTACAGCTAATATTGTGGTGATTTCGTGTCGATTTTCATTATCTCTTAAAAAGCGGTTATCAACTATCGTTCTAATAATTTCCGGAACCATAGACATTGATCCGTCAGATAGCACCGTCGATGCCACTTCGAGAAGTTTAAGGAATGCACACCAATCGTCTTCGTTAATCTCAAGCGTTTTGCTTTGGTCCGCACAACTTCAGCACTTCTAGTAAAATAGATCCACACCCAGGATCTCATATATGTTTTTTGTTTATAATAATCAAACGAAGCTTAAACGAAGTTTATTACACAGGCACAAACATGTTTTGATATATGTTTGAATAAACACATCTAAGCTTTGAATTTTTTTACTGCCTACACCGAGAAAAAAGCTTATTTTAAATTGAAAAAAAAACCTAGTATAATTTATAAGATGGCTTTGGCAGTTCTCAGCCTCCCAAGCCCAAGTACTTCGTCAAAATACCTAAGTTTTACATGTTGACTTGCCAATTTTTATTTGGGTGATAAATTAACCAACCCACTGAACCATAAGCAAAGTTTTTGAGTAAGGTGGGAGTTTTGCGAACGTTTTTGGTTAAAATTTTTTTTTTTTTAATTTTTTCTTTTTTATTATGTCGCTTAAAAGTGCTTGTTATAAAAGATTAAATTCGTGGAAGCTTTTCCCATAAAGAAAAATTTTGCATATTTTGCGAAATTCATTAAAAACTTATTTTGAGTCGAAAATTAATCATTTTTGTATCATTTCAGTAGGTAAGACTACCTTGTAAATGAACCATTTTTTATTCATAAATGAGTTCGGAAATCAATCATTTATGTTTCTTTTTTGCATTCTGAAATGAGTTCAAAAAAGAATAATTTTTTTATCATATCAGTAAGAAACAATTTCTCATAAACGAACCATTCTTTGTTCATAAATGAGTTCACAAATGAATCATAAATGATACTTTTTATATTCTAAAATCAGGTAAATAAAGGAACTTAACATGAAAATGTTAACCTTCGTACAAACGTCATACGAACCTTTTTACCAGTGCGAGATGGATGTACTACTACACGTATGAAAATTTTCAACATTGCTATCAAAAATGAAAATCAAGCCCAAATAGAATGAAAACCACGAAAACATTCGATGCAAAAATGTAATCAAATAAATTCCCCAATTAATAACTTAACTATTTTGATATTTCATATATAATTTGGAAGTTTGTCAAATTGGAAAACAGTCACGCCTTTTCCCCTTTGAAACATCAATATCATGAAAAACACAATGCCTGAACTCCAGCCTAGGTATATTAATCCTATTAACCCAATGATTAATATGATCTCTAATTTTAATAATAATCATTTCTTCTGTAACAAAATATCGATATGTAATTATAAATAGTATTATGCAATAATAAAATTTATAATTCAAAAGGGTTCTTTTTTTTAACTTATTATTGAACAAAAAAAGGTTTGTTTTTGAGAGGCAATTCGGTCCAAAGATTGATACAAAAATGGTTCAATTTCGTTTCGGTTTCGAGTGCCGAAAAAGAACTTTTGTATGGTTCATTTTTGAACTCATTTCCGAAGAAAAAACGGTTTGTTTCTGAGAGGCATTTTCGTCGGGCGATTGATTCAAAAAGGGTTAATTTCCGAGTGCCGAAAAATAACTTTTATGGTTCTTTTTTTAACTCGTTTCCGAACAAAAAAGAGGATAATTTATGGTTCTTTTTTTAACTCATTTGCGAACAAAATAAGGTTCGTTTTTTAGAGGCATTTTAGTCCGACGAATGATATAAAAAGGGTTCATTTATGAGTGCCGAAAATGAACGTTTCTACCCGAAAAGGTTCATAAATGAATTCAAAAACGGTAGTTTTGGTTCACTGGGAAGTATTTGGTAAAATTAATACACTACTTAAAAAGAAAACAAAAAAAATTGAATTTCTAAAATGTAACTTTTTCCGTGTTTTGTTTTTTTATTTTCCTTTTTTTTTTGAAGCTACCGCCCCTCTCTTTCTGGATTTGCTTGACTGAAATCGGCAACAACACAAATTTTTCTTTTATCAACACCATTTTTTTCTTAGAAATTAATGACTTCTCTGGCTTTTCTTGTTGCTTGACGTCTATTATAACAAGAAGATTAAATTAAATAAAATATCAAAAACAAAAATTTTACCTTCGCATGCCGTTGAGATTCGAACGCACAAGCAACCGATATCACTGTATATCAAATCACTACACTTTACATTGAGCCAAACTCCTTCGTTACGCCGAGTGATTTATTCAATATTAATTACAACTGAAGCTATGCTGCAGCATAACACAATAATCTATTAATAGATTTTTGTTGTATGGCTATCAACAGAATACTGCGACGTACTGTTTATACAGCATCTGTTAACACAGCTGCAGTTATGTCAGCAAGTAGTAGCAAGGCTGCTTGGATCAGTGAGTAGAGCGATGGATTGGCACCAAAAACTCCAGGATCGCCTCCGCACGGCGGGCAAAGAATTTTTTTTTTCTTTTCTTCTTTTCTTTTTGATGATAAAATGTAATAAAATTTACTGGTGTTAATATTGACGTGTGTTTTTTAATTTATTTTATGTTATTTTTGAATTTAAAAGTGTTGTTATTACAAAAAAATACCATTAAATTATCAAATCTATCCCTTTCTCGTGTGTCTAATGACGCAGCTGTTTTTTTGTTTTTTTTTTTGCAGAAAATAGCTCAAAACTATGCTTGAGCCATCCATGCTATTTGTTTTTTAATCTGTATTTGTGGATTTTGGTCTTAGGTGAATCAAATTTTTTTTTTTTTGCTAGGTATCGTAGTATTTGTTTTCAAAGCAATGCATTAAACAATTAATTGCTTAGGTGGATAAGCATAAGTTTATAATTCCCATACAATTCTCTTTACCCAAGCCGACTTAGGTGATTTTTACCTATTGCTTTTTTTCTCGGTGTATATGTTAAACGAATAATCAAGCTTCGAAGCTTATTCGAAGATTTGAAACGAAGCTTCGAACTTTGAAGTTCAAAAACTTCGAATTAAAGTCATAGCTCCATTGGGAACCACTGATTTAGAGCATACTTGGTATGAAAACGATTCATCGTTAATCGAATTAGTAGCTCACAGAAATGACTGTATCGAGCGTAAAATGGACGTAGCGCACGGTAAATTTCCCGAACTGAACCACGATATTTCAATCAAGCGTTGCTCTACGGTTACTTTATTCATAATGAAATTGCAATCTTAACTGAGCACATGCGACAGAAGCAATGCCAGATCTCTTCAATTTATGGCCGAAAAATGGAACCTTTAAAAAAAACACATTACATTTAAAAACCTCTACCAAAACCTTTCAACAGTTTTCAAGAATAGTTTCAGCTTGTAATTCAAATGAAGCCTTTGTCATTAACAAACAAAAAAAATCTTTGCCACTACTTAAAATCTTAAAGCTGGTAACTTTTTCTTTTGATTGGTCAAGCCCATTAATTGCTTGTCGTTTGAAATCTGTCAATAATTCTAAATCTCCATCACACACTCCATCAAAGAAATGTCAAAATGTTAAATATGCAACACTAACAACATAAAGTTCCTAACGAATGAGTCAAGTTACTGCAACAGCATCCATTCATACGATCATTCAATTATTGACAAGAATTTAAAAATGAAAATAAAAAGTAATTTCACATTGAACGAATAAATGCAAAAGCTTCATACAATTATTTTACAACTCTAAGGTAAGCGTTATTTTTTTAATCTTGCTTTGCTTAGTTTTGTAGTTGTTGTTATATGCAAATTAAAGGTGTGTCACTGCAAGGCATAAGAAAATTTTCTATTACTTTGATTACCATAGCTTTTTTTTTTATTTTACATTGACATATATCCAAAAGAGTTGCCAGGGTTATTTAGTCAACAATATAGCTTATCTAACAGTCATCTATTTATACCGATAAATTCTCGAAAGCTACTTAAAAACTCTAAACATTTTTATAGAAATTAGTTTTGAAAGTGTTGTAAAAAATGTTTAACAAGTGACAATAATTATTTTCGCTGTGCATAAATGTGCACTTAAACAAGTTAGAATGCATTGCTAATTGAATGTTGTTTTGCATAATTCTAATTACAAGATAATTGCAATAAATTGTTTTATGTTATTCTATGAAGGATTCAGCAATAAATTTTATTATACCATTATACCATATTATACCATTGTATTCAGGTGCAAAAATTAAAATTTAGTCACAAACCTGACTGGGTTTGAAAGTGGATTGTAAGATTTGTGTGAAAGAAATTAATTGAAATCTTCAAAGTTTTCCCCACATTAGTCAGAATTACTATTAGGAAGTTCAAATGCAGTAAAAATATTTTAACTCACCATTAAACAGCTTATTCTACATGTAGCAAATAGTTATAAAGCGACAAATAACTCTTTCTTCTTAGGCGTGCATGATTTTCAACTAATTCGGGAAACTGTTTATGGTATTGTTTTTTGAAGAGCAATAGTTTTCTGTAGAAAAAAAAATATTTAAGTTCCACTGGAAAGCAGACCACTGATAAGCCAATGACCAGCTGACCTCACTGACGGATCTTTTATCTGGTCCATACGTGTGCTTATCTGCCGATCAAGATGCACAATATCACCAGGTTTTTCAAATTTGCAAGGACATTGTTGAGTATATGGTTGTCTTGGTGCCTTTGGTTCGGCCAATTTCAACAGACGCTTGCGTTTTGTGATGGTACATTCGTGTTTACACTGGAGAGCTATATATTCAGCACAAATGTCATTCATGAAAGAATCGATGTTCATTGTAACTGGATCCTGCCAGCAACAGTCTGAACGATGTATAGGCTGCCACATAATTTAATTTGAATATTTTATTGATTATATTTGTAAAAGAAATGTTCCACTTTAATTCATTTTTGAACATAGAAAATTTTGAATATAAATTGTTTGATTGTTGTTTATTTAAGTTTTGAAAGTTATTTATAAAGATTTCTTAAATATGTGACTTTTGGAAAACAACAAGTTGTTGACTGGTTTGTCTTTGTGAATATGGGGACATATTTGATGAGAGCAGTCCTTTGTTATTTTTGCTCTTAGCAAAAATGTGTTTCATATTTGCTGTGCTTCAATGAAGGAATTCATTAAAAAAAAAATTCATTGAATTGGTCATTTTAGTCTTAGAGAGGACTTTGACTGAGCTGCTTAACGATCAATTATGTTGTGCGTGTTGTGAAATATTTGAATAAAAATGATCGAGAACTGGACCACGACCGAACTTTATAAGAAGAATTTTCAAGATTTGGGAATGTTTTTTGTTTTTAAATAATAGAGTTTTTTTTAACTTAAATAGACGAAAAACTATGATGGAAAAAAGTAAGTCAGTAGATAGATTTGAGTTAATTTTAAAGGGGCTTGAGCTAAACTAAGTCTGTGTTCCAAAAGCAACTGACATTTTAATTCAGACACTACTTTTTTGTGATAAGGGGCTGCTCATTAATTACGTAACGTGTTTTGGCCCATTTTTTAGTAATACTTTATTTCAGGTCTGACGGGGAGGGGCGGACACTTGTAAGACAATATCAGGGCTGTTTTCAAGGAAAGTTCAGGCCTCGGTCGCACCTGTCAGGCCTGAACTCTTGCCTGATCAGTCATGGCATTATCTGCTGGGATAATTAAAACCAAATAACATGAGACATGATTTCAATATATATTTTCCAAGGTAAATAAGTCGAAACAACAAATCGAATCAATAATCAATAAGTCGAATATATTACTATAAGCCGTAGAAGGATAAGCTTGAACAGCTGTTGTTAAACTTTGTCGACTTGTACTCATTAATTTGTTTTTAAAAAAGCTATATCGAGGTAAGCCAAAATGTTTTACTGTACTTACAAGATAAGCTCATCAAAAAACATTAAAAAAAAAAATGTATAATTTGCCAAAATTGACTTAATCAACATAAGATTAGAAACAAAATCGAAAAATAAGAAAAAAAAAATGGTGTGTTTTAATATTTTCATAAGAGGAATGTAACGTATTTAAATGCAAACGGAAGCGCCAGGCATTGAAGACTAATCCGATGTCCATAAATATTATTCCAATAAATTTATTTGTTTGTTAATCTTTTTAACAGAATGTTATGTTAATGATGATGATTGAGAAGAAACTTCAAAGTCTATAAAGATTGTGTGTTTCTCAGATATTAATTAATCTGTTTGAGGGTCAATTGCTGCTTTAGTGAATGCAGCTTAAGTGTTTTTTTAAGCAGTTGTTTCGATAACGCTGATGAAAGCGTTGATATTGCAGTTGCTCACTTCTATGACTATAATTTTCGACTGCTTCACACAATCTGTTCCCTTCACTAGACAGAAAAGCTTTTTGTCATCACCACCCTGGTACAATAAAGAGCTACGTTCACTCCGGAATAAAAGAAACAAACTTTGGCGCGCATATCTAATTTCTCGTTCTTCTCTTGATCTCACAAATTATCTTCATGCCTATAACCCTTTTTCCGCACTCTATGAAAAGTTATATGAGTCTTGTCTTGCTCATATTCAAACAAAATTGTTGCCGGAACCTAAAAGCTTCTATAAGTTTATCAATACCAAAAGACAATCTAACAACTACCCATCTACCCTTTCTTTTTCGGACATTTCCTCAGACAACCCGGAAATAATTGCAAACCTATTTGCAAATTTCATTCACAAACCATAATGATGAGCTAGACTACGAATATTTTTCATCGTTAAGGAACTGTGCTCAATCGGCACTGACTTCTGTTGATATTACATTAGCTGATGTATTCGGAAAGATATATAATCTAAAGGATGATTATTCTCCTGGACCTGATGGGTTGCCTGTTATTGCCATTAAAAAGTTCGCGAACTTGTTAGCTTATCCCCTATTTTTCAACTTTCTATTCTAAGTTTTGGAAGAATTCGAGATTATGGCTAGCCATAAAAAAGGTACCTAGAAACGATATTTCTAATTACATACCTATTGCAAAACTGTCATGTACTCCCAAAATTTTTGAAAGTATTATCTATGGCATTCTCTTTTTCCATTCCAAATCCATTTTTCCTCCTAGTTAACACGGCTTCCTCAAGGGAGGATCGACTACCACTAACCTTACAGAATTTGTTTCAAGCACTTTATGCTCGTTTCTACCGACTTTAGTAAAGCGTTCGACAAAATTTTCCACACTATCATCCTTCTTAAGCTTAAAGCCTTTGGTTTTCCATCACTGTTTATATCATGGATTCAATCATATCTCGAAAAACGCCGTTATAAAGTCATCTTTAAATTTTCCAATTCAGAGTCCTTTACAGCTACCTCTGGTCTCCAACAAGATATTCACTTCGGTCCTTTTTTATTCGTCTTAACAATCTCTGATGTAGAGGGAATTATCAATGAGTCTAACCTTTCTGTGTATGCTGATGATATGAAAATCTATCGGCGCATTCAAGCCAGCGCTGACTCTTGCAATCTTCAAGATGATCTGGTTAGTTTTTCCACTTGGTGCCAAAAAAAAATCTTATTGAGCTCACCGTCAGTATTGAGCTCAACGTCAAGCTATCACATACTCACGTAAGCGACTTCCACTTCCTCCGAGAACTTATTACTTACTCGGCAAGCCAATTCCTCCTGTGAGCTATTTACGGGACTTAGGCGTAATATGTGACAAGGAACTTCATTTAAGATCTCATATTGATTAAGGTCTCATATTGGTTTCGTGAAACACTTTTCCAGAGAGTTCTCTGATCCTTACGTAACTAAATCTCTCTACCTTACCTTTGTTAGACCCATCCTTAAATATGCCAGCCAGGCTTGGTCTCCTGTCTATAACACCAATTCTGTACGAATCGAAGCCGTTCAACGAAGATTCATTCGGTTCGCACTTCGCGGTCTTGCCGGTTCTGACAGCTTCAACTTACCTCCTTATGCAGACTTGAATGAATGAGATTTCAATCGGCACATGAGAGGAAGAACCCCAGAAACATGGGCAGAATACAAGGCACGGCAAAGGGAACTGAAGAATTTCATAGGACACCGTAAAAGGCAGTCGTGGAGAGAATTCTGCTCTGGGATGGAAACTATTTCAGAAGATCCATTCTCCAAAGTGGGACTGATCGGAAAAACGGATGGAACCATGGCAGAGAACCTGGAAGAGTCGATGCAAGTTCTGATGGAGGTGCATTTTCCTGGAAGTTTTAAGTCTGATGACCCATGGACAAACCTGAAGAAAGGGATGCACAGGGTTGACAGACTGGAAGCCGAAAGAATGATCACTATGGACGGGGTGAGGAGTGCTATATGCTCATTTGCTCCGTACAAAACATCAGGGATGGGCAGTATATTTCCGGCTATGATGCAATGGGGGGAAGATCTCATTGCACCTAGGCTGTGGGGTATATTCGTTACTTGCTTAGCGACTGGGTATGTTCCGAGAGTCTGGAGAGAGGCGAAAGTTGTCTTTCTTCCGAAGCCCGGAAAAAAGGATTATGCGTAGGCGAAGTCGTTCAGACCGATCAGCCTTACTTACGTCTTTCCTCTTGAAAACGATGGAAAGAGTGATGGTTGACTGTCTTGAGAGCACTTCACTGATGCATAATCCTCTGAGTAGATGCCAATATGCTTATAGAGCAGGCATGTCTACGGAGAGTGCTCTTCACAAATTAGTTAGAGTGGCTGAAAAAGAGTTATTTTCAGGAGGCATCGCGATGGCCACATTTATGGACATCGAGGGTGCTTTCGACAAAATATGCTATGGAAGGTTGGGACAGGCTCTGACAGAGCGCAAAGTAAACCCAATTATAACAAATTGGGTAGACAATATGCTCAAGCACAGGGCTGTCAACATGCAGAACGGTAGAGTCAAGACTAGAGGTAGAGTAAGTAGAGGATGTCCTCAAGGAGGAGTGTTATCGCCAACCCTGTGGAACATCACTGTGGACTCACTTTTGGCTAGACTAGATGAATCGGGCATACACATGATAGGGTATGCAGATGACATTGCGTTGGTGGTCTGTGGTAAGTTCATTGACACCATTTCTGACATAATGAAAGGAGCACTCCGAATGGTGGAGGAGTGGTGTCGAGCACAAGGCCTCACCGTGAACGCAGGAAAATCAGACAATATTCTCTTTACTAGAAAGAGGGTAGGCCTGAGGAGAGAACCACTCAGACTTTTTGGAGCTGAAATCAACATGTCCACGAATGGCAGAGCCGGGTGCAAAGAAGCAAACAAAGGGTGCAAGAAGCATGCTACTTATGAGTGCTCCGAGCAGTAGCATCCTTCGTCAAATAGGGGACGAAAAGGGATCCACTGTGGTCTGATTCGGCCAATCCCCGACTTATTATATATCATCAACAGTGCATTGGGTAAATTATATAAAACAATCTTTTTGTAACTTCAGTGTAATTATTGTAATTGAATTTGTTTTGTGCTTCTGGTGTATTGAATTATTGAATGCCTTACGTAATTACTTTTTTTACAGCAGCATATTTCATCGTATTTTATCGTAGCATATTTCATAGATAGTTTATCTTTTCTGTTCGCTAGTTATAAAAACAGCATGCTTTAGTTTATCATTAAACAGCAATAAAAATTCAATCAATAAGCATTGAAATTCAAATTAGATTCGACGTAATTGCAAATTAATCACGTTGAGTCTAAAGCTTCACGTAAACTATCAAGTTCTTGCCCAGTCATGATTTGTTGATGCTCATATTGATGATGAAGTAACTATTTTCAATAATTAACTGTGATGAAGTCAGTCTTAAAGATGAAAATCACAACTTTTTTTTTTAATCGAAAATTTATTGCTAATAATTTGAATTTTTGTTCAGTTAGACAGATGTTGGTATTTTTTTTTCTCTGTTTTTTTTTTTAAACTATGTTTAACACTTGTTGCTTGGTTGTCCAACTATATGTATGTTTGTTTGTTTGCCTAGAGGAGAATCACATGATGTTTTTAGCTTTTGACCTTGTACCTTGACACTGAATTTATCTGTTAAGGTTTGAATAATCATAGCCAATTTCTAGTCAGGTTTTGCTAACTATTGTTTAATGGCTTGTTTTTATTTTAATTATAATTGAATAATTTATTCCATTAATGCGTGCTTCGATTTCCCTCAGCCAACTCGAAGTATTCATAAGAACTCAAAGTTGTGAGCCTTTTTATAGTGGAATGAAATTCGCGCTTAAATTTAAATATTTCGGCAGTTGGCTAGTTTTTATTTTTAAAAAGAAAACCGACAAAGTGTATTCATTTAAAGCAGTATCAGCTGATTTTTTTTGCAAAAGCTCTATTTTGCTGAATTCTTATGATTTTATTCTCACATTAGTTTCTACTACGTTTTATTATTTAATTCTAATTTAATTTAAATTCATATTCTACTTCTGTGTTTTTACTTCTTCCTTTCCTTAAGCTTTATCTTGCTAAAATAGTTTCAGCCAAAAGTAGTTTCAATTTCAATGAAACTGACACTTCAAGGTCAAAGGTTTCTTAACAAACAAACAGCTGACATCAGATTAGATTACGAAATGATCGGTTATGTTTGTTGTTTTTGTTACTTTGTTCTATACTCAAAGTTATATGTTCGTTATACTGAGATATGTAAGCAATATAATAATACTTCTATAACATAATCTCAAAACTTAAGATGGATTCGATAACAATAAACTTGAAAAGCCTGGTTTATTTTATTCAATACGCAATTTAAGCAATTTTTTAACTTAAATTCGATTAATATTGTAGTCTAACACGTATCATGATGAGGACGATGATGGCTAATGATGGTCATTATCTTTTGAATTATTTATTAATTGCGTTTAAATATAGTTTTTTTTTGAGTTACTTACGTTTGCTTTACATTCTTTAAAATTAAGCTCGAACGTACCTGCAAATAAAAACAAGTTAAATAGCTATTATAAGGGTGTATAATATCGTTATTTATTTATAAAAAATTAAAAATTTAGATTAATATCAAATAAAATTTATATATGCACAAATACAAAAACAAAAAAAATTAAACCAAAAACTAATTTAAATATTTTTAAAATGCAATCGCAACTTTTGCTCACCACAACCATTTAATGATCTACTGATTTTGCAGTTCTTTCAACATGTTTTCTAAAATTAAATTCTACCAACTACAAATGAATTAAGTTAATTTTGTGTGTCACAGTGTCGCACGCAATTTAGAAATTAAATAATTATCACACGCACACATGAGCGCTAATTGTGTGTACCGCAAAGCGGCAACTGCGCCTAATTGTATGCAATAGTAATAGTAATAGTAAAAGTAATAGTAATAGTAATAGTAATAGTAATAGTAATAGTAATAGTAATAGTAATAGTAATAGTAATAGTAATAGTAATAGTAATAGTAATAGTAATAGTAATAGTAATAGTAATAGTAATAGTAATAGTAATAGTAATAGTAATAGTAATAGTAATAGTAATAGTAATAGTAATAGTAATAGTAATAGTAATAGTAATAGTAATAGTAATAGTAATAGTAATAGTAATAGTAATAGTAATAGTAATAGTAATAGTAATAGTAATAGTAATAGTAATAGTAATAGTAATAGTAATAGTAATAGTAATAGTAATAGTAATAGTAATAGTAATATTAATAGTAATAGTAATAGTAATAGTAATAGTAATAGTAATAGTAATAGTAATAGTAATAGTAATAGTAATAGTAATAGTAATAGTAATAGTAATAGTAATAGTAATAGTAATAGTAATAGTAATAGTAATAGTAATAGTAATAGTAATAGTAATAGTAATAGTAATAGTAATAGTAATAGTAATAGTAATAGTAATAGTAATAGTAATAGTAATAGTAATAGTAATAGTAATAGTAATAGTAATAGTAATAGTAATAGTAATAGTAATAGTAATAGTAATAGTAATAGTAATAGTAATAGTAATAGTAATAGTAATAGTAATAGTAATAGTAATAGTAATAGTAATAGTAATAGTAATAGTAATAGTAATAGTAATAGTAATAGTAATAGTAATAGTAATAGTAATAGTAATAGTAATAGTAATAGTAATAGTAATAGTAATAGTAATAGTAATAGTAATAGTAATAGTAATAGTAATAGTAATAGTAATAGTAATAGTAATAGTAATAGTAATAGTAATAGTAATAGTAATAGTAATAGTAATAGTAATAGTAATAGTAATAGTAATAGTAATAGTAATAGTAATAGTAATAGTAATAGTAATAGTAATAGTAATAGTAATAGTAATAGTAATAGTAATAGTAATAGTAATAGTAATAGTAATAGTAATAGTAATAGTAATAGTAATAGTAATAGTAATAGTAATAGTAATAGTAATAGTAATAGTAATAGTAATAGTAATAGTAATAGTAATAGTAATAGTAATAGTAATAGTAATAGTAATAGTAATAGTAATAGTAATAGTAATAGTAATAGTAATAGTAATAGTAATAGTAATAGTAATAGTAATAGTAATAGTAATAGTAATAGTAATAGTAATAGTAATAGTAATAGTAATAGTAATAGTAATAGTAATAGTAATAGTAATAGTAATAGTAATAGTAATAGTAATAGTAATAGTAATAGTAATAGTAATAGTAATAGTAATAGTAATAGTAATAGTAATAGTAATAGTAATAGTAATAGTAATAGTAATAGTAATAGTAATAGTAATAGTAATAGTAATAGTAATAGTAATAGTAATAGTAATAGTAATAGTAATAGTAATAGTAATAGTAATAGTAATAGTAATAGTAATAGTAATAGTAATAGTAATAGTAATAGTAATAGTAATAGTAATAGTAATAGTAATAGTAATAGTAATAGTAATAGTAATAGTAATAGTAATAGTAATAGTAATAGTAATAGTAATAGTAATAGTAATAGTAATAGTAATAGTAATAGTAATAGTAATAGTAATAGTAATAGTAATAGTAATAGTAATAGTAATAGTAATAGTAATAGTAATAGTAATAGTAATAGTAATAGTAATAGTAATAGTAATAGTAATAGTAATAGTAATAGTAATAGTAATAGTAATAGTAATAGTAATAGTAATAGTAATAGTAATAGTAATAGTAATAGTAATAGTAATAGTAATAGTAATAGTAATAGTAATAGTAATAGTAATAGTAATAGTAATAGTAATAGTAATAGTAATAGTAATAGTAATAGTAATAGTAATAGTAATAGTAATAGTAATAGTAATAGTAATAGTAATAGTAATAGTAATAGTAATAGTAATAGTAATAGTAATAGTAATAGTAATAGTAATAGTAATAGTAATAGTAATAGTAATAGTAATAGTAATAGTAATAGTAATAGTAATAGTAATAGTAATAGTAATAGTAATAGTAATAGTAATAGTAATAGTAATAGTAATAGTAATAGTAATAGTAATAGTAATAGTAATAGTAATAGTAATAGTAATAGTAATAGTAATAGTAATAGTAATAGTAATAGTAATAGTAATAGTAATAGTAATAGTAATAGTAATAGTAATAGTAATAGTAATAGTAATAGTAATAGTAATAGTAATAGTAATAGTAATAGTAATAGTAATAGTAATAGTAATAGTAATAGTAATAGTAATAGTAATAGTAATAGTAATAGTAATAGTAATAGTAATAGTAATAGTAATAGTAATAGTAATAGTAATAGTAATAGTAATAGTAATAGTAATAGTAATAGTAATAGTAATAGTAATAGTAATAGTAATATAAATAAAATGCGCGTTACTTTAATGCGAGTAACGTAAATATAAACAATTTAATTAACACTTCGGCAGTAGAAGCTGGAAGTTATGACTCTGTATTACCTATCATAATTAGAAGTAGGAGTGATTAAGTTTAAATTCACCCTACCTTAAGACTTGTATGGTGTTAAGGCGCTTCCGTTAATGTAATGGAAAATTAAAGACATAATTGAAGGTTTTTAGCTTAAATGTATTACATGAACAAACTTTTATCACATGCCAGCGTATCTTATGCTTTAATTATGTTTCTCATTTGCAAAAACTTGATTTAGATATTCAACAAAATCGAAACAAAAATTGTTTTCTTTTCAATTATTATGACTTTTTTTAAAATAAAAGCTTTGGCTATCAAATTGTAATCAGATAATATAGCTTAATATAATTAAAATTAGAAAACGTAGAATAATTTCGAGCTTTAAGAAAAGTTTGTAGAAGTACTTTGAAGTAGATATATAGGAACAAAAAGGTGCATCGTTCGACACACGAGAGAAGCGAAGCTTTTTCGCAGTTTTTCATAGGTTTGATTATTTAATGGTTTTGTTTTTTTTAATAATATAACTTTTAATTTATTAATATTTATTGTATGAAGAATTTTTATGTTTTTAAATATATTATTACTTTTTTGAAGTCATATGTTTTGCTACTATGCCTTGCTTATTGCTGTTCTTGTGTGTCCTTTTTTTTTTGGTTTGAAAACAATGGTCAGCGTTGATATATATGATAATCATAGATACCCACGTCGGACCAAGAAATATTTTTAATATTAATATTGCATTTTCTTATTAGAAAAGGCAAATTAAACGAATTTACTTGATTAAAATTAATTTCTTCAATACAAAAGCTGATTGTTTCCTAACGGCACAATAATATTAAATTTCATTCCAGTATATTTCGCAAGCTATTCTTTTGTTACACATTTCAATTTCAAAACGTAAATTCTTATCTTCATTATTACTATAAATATTTAAAAATAAAATTATTTATGCCCCTAAAATCAGTCTACAAAAAACAATTCGCCCATTGAACTCTATTCTTACATAAGAGATAAAATTCACTTTTATTTCACCCAATTTTATGACACAGACGAATTAGCGTCCAGACTCAACCAACTCAGGCAGTGCTGGAGTGTTGCACGCACACAGAAAGGGAGCAACAGGCCATGCATAGTGATTCATTTTACAGACAAAACTAAAAAAATATCTCATCGATCTTAACATGTTTGGTATAATTTTAAGATTATATAAATCATTAAAAATTATTTAGTTAAAATTATTTTTGAATGATTTAAAGCTATTGAGTTTCAGCTATTTTTATATTAAAAAACACCAAAAATTTAATTTTCATAACTTTTTCACGAAATATACGTTTTTGCGTTCTCTTATTATTATCAACAGATGGTAATAATTGTCTTTATGTTAATACTTAATTTATTATTAATAGTTCTAAGAAAATGCCTTGTTTGGTACATAAATAAATAGTATTGCAAACTATTTACAAAAGAGACACAACTCAAAATTTTAAAATTTGCAGGAGAAGCAAAAAAATTTTTTTTTTTTTCAACAGACTCCATACAAAACAAAGAGACAAAATCATTTTTTTTAATTAAAGGGTAAGAAGAGGACTGAAGACTTTTTGTGTTGATGGAGGTAATCACCTAGTTTAACATTAAAAAGTACAAATTTGTAAATTTTGAGTTGTGCCTGTTTTGTAGATGGAGTGCAATATGTGCTGCCTCTATAAAAAAACAAAAACCAATTGACTATATATTAACTACAAAAACTATATTTCTATATGAGTCGAAAAAAGATATAAAAAATGCTACGATATATGACCTCACCTTACCTTTTAGAAACCACAAAAATTTGATCAAACTTATTCCAATATTTTGAAAAAAAAGTGTGCGTGTGAGCTCCGACGCGTGACTGGAGTTTACTCCTCTAGATCGTCGAATTCCTTGGAATTTCAGATGTATATAAAAGGTAAAGGAAGTGAATAAAGGCATTTCTTATATTACTAACATGATTGTATACTTTTTAAATTTTAAAATATATATATTACATAAAAAAAAAAAAACGAAAAAGCTATTTCAGCCCTTGAAAGGACTTTGACCGAGCTTCTTATTATCAATTGTGTTGTGTGTGTTGTGAAATGTTTGAAAACAAATGATTGAGAAACTTTTATGATCGAGGACATAATGATCGGCTTATGTCCTCAAGAAACTTTTCATGACAGTTTTTACTCTCCGAGGCCATTGTCTGCAGAGAGGTGACGGCGGAACAGAACTATTAATTCAATTCAAAAAACTTTCTGTGTCAGGTGGGAATTGAACCAGGGTTCTCTGCCGTATGGGCCACGCACTCTACCCACTGCGCCAGGGCCGCCACAAAAAGAAAACATATAAAGGGTTAAATTTTACTCTTATCACGTAATAACTTTTTTTTTTAATTTGTCTCTTTTTTTGTCTTCTTTTAAAATATTTTGGCATGACAGCTCGAAACTTGACAAAAACATCTGCCATACCAGTTTGAAGTATTGTTTTGACTTTTTATTTTGGAGAAATGTTTTTTTTAAAATTTGCCTGTCAAATGGTATGACAGATTGTGACGAAAAAGTCTGTCATACCTATTTTAAAAACATTAGTGGTAAAATTTTACTCTTTTCACGTAATAATATAGCCATTTGGTAGTTTTACCTGGAAAGTTTTCCTGGAGTTTTGAAAATGGTACATTTTATAGATTTCGATGTGCTCTTTTCGAATTTCAACTTGTGTTACAAGTGTATTTCAAATAAAATAAAAAAATTTTTATTTTTAAAAATATATATATTGTATTAGACTGTGTTAGATTTGTATTTAAAATGCTTAAATATTTGGGATCCGGCATGCCCCACGGAAGTGTAAGCAATTGTTGCGAATAAAATAAATGGAGATATTAAAAGTTCAAAAATTGTCGAAACCGTTCTGATCGAAAATTCGTTTTATTTTGGGATTTTTTATATGATATTTTTAAAATAAGAATTTGCGATGAAAAAGAAGAAGATTTGCGGGAGAAAAATACAAACCATCTATTTCGATGTTAAATTTGCTGAAAAATCTGATGCTGGACTTGGAATTACCGAATAATTTAGTCCGGTGCCACCAAATTCACTGTAAAATTGAGATTTTTCGATTATTTTCATACTATTTCTTTTCATGCTTACCCACTAGGTCGAGCCTCATAAATTTTTAAAAACTTTTTATATTTTATCCTTTAATCATCAGGATCGACCTAGTGGGTATGCATGAAAAAAGATACTATGAAAATAATCGAAAAATCTCAATTTTGCAGTTAGTTTGGTGGCACCAGACTAAGTTATTCGGCAATTTCAAGTCCAGGATCCGATTCTTCACAAAATTTAACAACAAAATAGACGGTTTGTATACCTTTTTCCGCAAATCTCAAAGCATGATTATTATTGTAAAAATATCATAAAAACAATTTCGAAATAAAACGGATTTTCGAGCAGAACCGGGATGGTTTCGACAATTTTTAAGCTTTTAATAGCTCAAATTATATCATCCGCAACCATCGTTTACAATTTTGGGGGGCACGCCGGGTCCCAAATATTTAAGCATTTTAAATACAAATCTAACGCAGTCTAATACAATATATATATTTATAAAATACAAATTTTTAATTTTATTTGAAATACACTTTGCGGTGCTCCACTTTGGTGGTATGCCAAAAGTAATGATTTTACGAAAAAAAAAAAGGTTATAACATGAATTGTAGGGAATTTCTCTAGTTTCATTTTGTACACATATGTTTTAAGAGTGAAATGAGTTGCAAAGCAGATATTAGCAAAAAACTGTTTTTAGCAGCCATTTTGCCAATATGGCGACGCGAGCGGCAACAATACGAGGTGAAAAAGTTGAAATTCCCGGAAAACTTTCCATGTAACCCGTTTTACCCCCACAAATGACTACTATAATAAATTGTTTTTTTTTTTAATTTGCTTCTTTTTTGTCTTCTTTTTAAAAATTTGGGTATCACAGCTCAAAACTTGACAAAAACAAATTTCGCATGTTTTTTTATACTAAGAAAGAAAATTAAACTTAGTTCCGACCTCACGTTCGTTTTTTGGCCACCGCCTGCTTAAAGGCGAATCACTGTACCACAGCAAAAAAACAAAATAAAAAAACCTACATTTCACTTTTTGACACCTTCAACGATACAGCTAAGCAGATAATGTCAAAAAATTTGTATGCAAATAAATTTTCTGCAAGACAAACAATAAAAATGCAATTTCTAGCAAACAGATGGCGCGCTAAGCTGCAGTGGAAAAAAGGGATGCCAATATAAGACGTTGGCTGAAGTGTTAACGTTATAATAACCAAAAAAAAAAAAAAAATAAATGCGAAAATTTACAGTGCCACATAAAGTGTCGGATAAAAATTTGCTAAGCTGAAAGCAGGAAAAGTGATAAATTTATACTTTTTCCACGTTGTTGTTGTAGCTGTTGTTATAAGCTTAAAATTATGTCATGAGTGACCCAAAAGGAACAAAAATTAGTTACAAAACACAAATGAAACCGTGTCAGCAAAAATGAAAGAAAGAGTAGAATTCAGGAAAATATGAGCGTGACAAAAGAATAAAAGTGAAATCAAGTGACATATTTTGTGTTGTTGTGTTAATAAATTAAAGATTTAACCCAATTTTGCATGACAATCAAAAGCTTGTTTTGACACAGTGACCGCAAAATTATAAGCAATTTCCTTACATTGCCAGCTTTTGTTAAACAGTCAGCTATTATCTGCCGGAATTGCTTTAAATTTTTAAACACTTAATTGTGTCTACCACAACAAAATAAAGCTAGGACAATTATGGCAAGTCAAGCAGCCAGTTTAAGTGTCATTATTTTTCACAACTTGCATAAAGGGAACAAAAACATACAATTCTTGCTAAGTCAAGTTCTAATTTTGTTGATATACGACAATTAACAACATGCAAAGCTGCTGCGGTCTAAATGTGTTCTTTAGAGCAACACATCTTCAAAAGGCATAAAAACCAAATTTGAAAACAAAAAAAATAAGTTGAGCAACAGTGAAAACCTCAGAAAAGGGAAATCTTAAATTACATTCTTAAAAAAAGCACAAAAAAAAAACCTGCTGTATGCGGTTCTAAGTGATATATTTTCAGCTTTTGTTGTTATTTAATGCTGTGGTTACAAATGTGTATGAGTGTGTGAATGCGTGCGTGTGAAAGATTCTCTTGTGACCCAAAGAACTTTGACTTCTTGCCATTTTCACCACATGGCATGGAGTTAATTAAGTTTGCTTGTTCGAATGTTTGGATGCTGTTAAATTTTGCATATTATAATCAAGTTGATCAAGCATCAGGAAAAACATATCAGTTTTCTGGATTTCAATCAGTGTCAAGTATTACTTTTTATGAGAATTATGCAAAAATACACATTGGTTTACTTTAAAAATGCTTTTAAAAATGCTAACTCGCAAATATGCTAGTCCAACAACAAATGTCTTGTAGTGAGCCCAAGACTTCTCCTCTGCACACGGACCATGGCCCGAAATTTCGGTAATGTATCAGTTTTTTTCGATACAAGTAGTCAGTTTACTTTTGCCTATCAATTGCAACAAGTTTTTGCTCCTGATCTGGAAGGAACATTTGGCTGTTTTTTGAGACCACCTGAACATTTTTTTTTAATATCGACAAAACTCTTTTGAGGTCAGCTTTGATATTAGGGGAATAACATTTAATATCAATTTTTTGATAATTGAGAAAAATTTAAAAATTAACCCAAACCTACATAAAAAATTTCAAGTAATGGCAAGAGGACAGACAAGTTATTAAATATTTTCTATATTGTAACACATATATTTATATTAAATATGTACTAAATGTTTTTTTAACTTGATTAAAATTATTGTCAGTTCTAAGGTATGCAATAATGAAAAAATAACAATTCAAAAAATTTCTAATATTATTTTCAATTTTTAGGAAACCATTTCTTATACTCGTAGCAATAGATTTCGAAATGGTCTGAATTCCGCAAAATTTTGCTGCAAAATTTCTGATGAATTTTGTTGTCATAATCCTCTAAAATCAATTCCTGTATCTACTTCCATATCCGCCATTCACTATCAATATTTCTTATAGCATACAAATTATCTATTTGCAAAAGTGACACGACATTTTCAAATAAATAACAAAGATATTTTTCTGCAAAAATTGCATTTCCTTGTTTTACTTTCTCTTTCATTTGCATGCAAAGAAATTCATGACACTTATAACTGTTACGCATTTAACAGCAATTATGAGGCATTTACAAACATGCACTGCCAACGATGCAACACACCCAACCTTACGTATTAACATTTAAACCAGCTACAGCAACGATTTTCAAATCAATAAAATTCCAACAATAATTGCAGCTACGAGTTCCACTACAAATTGCTGAAAAAAAACTTTTAAAATTTTATTTCTCTAATTTTAGCATGTTGGCAGCACTGGCCTAGTCACTGGCCTAGTTGTCGCTTGTCACACTGTTGCCGTTGCTCATTTTCGGCCGATTGTCATAAATTTCTTGTCGGCAATTTATTTGTTGCTGTTACAAACGAAATGCTGTAAGCTGTCTGTCCTCAAAACTGTAGCATATTTTAAGGAATTTTAAAATGAAAAATAGAGCAGGTTTAAACATTAAATTCAGAACATTGCACTAAAAACTTCCTGCTGTAACATGAATTAGCAACAAAATTGCTTTATATTCAACAGAATTTCCGGCAAACTCAGCAGTTAGATGCTTGGAATTTATGCTGCCCAACTCACAGGAAGCAAACAACTTCAGAACAATTGTAACTGTAGGGGAATAAAAAAACAAGAAGGAAAACGCAACAGTTTGTGGTCTCAAGTGGATTTTAAAGTTCCTGAAAAGAGCCAAGGAGCAAAGAGAAGGATAGGATGAAAATTTTTTAAATAAAATATTGATAAAAATAATAATAAGAATATAAATATGAATATGAATATGAATATGACTATGAATATGAATATGAATATGAATATGAATATGAATATGAATATGAATATGAATATGAATATGAATATGAATATGAATATGAATATGAATATGAATATGAATATGAATATGAATATGAATATGAATATGAATATGAATATGAATATGAATATGAATATGAATATGAATATGAATATGAATATGAATATGAATATGAATATGAATATGAATATGAATATGAATATGAATATGAATATGAATATGAATATGAATATGAATATGAATATGAATATGAATATGAATATGAATATGAATATGAATATGAATATGAATATGAATATGAATATGAATATGAATATGAATATGAATATGAATATGAATATGAATATGAATATGAATATGAATATGAATATGAATATGAATATGAATATGAATATGAATATGAATATGAATATGAATATGAATATGAATATGAATATGAATATGAATATGAATATGAATATGAATATGAATATGAATATGAATATGAATATGAATATGAATATGAATATGAATATGAATATGAATATGAATATGAATATGAATATGAATATGAATATGAATATGAATATGAATATGAATATGAATATGAATATGAATATGAATATGAATGTGAATATGAATATGAATATGAATGTGAATATGAATATGAATATGAATATGAATATGAATATGAATATGAATATGAATATGAATATGAATATGAATATGAATATGAATATGAATATGAATATGAATATGAATATGAATATGAATATGAATATGAATATGAATATGAATATGAATATGAATATGAATATGAATATGAATATGAATATGAATATGAATATGAATATGAATATGAATATGAATATGAATATGAATATGAATATGAATATGAATATGAATATGAATATGAATATGAATATGAATATGAATATGAATATGAATATGAATATGAATATGATTATGAATATGAATATGATTATGAATATGGATATGAATATGAATATGAATATGAATATGGATATGGATATGAATATGAATATGAATATGAATATGAATATGAATATGAATATGAATATGAATATGAATATGAATATGAATATGAATATGAATATGAATATGAATATGAATATGAATATGAATATGAATATGAATATGAATATGAATATGGATATGAATATGAAATGAATATTAATATTTATTTATTTCAACATAGTGTTCACATATGAATGGTTAAAATCCCTAAAATAATTCCTTCTTCTTATAAACACTCGCCAATGACATGAGATGAGATATACCAAACATAAAATCAATTGATTTTGTCCTTTTTGAGTAGCTTGAATAACTACCCACGAAGAAACTTTCAAAAAATCTGCATTTCAAGAATGCGTTTAAATGTTGAAATAATTTAAATTTTTGAGGTTACTTAAATGATATTTTTGGGAACTTCTTTCTTTTCTTCATTTTTTGTTTATCTGAAACGTCTAAGGAGACTGTTGAACTCGGAAACTATAAGTTTAATTGTTAATAAAAAAACTTTTGTTCAAGAATTTATAATTCTAATTCTTTAATCAGTATAAAATGTAAAAAAATTAAAAAAAAGGTATTCGAAAGCAGTTCATAAAAGAAGGGGGCTAGAACGTTCATTTACATACAAAAGTTGTATACACATGAAATTTCATTAGGAACAACATACTCACGTTTTGTGGTGCAAAACCGCATAATGCCCAATATAAACTTTCAATGCCAGCAGGGAAGCGAGCGCTTCATAAGCGCATCTGAAGCGGCCCAAAAAACAGTAGAGAGCTTAATTCTCCTTATGTATAGCGCATTTTTAACGTAGTCATGTCATCAGAAGTATGCGCTCCGCTCCCGCTGTAGAAAATATGAAATCGTAGCGAGAGCCGAGCACTTTGTTCTCCTTGTATTTGATATAGAACACAGCAAGAACCGAGCGCTTTGTTCTCCTTGTAGCATAAATCAAATACGTAAATATTTAAAATAAAACAAAACACAATCACCCAGCCACGGGTTTTGAGCCCGGGTATCTCGCTTACAAAGCAAGTCGCAACCCCAACTAGTATGCCATGGCTGCCACAATTTAGTTGTAAAATTTGGTTTATATTAACAGAATAATTTATAAGCAAATTTTTAAAACAAAGCAAAAATAAAAAAAAATCGCCGCCAGCCAGCTTTGAACCCGAGCATTTCGATTACAAGGCAAACATGTCTACCAGTCTGCCACATCTCAATTAAACAATTTGTTTCTTAATAACAAATAACAGCAAGTTTGATAAGATCAAATAAAATTTTGTTTATTTACATGAAACGATTAGATGAATTTTTAAGTTTTTGAAATTAATTTTTTTTTTGACATTATTATCTAATACTTTCTTTTCAAGTGCAACATTATCGTTCCGAAAAGTGCTACAAATATAGCGCTATACAAACAGCACTACTCTCAAGAAGCATGAATCGCTCTTTATGTGCATACAAGTAATGCGCATTGAACTTTTTGCTAGGACATTATAACTTTGGTTAACATAAATGGTCAACACGACATTCTTTTTTAAAAATTACTTGCTCTGTTGCATTCAAAAAGTATAAAACTGTTGGACGGTCAAGTTAAAGTTAGAGTAAGATTTGAGTTGAACTTTGAGTTAGAGTAAGAGTAAGAGTAAGAGTTAAAGGTAATAGAGTTAAAGTTAGAGTTAGGGTAAGATTTAGAGTTAGAGTTAAAGTTATAGTTAGACTAAAAGTAAGAGTTAGAATTTGAGATAGAGTTAGAATGAGAGTTAGAAATGTAGATACAAATAAAGAAGGAGGTAGAAGAAGAGTTGTTGATGAAAATTGAAATAAAAATATTGAAAAAATAATGTTTCACCGTAAAGAATTAAGAATAAACTGCCATTCATAATCCCTTAATTTTTTAAAAAAGCAATTTTTATAACAGCTCTATAAATTTTTTTCTCTTGGTTTTGGCAAACGTCAAACACACTATAGACTGTTTGGTAAAATGACTGACTTAATAGACACACGAATAGACATGTTGAGATGAATGGACAAAGACATGCATGCCATGCTGCATGCTGCATGCTCTGGAAATTGTTCCTAAACTGATACAGGATGTGCATAAATTTTTAAACAGTACGGATAGCTACAACGTTGAAGTGGGTTCAACTACTCGAAGGCATTAAAAATTAATTTCAAATATTCAACAGCTACAAGCACAAAGAGGCTGTCAAGATGCTACATTTGCAGCAAAAATAGCAAAAGAAATCAAAAATAGAAACCACAAAAACAACAGCACGCCAAGTGTTTGCGTTATTAAAGGATATGAAAAAGATGCTCGATGCGAAGCGGCAGGCGTTGCAATAAGATCCGAAGCACAAAAAAAATTTTGCAATGAGTGAGGAAAGGCATGCCAGCAACATGTTGAAAAAGGACTTGAAAATGTAAGATGTCAGGAATTAAAGATGAGCATGGCTTCAGGCTGCAGAATATCATTTCTGGAGTTTTTTTACCATCAAATTCCTGACAGTTGTAAAGGTGAGCTTGTGAGCTTTAAGAAAAAACTATGTTATTAAAAAAAAAAACAAAAAAAAAAAAAACAATTGAAACCAATCACACCGTGCAATTGTTTTGGCAATTAATTGGTTGAAAATGACTTTTTTGACTGACTTTTGCTTTCTTAGCTCAAAAAATTCTTTTATCTAAAACCAAAAATTATGTGGAAACTTTACTGAATGAACCCTTGCATAAGCTTGTCCAGCAGTATCAATGATTCAATAAAACTGTCAAGCCGTTAGACGACGACATGTCAATAAAATTCATTGTATGTGTTTTGGTATGTTTTTTTTTTTTTTGTAATTTATAACCTATAAGCTGACAATGTGTGCCCATTCTTTGGGTCGACGAGACTCGCTGTACCTTAAAAGTTGAGTAATCGCCAAAGTATGCCCAGGTGTGCGACATTGTAGCCAACAACAACAATAATAGTAAAAATAACAACAGCCATAATTCCACTGTCATGGATTAAACTGCGACGTAATAAAGTAAAAACAATTTACTTATAAGAAGCGGTAGAAACATAAAGGCGCGGTATATGAAGTGGTTTACAGTGATCTGTTCCATACACAAAGCTCACAAAATCAAACAATATTGTTATGGATCGATAAGTAATTTTATAAAAAAAACAAGAGGCTGTGGAACTCAAACCTGATTTGATAAGGCTGGAATTTTGGAATGTTGAGAAATTTTTGAAAAAACTTATAAATTTGTGCTACGAGCCTTAACTCTAACTCTAACTCTAACTCTAACTCTAACTCTAACTCTAACTCTAACTCTAACTCTAACTCTAACTCTAACTCTAACTCTAACTCTAACTCTAACTCTAACTCTAACTCTAACTCTAACTCTAACTCTAACTCTAACTCTAACTCTAACTCTAACTCTAACTCTAACTCTAACTCTAACTCTAACTCTAACTCTAACTCTAACTCTAACTCTAACTCTAACTCTAACTCTAACTCTAACTCTAACTCTAACTCTAACTCTAACTCTAACTCTAACTCTAACTCTAACTCTAACTCTAACTCTAACTCTAACTCTAACTCTAACTCTAACTCTAACTCTAACTCTAACTCTAACTCTAACTCTAACTCTAACTCTAACTCTAACTCTAACTCTAACTCTAACTCTAACTCTAACTCTAACTCTAACTCTAACTCTAACTCTAACTCTAACTCTAACTCTAACTCTAACTCTAACTCTAACTCTAACTCTAACTCTAACTCTAACTCTAACTCTAACTCTAACTCTAACTCTAACTCTAACTCTAACTCTAACTCTAACTCTAACTCTAACTCTAACTCTAACTCTAACTCTAACTCTAACTCTAACTCTAACTCTAACTCTAACTCTAACTCTAACTCTAACTCTAACTCTAACTCTAACTCTAACTCTAACTCTAACTCTAACTCTAACTCTAACTCTAACTCTAACTCTAACTCTAACTCTAACTCTAACTCTAACTCTAACTCTAACTCTAACTCTAACTCTAACTCTAACTCTAACTCTAACTCTAACTCTAACTCTAACTCTAACTCTAACTCTAACTCTAACTCTAACTCTAACTCTAACTCTAACTCTAACTCTAACTCTAACTCTAACTCTAACTCTAACTCTAACTCTAACTCTAACTCTAACTCTAACTCTAACTCTAACTCTAACTCTAACTCTAACTCTAACTCTAACTCTAACTCTAACTCTAACTCTAACTCTAACTCTAACTCTAACTCTAACTCTAACTCTAACTCTAACTCTAACTCTAACTCTAACTCTAACTCTAACTCTAACTCTAACTCTAACTCTAACTCTAACTCTAACTCTAACTCTAACTCTAACTCTAACTCTAACTCTAACTCTAACTCTAACTCTAACTCTAACTCTAACTCTAACTCTAACTCTAACTCTAACTCTAACTCTAACTCTAACTCTAACTCTAACTCTAACTCTAACTCTAACTCTAACTCTAACTCTAACTCTAACTCTAACTCTAACTCTAACTCTAACTCTAACTCTAACTCTAACTCTAACTCTAACCCTAACTCTAACTCTAAGTTGATCTTCAGTTAATTTATGTACCTAGTAATATCGATGTCCAACAACTACTTAAATTTTTGTTTCTCGCTTATATTGAGGCATTTCACTGTGCGGCTATAGAATTAAGTGTGAGTCAAGTTAATCGCAAGTCAAAGGTTTCTACATGTGAACACTGGCCAGTGGTTATTAATTATTAATATAAATATTCAATATTATTTAATTAATTTAATCGTGCAGTTATTGTACGACTCCGAATAAAACCTTGACAGAGGTTGAAATTTCAGTGTCTAACAAGTTTAGCAATTCTTAAGAGCGATATAATGAATAATACCTGTTTAATTTTTTTTGTTCATATATTACATATAACGCCATGTTAACATTTTATGAAGAAAAAAAGGAAAAACTAGTAAATTTTGCCAATTTTCCGTAGAACATGAAATTTGCGTGTGTCGCCACTCTAAAATCAGACAAAAGCTAAACGAAACTTTGAACTAACAAACGTTGTTAAATTATCTCAAAAATAAAAAAAGAATATAGAAAAAAATACAGACATAAAAAAAAATGCTTATGCATGAAAGGTGCACACTCCTTAGGCAGAAATTGAAGGACATTAACACGCATGTTATTTGACTTTATTGTCTCATTTTTATTTTATATATTATATATTATATGTACAACACTAAGTCGAATATGTTGGCAGGACATCCAGCTGCGCCTTATTTGCCTAACAGCGGCAGCGTGTTGAGTGGAAAATTTATTAAGAACGAATCCGCTTGACGCTTGAAATTAGCAGACAGTGTAGCAAATTTTTAACATTTTTTCCTCTAGAACGTGATTTCCATATACAACATAATATTACACAAGGATGTGCCTATAAAATTAGTTCTGCTCCATTGTGGCGAAGCAAGCTTTGTGCGTGCTTGCTTTTAATTAATTATAACTGTTGCCGTTTCTTTTCTCCTTTTTTTTTTTTTTTCTTTTATTTTTGCGTATTCATTTACAAATAACAATAAAGTTAAAACAGCAAAAAGGTGTGTAAAAACCATTTCACATAGTTTTGAATGCTTGTTCTTTGCGCAAACAAACAAACTATGACTTCACAAATGATGCGTTTGAGTGTTGAAAGGATTCCGCTATTTTTAGTTATTGGTTTTTATGATGAGAACATTGCTAAAATTAAAATTCATGCCACTCCTGCAGGTAGTATTATAAAAATACATACATACACATGTGTAATATGAGCAGCTCATGCAAGACCTTGAAAAGTTTGGTAGAATAGAGGAGTAACATCAGTAAATTGTTGTCGATTTTTATTATGGGCATTAAAGACTTGATGCCTTTATATCCCTTAATAGGTACACTAATGTTTGCGCATATTTTCGTTTGATGGGGTCAATTCATGAATGCGTGCTTCCGTTTTATATATCAGATATAATTACGATGACCATCTGTTCTTTATTATACAGACTGTATTTGAAGCCTATGTTCTCTAGAATTTATTTTTTTATGCATATAAAAGGTCCAAATATTTTGCATTTAGTATTATAAGATGAGTTCTGTATTTGTGCCGTATTTTATGTATTATAAATGTTGTGAACGTTTATTAAAACTATTAAAATCTGCAGTGAATTTTCAATAAAATCTAGTATCGGAATTAAAGTATCATTTAAAAATGTTTTTAAGTACTTACAAAAGAAAATTACAAAAATATGTTGAAGTTACATTTTTGAGCAGTTATTCTGCTTAAAGTGATTAAGTGCCTTTTTCTTTATTAATTTCATTATGTTTGTTCAAATTATAGTCAAATCGTCTAATGAGGTGAAAGGCCTAGCTGCCATGGGCGTAGACGGGATTTTGCTCAGGGTAGGACAGAACTATTTTTTTCTTGTGATTGATCAATAAATAAAAAATGTGTCAGCCGTAAGTTTGTTATAAAAAATAAATTAAGCTTTAATATATATTAATAAATTCTATGTTTTTTAATTATAAGATAAAAATGCGTTGAATTTCTCAATTTAATACCAACATTTTTATTTTTCTAATTTTTCTAATAATTTTTCTAATGTACCCCTGCTACGCCGATGCTAGCTGCCAAAGCTTTTTTTCAAAAACCTTGAAAATATTTTTTGTAATCAAGCTTTTTTGAGGAGTCCGTTTGTTGATATATGTTGGAAAGCTTTATCAAATATTTTAGAGCAAACTTTTTTGTTATGTAGGGAAGTGAATTTTATCATTTCGATGATATCTGAGGTAAAACTGGTATTCGAAAGAAGGAACAAAAAAGATTTTTTTATATGCATAGATTTGTTTTCATTATTTTAAAAGTCATGTTTTTTGTTTTAAATATATTTTGATTTCAAAAATATGGTCACCATAGGTGCAATAATTATCTAAGCTGAATATTTTTAAATTATTAATTTAAGTATATTTAAATTAATAAAAATATTAATTGTTTTAAATTATTTTTAAATGATTAGTTTTTTTTTTATAAAAAGACAAAAGATATTAAGAAAATTATAATTTTCTATTTATTCAATGACTAGCTCGAATTCTGTACAGATACTGAAAACTTTTTGCTATCGTTTTGATAATACACTAGTGCTTTTCTTCCAGTGCAAACCTTAACAGCAAAAGCTGTACGATGCAGCCACACATGATAGTACTGGCATGCCAATAAAGAATATGTATTTACTTCGAAAATATTCCGAAATAATCAACAAATTACGCTGCGGCCACACGTGATAGTAAATGTTCATTTGAAAAATGTCGTCAAAGCCAAAGGTTCGACCACTTTTTTATTCTGTTTGCTTTTATTCAGTGATGCTTTATATGCCAACACACCACCAAACTTAAACGGGATAAAAATGGGGAACTAATTATGTTGTAAAATGTGTTTATCAATATTTTTCAAAATGAAATGCAACTTATTCATATGATTTTTTATGTGTCATATAAGGGCAATTAAAATAATTGCATATATTTCACTACAAAACATGAAAGAAAAGTGCATATTTAAAATTCGAATGTTTTAGGGAGAAAACGCAGCACTGTTTTCCTTACTTCGAATTCGGACTGGCTGCGGTTGCCAAAATTCACTGTCTCAGTAAAAGTTGTGGCCAGTGGAGTGCCAGTGATGTCAAGGTGTGAGTGTGTTAGTGAGAAGTGAGAGTGTATTGAGTTTTTCGAACTGTTACTGGCTTCGGACTGGCACGTGTGGCTAGGGGGTTACAACACAGACATAAAAATTCGTACGTATAGTTTTGGACACCCTTGCTATCAAACGAAATAAAAAATATTTTTTCTTTCGTTTTATTTTGTTTTGTAGCAAAGCACTGCATGTATATTAGAGTGTCCCAAAAAAACTGAAGTTACTTTTTTTTATGTGGTACCGTCTTAATTTTTGCGTGTGATGTTAAAATAAAGCTAAACCAAATTTTGTGCAGCTAGGACCACGGGAGTCCGTGCCGACATGCATCGATACATGTCAGAACTTGATGATATGGGAACAATTTTTTCAAAAAAACAAAAATAAATTTTGTGTAAGTGTTAGTTAATTTTCAAAAAGCTGGCTTGCAGTTGGTTTTTCATTAAATGTTACTTTAAATTAAGCTATCAAACATGAAAACTGGACGAAAACTGCCAGAGTTGTGATTATTTACTTTTCGATAAAAACTCTTTTTTAATCATGTTGTATTAGAAAAAAATAAATGAAGTCTTGTGGAAATATATTCTTAAACTATACCTTATGCAGATGCAAAAACTTGTGTAATTATGCTGAATAACCTGGTCGTTATGAGTTTTTTTGCTAAAAGTTTACCTATTTGAAAATTTCGTGTTTAAGTATTTTTACAAAAAAAAAAAAAAAAAATTCCCCAAAAATTCGAAAAATAAAAAATTTGACAAAACAATAAAAAAAACCAAAATTTGGATATAAAAGTTATAACTGTGCAAACTTGGCTTTGTTTCAAAAATACTTTAAGGGATATTTTCTAGCATTTCGATCACAAAAAAAAAAAAAAAAAATTTAAAAAAATCGAAAAACATATATTTCTCACTCGCAGTAACTTTAATAATTCTTTAAAGATTTTAATAATTTTCATTCAAAAACTTTGCAGGGTTCCAGGGCTGCCAACATACCATTTATCCATTCCTTTTTTATTTAGGTTGGATTTAGGTATTTTAACGAAAATGTCCTCAAACGTCGAAAAGTGCTTTTATATTTTAACACTTATGCACTAATTTCACTCATTTATCCCTAAAACATACGAAAACTAAATTTCTGCCCATTTTGGCACGTGACTTCTACGTAACTTGTATTAACATGTTTCGATGAATGTCGGCACGGGTTGCTCATGCTCCAACTTCATTTTTTTTTGGGACAACCTAATGTATATGTATCTCATTTCTCGCCTGGCTCAGGCTTGTCTGTTTTTTTTTGTTCTGCTGTGCTAGCTGAGAATAAAAAAAGGAATAGTAGAGAATAACATGGAGTTTATTGAAACTCTCGAGATGGTATAGGAGATGGTTTCTTAAAAATCGTTACACTTTGAATAAGTGTAATTTGTCTTATATGTATAATTTGTATTGTATTATATTAAAATTTCGAAAGAAAAATACCTCTTTACTGTGTTTTAGCATAAATATGACATTCTAAAACTTATTTCATAAAAATCGGCCCAGCACTTTTGGAGTTTACCTGGAAACAAAATTTTGCGATTCAATTTTTTATAATAGTATATATATATATAGATATTTTACAATGTTTGGTATTAAGCACCATTTGTACAGAGCAACTAAAAAAAGGAGAACTAAAATAGTAAATTTCTTACTTTTTCAATATTGCTAAGAGATAGTGAATCTTGCATCTTTGAGACGATATTGAATTTTAACCCTAGAACTACAAACCGGGCTAGATATCTAACCCAGGCAAACTTTTAACTACGCTTCTAAGTTAGTCAGTGACATTATCGACTAACGACCTATACCACAATGTAGTTCAAGATTTTAAGAGAAGAGCGAGGTCGCAAGACGGAGTAAGGCTTGTGTGTGGTTGATATCTACCCCGGTCTGTAGTTCCCAATAGTGTTTTGTGTAGGTAACATATTTTTCTCTTTTTTGCTAAAATAAATTTTAGTTACGTATTGTAAACTTATTATACAATAAAACATTAGATATAAAATTTTCGTCGATTATTTTCATATTTTATATAGGTATCATACACACACTGTATTAAAAACATGGAAGATTTCGAGGAAAGACCATCACCTATACCCGTATAAAATTCAACTGGCGTAGGAATTGAAGGCATGAGACCATCTTTTGCAAATCAATTGTAGGTTGTAGCGCATTTTTACCGTGAAATCATTTTCAGCGATGAGGCATATTTCTGGCTTAACACATTTCTGAAGAAAAGGGTCTGTCAATTAGCCACTTACAGCATATAATTTGAATTGGTTAGACTATTTTGTGGGGGTACGTCAAGTCACTGATTTATGCTGATAAGCCAGCTACAACTAACTAGTTAGAAACCAATATTGGTGACATAAGGCCGGCTATGCTGGAAAAAGTGGTGCAAAATTGGACCGACAGGATGGTCTCTAAAACCATCACTTAATGTCATACAATTTGCAAACTAATACAGCCAAAATATTGGCTATTTCATTTATTTGAGTTTTATTTGAAAAACTTTCTGTGCCTCTAAGAAAAACGCCCCTGATAATTTAAATCATAAAATTAAAATCTTACTTAATCTTTAGAGAATAGTTTCTCTCTATTCTACCGTGCCACTTAAATACCACCAAACCAAAGTAGATCACGAAATATAAGGTAGTAAAATTCATTGACATTGATTTTCAGTTGAGAAAAATGAAAAAAATAAAACGTATGATATCCAAGCCTTACTCAAGATCTAAAAATAGAGGAAAGTCCTGGGGCCACGGATGACATTAAAAATAACAAATGCACAAGAGTATGCAGAACACTATTAATCTAGTTTCTAAAATTGCTGCAGGTCACAAGAAATTAAAAAACAAAAAACACCAAACAAAATATTCACAGATAAAAAAAAAAATAAGCAATAATATTAAAACATAATCTTAATATAAGCGCTAAAAAAGAAAACTGAAAAAAAATTATGAACGAAACGGGCCAATATGGTTGCGATTTAACTTGTCCCCTATATATGAGCAACAACAACAACAACAACAACAGTAATAACAACAACAACAACACCGACTATTACAGAGAAAAAAAAAAAATTAAAATCAAAATCTAATCAAATCAAGTCACAGAAATCCACTCTAGAAGTCAAGTAAAACGCACTGCTTGAAGCAACTGTTAAGATCAAGAAACTGGATTTGTAGTCATTTTTCAAAAACCGCGACTAGCTGACAAGCGGAACCCAAGCGCGGAGCAACGAACCAGTGTGGCTTAGTTAGACAGATCGCGCGCTGAATTAGGCAGGCGGCAGGCAGGCAGGCAGGCAGGTTGGAAGGCTATAAAGAAGAGCGAGTGAGTTAGTGAGTGAGTGATTCAGAGTTATGGTCAAAATCACAGATAAACTTATTTAATTGACATAAATTTGCATGCGCACAAACTGGATAGGAATGATTTAAAATCGAACTGGAACTGGTCAGTGATAGTGTGTCGGTAAAGTAGTTTGCACTGCATGATGCATGACTAACTTTAGAGACTGAGCAGCCGCTGCTAACGGCTGGCTCAAACACCGAATTGGTTTTCTCGGAGTTGGTTTTTTCTTAAGAGTCATAGTGACAGCGGCGTCGGTGGCAATGGCGGTTGCAGTCTGATGCCGACTTGTGTGAATAACATGTGATACAAATACATTTTTGTTTTTTTTTTTATTACATATTTTGTCTTTGCCATACTGCTTGGTTTGTATGAAATAAAGCACCATTGTTATTATTGTAACAATCAAAAAATTAACTCTTGTCCTTGATTTCGTGTTGCTGGGTACTTGTATCTTTTACGATTTTTGTCAAACCTTATGTTTTTGTGCAGTTTTGTAAGGTTTGTGGTAACAGAATTATTGTTGTTTTTTATTATTGTTACACAGAAAATGTTGTTTTTTTGATATGTTTTGGGTTTGGTTTAATTTGTATTTTTTGGGCACATTAATCATGCGTTGCGCTCGAACTGTCACCACAAGGCGGCTTTTCGTCGTCATTATACTGTTGTTGCCGAAATATTGTTCTCAATGTTACTATTATTGTTGTTGTTGCTGCATTTATTTTTTAGTCACCTTAGGTGCTTTAAGGGTGTGACTGACTCTTTTCTGATTGTACTTCAGATTCAGTTTGATTATTACAAATACAGCAATTATTCATTCATACCTTCATGCAATCAATTCATTCTTTTATATTGATTGTCTTGCAAGGCGTAGGAATTAATGTGAATTATTGCGTTGCATTCAAATTAAGTTATAATTTCCATAATTTGCCAGAATTATCTGAATCGTTTGTGTTTTTTTTTTTTTATAAGTGATGCAAGCCAATGATTGCAAAATACTGAGATCAATTTGTTTAAAAGTGTGTGTTCATTCTTGAAATGAATTTTGTACACGAAATGTGTGGAATTACCTGAAATGAAAAAAAAAATAATTCGAATTAGCATAAAATGAAATATTTTATAATTCAGAATAAATCAATTTTCATATGCTGTATAAACTATTTTATTGTAAAAAGCGTCAACTTTTTAGGAACATTCAATATTTTTAGCATTGACAAGACATTTTTGTAATTTTTGTAAAAGGAATGATTATGTTAAAATAGTAAATGGCATGAAATGTAAATGAATGGCTTGAGTTGGGCCTGATATACATATATCATGTGCATTAGGGTGATTAAAAAAAGTGGTATTACATTGAAAGTGGAAGGCGATTTTATGAAATTTGGGCACGATTTAAGGTGCTTAGAGCAAAAATGGAGAAAAATATAGATTTTTTTTTGAAAAATGTAAACAAAAATCTAATATATAAAAATCTCGTGTCACGATGTTTATGACCGAACTCCTCCGAAACGGCTCGATCACTTTTAATTAAATCTGTTTTTGTATATTTGGTGGGTATGAGAATAGATTGTGAAGTGCTTTTCAATCTCTTATGCAAAATGTGCTTGGTTTCCCCCATACGAGTCACATTTTCGATACAGAATAGCTATGGCAGAAAAAGTCACAGAACATTGAAATTCAAAATAGTGTTACCACTTGGTGATGTCCTTTTAATGGAAAACTTGGACAGTCATTGGACACGGGGTGTGGCTCCGCCCATATAAGCAAAATGTTTGATATCGACTAGCTTTGGAAGTAAAAGTCACAGAACATTTAAACTCAGAGTGGAGTTTCTCACTATTTGGTGATGTCCTGCTACAGGGAAACTAGGCCGGGCATTGGACAATGAGCGTGGTGGCAAACAAAGTGTCAAAAAAGCGTGCTGGGTAAATTGATATAAAGAAATAAAAAAAACTATATATCAAAATTTCTATATACATAAGAGTTGGTCGAAAAAAAAGTTTTTAAAAAATCAGCCCCTTTTCAAAACTGACTCCGAGTGGATTCCAAAAACAAAAAAAATTAAAAAATTTGGACCACCGGAAAAACAGCCGAAATAGTCCTTTTTCTATAACTTAAGCATAACATATTCGTTCTTAAAAAAAAATATGTCGTTTAAAAGTGCTTTTCGAGTACAAAGTACATTTTCTTTTCAGAGCATTTGTACTTCCAAAATCATATTTGACTAGTGAGCCCCGTTAGCCCAATTTATCCCCCCGCCCTCCCTAAAGTTGTTATTTCTCATAAAATAAGGCCCTAAAAATGTGTCTAAGCATTTTGTCTAAAAAAATTATTTAATAAGTTTAAAAACAAAGAAGTGCAAAGGGTTAAATGCTTTTTCCATTATAGGTACATATATCGTCGTTACAAATATGTAGTTGCGAATCTGAAAATCGATACTTTTCAGGAAAGCAAAAAATATTTTTCTTACTCAACAGCAATTCGGCGCGGCCATTATTATTGTTCTTGTTAATTACGTAATTTTACATTACCTTATGTAAGTTGTTTATGGTTTTAACACTTAAATCAATGAGAAATCATATTCGTTACTTTGAAATCGAAGAAATTTTGTATATATTTTTTTTTCATTCGATGCTTGGCTGTGTATTATTTTAGTTTTTATATTATTTTATTTTATTCAATCGTTAAAATTCATTAATAAACACAAAAAAAAAAAAATGTGTGATTAAAAAAATGACTTCAATTTTCATCTTCGTCAGGCTCCTATAGAGTATCTCGAGATACTTTCTGAAGTTGGAAGTTGTTTGTAGAAAGTATGATTTTTTAAAGTATGTCTTGCAGGCATAGATTTTCGAGATCTTTTTCCTGACGTGATCTTCTCAAATTCCCTCTCAAATTTAGAGGATTTGCCTTACGCTATTTTTTTTTGTGGACTTTAGCCAAACATTCGATTATCACATAAAGAGTTGGGATGATCGGTATGAAGGCCAGTAAATGCTTGATTGCTTGAATCAGATACATCATCGTGACCTCAGGTTACAATTCAGTTACGTACCATATTCTTTATATTTTGAATCATCTGCAATTAAAGAAAATATGACTTGTGTTACAAATGCCAAACACTACACGTGTACAAAATTAAAAAGATATCCTCAATTAACAGAAAAATTAAGTACGCAGTTTTCGTTTATTTGACCTCTAGTCTCACGTTTATGCAGGTTGTCCCAGACTTAGCGTATGACCAGGAGGAGATAGATTTCTCCGGAGTAGGATTATTTTAACCTCAGAAGAACTATTTTTTATATAAAAGCGATTTTCCGATCTTGCAACGACAGCTTGTATTCAGCACGCCAGTGCAATGGAAGAAAAGGTAAGATTAGATAATTGCTTTTATGCAAAAAATAGTTGCTCTCAGGCAAAAACAATATATACGGACTTAAAGGGGATTGGTCAAGAAAAAATGACGTCATAAAAATCAGAGCTGTGTTGTAATGATTCCTTTTGGATTAATTCTATCTCAATTCCAATTCCTTGGAATTAGGAATTGGTAATTGATCATCTTAATTCTTCAGGAATGTAATTGGAAAAATTCGTCAATTCGTCAATTCCTCAGGAATGAAATTGGAAAAATTCGTCAATTACATTTCTGAGGAATTGAGGTGTCCAATTACCAATAACAATTCCTTGAATGTAATTGACGAATTTTTACAATTACTTCCCTGAGGAATTGAGATGGCCAATTAGCAATTCCTAATTCCAAGGGATTGGAATTGAATTGTAATGAATACTTTTCGACCCAACTCTGATAAAAATTAATATAAAATTTTGTTCTGTGTTCAGAAAATTGACTTTACAGTTGTATTTTTTATCATGCCCCGCCCCGAACCAACCGCCACATGAGCATAAGCTAAGTCTGGGACACCCTGTATAGATATGTTTATGTGCGAATACTGGTGTCGGACGGTTCAACAAATATAATAAGTAACACAAGTGTATAAAGTAACAAAGATTATCTTGTCTCCCGCAGTCGTTACTTCAATTTTAGTCCGAAAATCTTAGTCTGCTTCTTCTGATGGAATACAATTGCCGTCATATGCCTCGGCGAGATCAAGCCCTAAAAGATGATTGCTTTCATTATCGAAATCAAGCCCTACGAAAAACCATCTATTTAAATCAATCTAAAAAATAAACTTTAACAAATTCTTTTTATTCACCTTTATATTTCTTCATAGTGTGTCCTTGATATTAACACTTCCCATAGGAAACCGGTGATAATAATTTAAGCTCACAAAAAAATTTGACACATTCGTTAGTGTGCCTATGTAGAAATTACTTTTATACAAAAAATTCCAATGCAAAGTAACGTAATATGCCACAGTCGATACTTTTAATAGGAGAATATAATAAAAGTGTGCATATTCGATACTTTAATACATTAATATTCGTGGTTCTGTGAGGAGTACAAACTTGAAAATTTGGCACATCATATATAGGATGCAATGTTAAATGAAAAATTTAATTTTCCAGATTCGCAACTTCAGATTTGTAACGACGATATGAAATACTTTTTTTTTTGTATCAAACAAAATTGAAAATTACCTGAATTGTTTTAAAAAATTAAGTTATAAAATTAAAATAAAAAATATTTTTTAAGATATTTAGGCATTAGAACGAGACAATAACGTTATTAAAACAAAATTGCCCTCGAATCGTGGCAATATATTCAAGGTTCCTAAAAATATTGTTAACTAAATAATTATTGTATACAAAAGTTAAAAAACTCTTCAGCAGTGTGGAAGCGTGCTAACATTCCGATTGTGTTAAAGTCTTATTTGCTTAAAAAAAGGCATACAAATCTGATAACTTCAAATGTTTGCTGTTTAAGCCTATAGGGTAAAATAAAGTAATATCAAGATAGTTTTTAAACTAGCCGTAACGTCCAAGATTTTTATCCGAAGGCTCCAAGTTTGCAAAAATAGATGTGAATAACGATGAAGTGGAATGTGATAAGATTGTTACTGGTGAAAGTCAAGGACACTGTACCACTGTCAGTTTTACAGTTTGGAAAAAATATGATCCAGCCGCTTCTCATCCGTGACCGCAAGCGTAGACTCACTCACAACGAGAACGAAACGTTCGTTGTTTTGGGAATGGCATGGAAATTCTGAAAAAGTTTTAAGATTTACCTGGAATGCTAATGATTTCATCTGTGAAAATTGCAGATTTATTAGTTGGCTGTCCGAGTAGAATTGCAAGCAAGGAGGTTCTGTAATAGTGAATTTATCCCAATCAATCACATTAAAGTACGACTCACTGTCAAAGTTTATTATGCCTTTTGTTTGATATAAAAAAAAAAATAGTTCATACGGGTTGTCCATATTCGAAGCGCCCATTTCAAAAAATTGATTGTAGTGCGGCTTGTGTGTGGTGGCGCGCCGTCTTGTTGAAACCAGTAGTGCCTGATACGCTTTTGACGAACGATTGGTATGAAAAAATTGTTTATCATATCGCGATAACGCTCCTGTTTGACAGTAACTCTGTGGCCATTATCATCTTTGAAAAAGAACGGCCCAATGAGCATTTTAGCACAAACGCCGCACCAAACAGTGACTTTTGCATCGTGAAGAGGTACTTCTTGAATCTCTTGTGGATTTTCAGTTTCATACAAACGATAAATTGTTTTCTTGGAAGGCGCACTTTTCACTTTATTTATTTTTTTGAAAGCACGTTGAGTTTTTACTACTGACTTGTTTTGTTGAATGTAAATTTCAACAATTTTAGAGCGTTTGCGTGGCGTGTACTGTTCCATTGTAAACATTTGCTTGGAATGACGCTTCAACCGCGGTATGTCATTAGTCGATTTGGCATCACTGCGGAAAGTTACAGTGTTGCCAGATGGGCGCTTCGAATATTGACAACCCTGTATATCTATAATGGAAAAAGCATTGTACCAAATATTTGAACTTCATATTATTGCTTCATATTCGTTTTTTAACTTATTAATCATTTGGTAGTTTTACAGTCATTTGGTAGTTTTACCTGGAAAGATTTCCAGAAGTTTCCAAAATGGGTTTTTTTTACAGATTTCGATATGCTCTCTCCGAATTTTAGCTTTGCCACCTCGTATTGTTGCCGCTCGCGCCGTTTTTTGCTAATATCTCCTTTCCAACTCATTTCACAATTAAAACATACATATGTGTACCAAATGAAACTAGAGAAATTCCCTACAATTCATGTTATAACCTTTTTTTTCGTAAAATCATTAGTTTTGGCGTAACACCAAAGTGGAGCGCCGCAAAGTGAATTTCAAATAAAATAAAAAAATTTTATATTAAAAATATACATATATATTGTATTAGTCTGCGTTAGATTTGTATTTAAAATGCTTAAATATTTGGGATCCTGCGTGCCCTTCAGAATTGTAAGCGATGGTTGCAGGTGAAATAATTTGAGCTATTAAAAGATTAAAAATTGTCGAAACCGGGCTCGGTTCAGCTTGAAAATCAGATTTATTTTGGGATTTTTTATATGATATTTTTAAAATAAAAAAAAAATGCATTTGACATTTTGCAGAAAAAAAACACAAACCATCTATTTCGATGTAAAATTTGGTGAAGAATAATTTAGTCCGGTGCCACCAAGCTCACTGCAACATTGAGATTTTTCGATTATTTTCATACTATTTTCTTCATGCATACGCATTAGGTCGATCCTTATAAATTCTCTAAAACTTTTTATGCAATATGAAAGGCCATTTTGTTTACATAGTAACTGAGTAACCGGAATTAAAATTGTTTTTTGTTTGATAGTTAAAGGAAAACTTGCTAAGAATTACAAAATTCTATTCAAAGTATATTACCAATATGAATTAGCACAAACATAAATTAAATAAGGTATTACTTGAGGTACAACAAAAATATTGGACTGCAATAGCTTACATCAAAAGATTTTCTATAACATATGAATTGTATTAGTTTTACCTGGAGGAAAATGCAAAGTTGTACTAATTTTTATGAAAAACAAAATAAAGTGTGATATTATTTTTGAACTTTATCTATTTTTGTACAATGTTAAATCAGTAAAAGAACATTTGGAAAGTGGAAGCTTTGCGAGAATTAAAAGAGCTTGTTATATATTATGTCCATTTTAGAAAACCTTAAGCATGAACGTTTACATCTGGATAGATATAAGACCACTAGAATATTTTGAAATAGTAATGTGGAACTATGTATCTATTGTCGTGGAATACTTCAAAATACCGTTTGAAAAAAGGCTTGGCAAGTCACAAAATGAAACAAAATTAAATTTATTAATATATTCTCAAATATTATTTAATCGTAAGAAGTATCAATATATAAAAATGTCTCAGAAGTTCAACAATAAACATAAGTTATAAATCACTAAAGTGTAAAAAAAAGCCTTTAATCAAATTAAGAAAAGACAAATGCGGATACATATTACAACATAGGGGCTAGTAAACAAAAACTACAACAACAACAACAATGTATCTAAAAATCAAACGGCACTGTGTCAGTGTGGTATTCGGTACATTAGTGATGGGCTTCTTTAGTTGTTTGGCTACTCAGCTCTTGACGCACCTTTAAAATCTATAATAAATGGATTAAACAAAAATTAAAAAAAAAATAAAAGGTTCATGATGGTTAAGTACCCTATTGGCAACAAACATCAACAGCAATCTTTCATGAAATGCGCGCGCCACACCAGAATTTTTTGTAGATCTCAAATTTTTAACAATTGAATTGAATAATAATAACGGTTGGCAGCCGAACTTGACTCACTAAAAGTGCTGACCGATGAAGGGCAACACACACACAAAATAAAAGGTGTGAAATGTTTGATGCTGGTAGAGCAGGTGCCAAAGGTCACTGAAAAGTATGAAAATAAATAAACAGTGAAGGCGTTAGTAAAGTTCGCTAGCACGAAATGTAGCAGAAATTAGGTATTGATCTCGAAGTTAGGAAATTCTTTCATTACTAAAATGCAATCCATAATACAATTTTAAAAAATTTAATTACTTACGCAATTTGTTGGACAAAATATACCATGAAGCTGTTTTAAAAATAAAAAAAGGTTAAAAATAACGATAATTGTCAAAAATCTACTAAATATTATCATTAAAGTAGGTAGAAGTTTCAAAGGAGCGAAAACATAAAACTGCATTTAAACAAATTATGACAGCTATTACCGCTTCAACTTTGAAAATGTTGACACTTTTATGTCCACCATAAAGACAAATTGACTTTTCTTCACATTATGTAGTACACTCGATTTATAACCAAGAAAAGAAAAATTAAACTGTTTTAAGTAATGCTTAAAATTAGCGTAGGTGGGCTCCAACGGCCTGATTTGAATAACAAAACCTATAAAGTTTTTCAAATGAAGCTGCTACCAAATTTTCAAGTTGACCACACTTTCTTTTATAACCGACTTCAAATCAATCATAAAATTCAACAAAGGCTGCTCTGACGAGCTCAAAATGGCAACAATAAATAGAGTCTGCCCTCTGTTGTTACTATATAACAATTATCAAATTTTTTCAAACAATTTCGAATTTCGCTCTCCAGCTGCTTTCAAAGCTTGTCAAGTTTTGCTTTATTTAAGTTCATCAATTTTAGGCGTTGCTTATTTTTGTGTATAGCTCAGGGCTACCAGTTTTTTATGGCTGGATCGCCTATAGAGTAAATTTGCGGTTATTAATTTTGCTGCCAGGTATTGATGGTTTTTAAATACAAAAGTTATGGAAAAAAATTTGAAGATTTTTACATTTTTGGGCGTAGGTTTGATTTAAACTATTCTATGAACACTCAGCTCTTTTTGTTTATTCAACTTAACCCAGTTTTTAATTAATTTTTAATTTCAACAGCGATGTACAGCATCTTTTCTGGTTTGATTGATTTACAAGCAATGTTTGGCCTGAAGCAAGCTTTTATTGAAGTGACTATTAGAAATGATGTAGCGGATATGATCAACAGAACCGATAGGTGGATAAGTTTTGCTTAACCGATATTTAATATACAACAATACATATCATATACTTTGGAAATGACTACAAATATGAAAACTATTTTAGAAAAGCTGTAAAAAGCTTTCACCGCCTCTTATGGAGAGGGAGTAAAATGCGCTATACTGAGAACAAATAATTTTTTCTATTATTTACGATTTAATGAAAAAATTGTATACGTACTGAATTTTATTTACAATTCCTTAAAATCTTTTAATAAAAGCTTTACACTATCTACAAAATCTTAAAAACCAATTCACACGAATTGAAGTCAAAAGTCCAGGAAACGTTAACGCCTCGAACACAAAACTTGTCATCATAAATCTTAGCGGCAACAATAATAAATACAACAACAACAACAATAACCAACAGCTGGCTTATCTCTAAACTTTTCTGGCTTAAGAGCACAAAAATATCTAGAACAAGAAAATTATCGTCCTTAGAGATCAATTCAATGGAAAACAAGATAAACCATAAACTATCGTATTTGAGACAGCGAAAAACATTGATGATGAAAGGAAACTAGTACAAGTACAAAACTTGTACAAAGAATATTTATAATAGCAACAAAATAAAGATGGTGCAGATACGATAAGCGATGAAAACGATGCATGTTGCGTCAACGATGGACGGAACATGCGGGCGTTACCGGGGTGTGCATAAAATGCAATGAGGTGGAAACATAAATCATGGCAAACAAGAGCAAAGGACAAACATACAAGTACAAAGATTTTGAGTGTCAGTGAGAATAAAAAGGGTGGGTGAGAAGGGTGGGGTCGAAAGCGATAAGGGAAATGATGCAGAGAAGAAAAGGCAAAAATGTGACACACATAAGGCAACATCTTAACAACAAAGGTCAAAAATTGATGATAATAGAAATACAATGAAACAAAACTGTTTCAAGTTTCTTTTGTACGCCAGAAACTATGCTGCAGTTATTGAGAATATAAATGTCAACAGCTCGAGTTGCAAAACGTGACTTTGCCATTTTATAGAAAGAAGGTGGTTAGTTGGTGGGGAAGGTGAAACAAGGCAATCAAAGAGGTTCGATAATACGCACAAAATATGCTTGAGAAGGATGAAAATTCAAGCTAAAATAAAGATGATTAAATGATGATACAAGTTTATGATAAGCACAAATGAAATATTGCAAAAGGATGACAATGGTGGAATTAAGGTGAAGCTTGTGACGCAGGAAAATTGGGGGAGACTAACAACATAACATAACATAACATAACATAACATAACATAACATAACATAGCAAAACATAACATAACATAACATAACATAACATAACATAACATAACATAACATAACATAACATAACATAACATAACATAACATAACATAACATAACATAACATAACATAACATAACATAACATAACATAACATAACATAACATAACATAACATAACATAACATAACATAACATAACATAACATAACATAACATAACATAACATAACATAACATAACATAACATAACATAACATAACATAACATAACATAACATAACATAACATAACATAACATAACATAACATAACATAACATAACATAACATAACATAACATAACATAACATAACATAACATAACATAACATAACATAACATAACATAACATAACATAACATAACATAACATAACATAACATAGCATAACATAACATAACATAACATAACATAACATAACATAACATAACATAACATAACATAACATAACATAACATAACATAACATAACATTAAACAACCTCAACTGTAATTAATATTTAATTATTATGTTGCTATTATTTTAAGTATAACGTTATAAACTTAAGTGCTATTTATAATTTATTTGTAAGTTATTATTATTTTAAGTATGTATGTAGTAAAAATCGGAAAAACTTTTTTCAAGTCACTGACATTTTTATAAAACACTTTAAAAATCTGTTTTCATATTGTGACTGAATATGTTTGTTAAATATATGTATTCATAAACGTTGTGCATTTATGACTATCTCAAGTTATCATCGTTTAATGTCAGCCATTTTTCAAGTTATTATATATCATTGAATATAATTTGTGCTGGGCTTGTTGTTATTGTATTTGTTGTTGCATTATTTTGCTTTATTTTGGCTTTTAATATGCCGCAAAGCTATGCAAAAGTATCTCATAAATGCATCTGCAGCTTTTATACTGCAGCAGTTAGAAAGAAACCAAACAAATATTTCAAGTGACATAATTTATGACTTTACGGCATAACATCAAGAAACCAAAAAAAGAGAAAAAAAAAACTTATTACCACAGAGAGCCAGCCATAGCAAGCATTTATTTATGTAAAACTTACAGACACCCAATAATACAAACACACATAAACAACGAAAGTGTAGCCAAAATAGCAAAATATTCTGTGCTAAGTAGCAGTGACAAGCATTGCCTTGAAATGATTTATCCCGACACAGTAACGGGTTTCTTGTGACAAGGCAGGAAAAGCGTTTCGGATGTGGAAATAAAGTGTTTAAAGGATAGCCATGAGCTAATATGTGTTTGCATAAAGCCAGTGAAGTAAATGCAAGTAACAAAAATTACTGCAGTGCGGCAGTGAAGTAAAAGCGTTTTATTCATAGTAATCACCTGAGATAATTTTGTCAAGTATTTACTATTAAAGACTTTGAATTTTATAAAAATTTTAAATGCATTCATCCAGGGGCGCATCTAGAAGAAAATTTTGGGGATTTCAAGATTTTTATTTATAGATTTGTTAAAATTGTTTTGGTCAATAAATAAGCTTCAGAGAAATTCTATTGTTTAGAATGTCTATTCTACTTTTTCTCGGCTGTTGAATTTTAAATATCTTCTGTTTTTACTTCCACATTCCTGTGAACATTTAGGAAAGCTATACTACTAACCCTCTTTCCTCTAGTTTTACTTCTTATGATTTGAGTTTTAGAAGAGACGGAAGTGAACGGTTTTCTCAAAGGAAAGACAGCGGCAACGTTGCTGCATACCTTCGAAAATTACAGTTAAAGTATTGAACTTTTAAAACTAATTATGTGTTGTGAGTTCTTTTTTTAAACTTCTTCGTTTATTTTGTTAAAGTATTTTAAAGTTTACTTTCGAGTGATTTAAATAAATTTGTTGTTTAGATTTTAATTTTTTGAAAATTTAAATTTTCAACTTAAGTGTTGGAAAAACAAAACCACATTGATGCTTATGACATCTTGTAGTATGTAGAAGCAATATCTATAATAGATTATGATGAGCTGCTGCAACATAGCTTCTGTTATACTTACTATTGAATCAACAACTCTGCGTAACAAAGGTTTTGGATTTGTGGATAGTTCAATACACTATCCACTTGAGTATTGAACTCTTAATCGGTGGGGTACGAGTTCGATTTCCACGGCGGCCAAAAATGGTTTTAACTTTGCTATTAAACTTTCTTGTTGTACTAAACGCAAGCAACAAAAAACCATGAATATCTAAGAAACGGTCAATTTCTAAGAGATTTCACTCAAGCAAATGACAGAACGAGGCGTAAGAAACTTCGCTTCGTCATTAATGTGAACATGCTTAAAACAGCAAACTGCGGAGCGGTGGATGGAAAGAAAAGAGTATAGTTTTTCTTACACTCAGAAAAATCTGCTTCCCTTAAATTAAGAAACCGTAGCTTCAATAAGAACCAAAAGAGGTTATTTAAAAATGAAGGAAGGACCATGTAAAAAGGTTTAATGAAGTGAGGTGTTGATTTCGAGAAGAGTTATCAACACAGCTTCTTTGTTTTGAAGGCAAGTTTTTGCTTAAATATAAGATATAAAGATGGCTATGGTAAGTGTAAATATTTCGAGAAATTGTATAAAAGCAGAAGTAATTTGAAAAAAAAACTATCTTTATATCAAGTCCACTGCTACTATACAGTGATAGTAATGATTTCCTTAATTTGGAGAAGTATTAGTTTAGATGAGGCAGTACTCAGATATTTTTTTAGTTTTCTTTGTTTTGTAAGCCACAAGTATTTATGTCAAGGATGCTTTTCTTATATTTCTAGAAAAAATGTTTCATCAAGGCTTTGAAACAACACAAAACCATGCGCAATTCATAAAGGCGTTTTGATTCCTAATTCTTAACGCAATCAACAGCTCAGTGGGAAATCGTTTGACTGGAATTTTCGATGCCATGGTTCGAGCCTCAGCTTGGGTGAAGTTTAAATAAAATTCATAACAAAGCTTTCAATTCATTATAGGAATAACTTTCTATCATAAAAAATATACTTGCGTCACGTCACATATTTTTTATTTCGAAAATATAAAAAAAAAAATAAAAAAAAAATTGTCTGAGCCCGGATTTGAACCGCGAACCTCTTACAAGTAATCAAGCTTATACCACAGGGCTACCGACGCAATTTTGGGCCTGCAAATTAAGTGCTTGAAAAAAAAAATGTTCTCAAATGGAATAAGAAATTTCAACGCAATTACGCTTAGTTTCTTCGATTTAGCGAAATAGTTCATAAATTATTGGATAGCTTTCTTTAAACTATGTATTTCACACTTCTGGTGTCAATTTGACGAAAAATATGCACTTAATTTTTAGAAAATCGGCCATGGCGCTCAATGAAGCGCGATTTTCTAACGATTGGATAATATTTTTCTAGATATTGTGGACATTTTTTTCTGAGTGCAGTATTTAATGGGTAAATTATATCGTTCTTTCCTTGTGCAAATAATTTAAAATTCCAAGATTTGAGCAACTAGCGGAGAAGCTAAACATTTTCCACCGATTATTGATTCCCGTAGCAGTTTTTTAGCAAATCTTGGGGTTTTTCAAAACTTTTTCAAATTCAAAACTTAAGCTCGGGGGCTTATGGAAAAAAATTTTGGTTTGAAAAACGAAACCTTAAGTTTTTCTTACTAAGCCGTATTCCAATGATTTTAAAAGTAAACTTCAAGGTTTAATAGATCTTTACACAATCTTTTATGTAGACACCTTTTAAAACTAGAGTGATTTATTTCAAAACCTATGAAAGGTTAAGTAAATGTCGAAACTTTTGAGGTTTAAAATTCAAACATAAGATTTGGAACTAGCAGCGGACTGATGCGAATATTCCTGTGTTGCTAAAATTGAGGTATTAAGGAAAATATGCGGTAAAAAAGTTGTTAAGAAGTCAAAAAATTTTGATAAAACTCCTGTATCAAAGAAAGATTTATTTTAGCTTCATTATTTTTTCTTGGGGAAGTTTTCTTGGCCTTGGTTTTATCAACTTAATTAATTTTTGTTCATACGCTTTGAATGCTTTATAAGTCTATGAAAATAATTTATAAAATATGTAATATCTGTCATAACAAGCTATTTTGTAAAAAATTTTTTACAATTACAAAATTGTATATAATTTGTAAAAAATAATAAAATAAAGAACACACAAAAGAAAAACAACATAAAAATTTATAATATTTTTAATTAATGATGTTTTTACTTATATTTGTTTATTTGGCGGGTGGTTCAATTCCCAAAATTTTCCCCAGTGTACGCGCCCTTAGCAGGCAGTCACAGCAGACAATTATGCACAAATGATTTAAGCTTATTCCCATATAAAAATCAACAAACAAGCGTACTGAATGCAGCAGACTTGACGATTCGTTTGGAATTTTGTAAGAAGAACATTCAAATGGCGGAAGAAGACGAAAACATCTTGAGTTGCATTTTTATGTCTGACGAGGCCCTTTTTGATCTAAACAGCAATGCTAACAAACAAAATTGTTGCATTTGAAATGATTCCAGTCCATAAATTCTTCATGAGAGGGAATTGCTTTCACTTCGCGTCACAGTGTGCAGTTTCATCAAGGTTCACTGTAGGTCCTTACTTATTCGAAGAAAACGGTTCTACTATTACGAGTATGGTCAATTCAGACCTTTACTAAGAGATGTCGAAAAAGTTTTTCTTCCTTAAACTACGCCAGAAGTGAAATCCTTTCAAATCTATGTGGTTTCAACAAGATGGTCGAACTTGTCACATAGCCAGGCCTGTTATGACAGAATCACAGCAAAAATTCCCAAAAAAGCTGATATCAAGAAACTCCACATTCTATTGGCCCCAAATGTATTCTGACCTTACTGCTCCTGATTTTTTCTTGTAGGGACATTGCAAATAGGAAGATTACAAAACAAAATCAACAAATTTTAATGATTTAAGGCAATCCATTCGGACGATACTTGTGGCAATTCCAACTGCCACCCTCCAGGCAGTTATGAATAATTTTTGAATAATATGTCTCACATTCGTCATTAAGGGTGGGTGGAGGTAATTTGAATTCAAATATTTTTAAAACTAATTCACCAATTAATTTAATAAAAAAATGTTTTATTTTTCAAATGGATAAAGAAAATATAAATTACATCAGTTTAACAAAAGCTATTTGAGTTTCTTAATGTAGCAATATTCATCAAACCCCCCTGGCATGCAGTAGTAGAAGTGTATTTTACGAAAAATGGTAAAGTGATTAAAATACCCCAAAAAAGTAGTGTATTCTGAGTTTAAAATGTCTACTGAAGGGGCTGTTCATAAATTACGTAACATGTTTTAGATTCACTCCCTCCCCATCTCCCCCCGAAATAACACCAAACTTTTATTTTTTTAAATTGTTCTTTTTATAATTTGGCAGTTTGTTTTGATAAAAGCATAGAAGACGTTATATTTAGAATAAGTTTTATTATTATGGAAATAACATGGAAATTTCCCGTTGTTTTATTGTGACTGACCAAAAATTTGATGAAAAATTTGACCATGTGAACAGAGCTAAGCACAAATGAAAGCTTTTCTGACGTTAACAAGAACACCAACCAGTGGCGACACGCTATAACTTCAATGTTCAACAATTGTGAGAATTGTTGTTTGATTTATTTTTTCTATAACACTTGTGTTCGCTTTGAAGGTAAAATAATACAGCTATTTTCGATGATTGCTTTAGAGTAAGAATTCTCACTTTAGTTCAGCAAAGAAACGTTATTTAAGCTTGCTCTTGATTTTTGTTTTTTGAAGCTGCTTTACTTGTTGAATGTGTTTTAAATGCCTTTTATAAATTTGCTTGGTTTAAAAATAGTTTTAGCTGTGTTTTCTCGGCTTGTGATCGTTTGTTTTATTAGGGTCGTTCTTTTGTTGATAAAAATGAAGCAATAAAATTAAATTTTAATAAAATTTAAAATTTTTAAAACTGTATTAAAAGATTTTGTACGCACGACCGACCCCCCCCGGACCCCCATATCACACTTCCTCACAAATGCTCGACCCCCTCTTCCCTAAACGTTTTACGTAATTTATGAACAGCCCCTAATCAAATTTCGTAAAATCATTCCTCTAACAATTGTAAAGTTTTTTCATAAATATTATTTGTTCATGAATTACTTTATTAAAAGCCCGATTTTACTTGAATTATTTACAAACTTAAGGTTAAATATTCGAAAAAAATATATGTTATGTGAATATTATCGTGAGAGTTCTATCGGCGCTTTTTTTTTTTACGTTATATCTTAAGTCTGAGTTCCTTTATGTTCCCGTTGAGCTAGAATGATGAACCTTTGCAAAAATATTTAGTTTCGTCTAACTTAGAAAATAAAAAATTAAAACATCGAATTGTCTCATCGAGATTTTTAATTTTCAATGGAACGATATTGAACGATATTCTAGTAGGCAAATCGAGTATTTTGCGCCAATATTGATCACAAGATTTTCCACAATACAACAAAAACATACACAAAAACCAGCGGTGTGTCAACCCGAGGAAGTCACGTATGTCAGTCAAATTTCATAAAAATTCGCAAAAGCTAATTATAAAGCCTAAGAAAGAGGCTTGTATTAGAACTACATTTGACTTTTTTGTTTTAAGATTTTTTAAAGGTTTAAAATTAAAGATAAAAAAAAGGAACATTCCAAATTCGACCCGCTTGGAGGTTAAAGGAAACGTAATTGTTCAGCCTTGAGCGAAAACAGGTCGAATAGATAAATTCTTAAAATTTTATATCCTTTTTGGAGGTCTATCACCGTATGACCTCCAGGTTAAGAAAAGTATACCGTCGCGTTAACGCAACTCTGGACAAAGATGGGTTAACGCGGGCTTTATTCAAATCTCTAAAAAATATGGTTTTTATTTTTGATTTTTAAAATTTATATAATTTATAATATAACATTTTTGAAATTTGAAATTTTGACTCAAAATCATCAATAAATGCAATAATTCAGAATCAAAAATTCTAACAACTTTTTGCATCATTCTTCCTGCTCTAAAATATATGAACTTTCTGAAGAACTTAAACTTAAATACCACATATTTAAGGCTTCATCTGAGATCAATTCATAACCTACACTCATCGAAAAAAAAAACCCACGCACTGCAAAATTTTGTAATATTCCGCTTATGAACTGAAACAATTTTTTCGGATGTTGTGTTATGGCAACCCTATTTTCGGTTTGTAATGCACAAACTATTTTACCGTTATTCGTCAAAAATTTTAACGCGACACGTGTTTCTATCGGCAGCTTTAATCACTTTATTTCAGTGTGCTCGGAAAACAAGTATAATTTACGATGATTGGAGTGTACGTAATCTGATTAAAAATTATTCGATATTTAAGATATTAAACCGAAAAAAGGGTAGTGGTCGCCCGAAAAAGCTAACAAAACGTCACGAACGTCAAGTTAAAAGAATATGTGTTTCTGGTCGATTCCAAAACGCTGGAAGCATATTTCACGAAGCAACCGGAGTAAAAATTAGTGACCGTACTATGCAAAATGTTTTGAATAACATGGGATTACGAGCACGTCGGCCAGCTTAAAAGCCGTTGCTCAATTCAAGAATGAGGAAAACGCGCCTACAGTGGGCAAAAACATACAAAACGTGGTCATACTCGCAATTGGAAAATGTTATATTTTCCGACGAATCTAAATTTCATTTATTTGGACCCGACGGAAATGGCACACTTCGTCGTAGAAAAGGGGAGCTATTCTCGAATGATTGTGTCTTGCCCATTGTATAACATTCACAGTGTGGGTGCCATAACCCAGTTCGGCGTTGGGCGTTAAATTATTCTGCAGGGAACCGTAAATGGTGTTAAATATATAGAAATTTTAAAAGATGGCGTTATTCCGACAATTGAGCAACTATCGGAACATACCCAAAATGTGTGTTTTCAGGATGATTCGGCGCCTTGCCATAGAGCCAAAACGGTATGGAATATACTGAAATATCAACAAAAAATTAAATATACTTTAATTTTTGATTCATTACAAACATTTTCAGGTAATACAACAAATTCTGTAGGCATTGAGTCTCTTTCGTGGCTGGGTAACAGCCCAGATCTCAATCCCATTGAGAACTGCTGGCATTATATGTGGAAAAAGATTCGAGAAAAACGGCCAACAAGCCTGAAAAACATGGCACAAGTTATAAAAGACGTGTGGTATGACGAAATTGATAAAAATTATCTCAAACGCTTATTTGAATCCATCGAAACGAATCAACGAGGTTATCAAAAAACGGGGCGGTCCAACGAAGTATTAATAGTCTTAATGTTCAAAAACGATTTTGTAGAATACTATCTGCTATACTTTTAAAAACAATTTCAAAACGTTCAATGAAATATGTAAAAAATATATATATTTTGAGTTACTTTTCCAAAAATAATTTTGTTCATAAAGCAGTATTTCATGAAATTAACACCATTTTATACTTTTAAGAGTATTCTAATTTAATCTTAAGTGAATTGCTTAAATAAAGCTACAAAAATGATATCAATTAAGCTACTTGGCTTCCCCAAAAAAATCATTTACTTGCAATCGAATAGAACTCAATTTTACGGGGGGAAAAATATGTGATATTTACTGCGTGGGTTTTTTTTGCAATGGGTGTACTTACACACAGTTTATATTATGGCTTAACTTATTTAAAGAAATCGCTCAACTTCAACAGATAAGAAATAATATTAAACTCACTTGAGCGTTGCTTTGTAAAATCACTGACAAACTAGAGTTTCTGAGTTCCCGGGTAATTTCGATTCCAAGGAGAAGGGGTACTATTTTTTATTTTCTCGGGAATTCCCGGGGATCCCGGGTAAATCTTTCTTGCATCATTGCCATGACTTTAATTGAACAAAAGATGCACAAACAAATTAATTTTTTATAAGACATTTTTTTATTAAGAATGAGTATATAATAGGGGTATTCAGGATTCAGTGCACTTGCCAGTGCAGTTGAGGACTTGGGCACTTTCCAATAACAAAATACACGTACGTCAAAAATCTGCACACAGTTGTGTATATTTAAAAATTTGACAACAACTGTATGTTTGGTTTATGAAATCTTTTCTTTTGCTAGCCGACAACAATAGCAAAAAACTGATTTAGACAAATAAAAAATACTTCAATAAATTTTTCAATCACAAGTTCTTTTCACAAGGACTGTTCACGAAAACCTATCTGCTCAACAGAACCTCAGCATCTCCAGCACAAGTCTTGTCTTATAAATTAGATAATGTGTTCAATAAAGAATAGTTTTATTTTTATATTTTTGAAAAATAATATTTAAATGATACCAACGCATTTATGGTTGGGTTAGAACCATTTCGGGGTTTTGAAACAAAATTGCCACAACAGAATAATACCTTTCGCTTGCTATTCATGTTGGTTTAATTGTTGACAACGCATTTTCAAAAGTTCTGTTCGATTTGATCTTACTGTTAGAAAACTATTGGTAGTGTTGATAACTTTGTAGTTAATTGCGAGGACGGAATTAAAACTTTATACGTTGTTTTGTCTCAGACTTCCCGGGAGTCCCCCAAAAATATATTTTTTTTCCGGGAATTTTTTCCCGGTTCATCCCGGGAAAGAAACTCTACTCACAATCTATTACATTAAATATATAACAAAAACTAAAGTAATTAATAAGAGACAAAACTATTATTATTATTAAATTATTATTTTTTATTAACCTTAATATATTTGAATTTAGTTTCATTAAGAATTATAAAGAAACTGAATTGATATTTGCTTTATAAAAATAGCCTCAATATCTACACAAAAATCAAACAGAAAAACAAATTTGCGCCCCAAAAATCCTAATTTTGAAAATGCATATCTGTCTATTTGCAAGTAAAAAGAAATTTTCTTTATATAAACTATATATAAAGAAAAATTTTTTTAAGTGAAATTTAAACCATTCTTCAATTAACAGCAGTGTATTACGTTATCTTAAAAATTTAAAAGCTGATCTCTTTAGCCACTTTTACTCAATTAAACTAAAAAAATAGTTCAACTTTCGAATCTTGAAGTGATATCTTTGATTGAGCATTAGTTTTTCTAATACATTTTTTGTTGTATTTAACATTTTTTTAAGTGCTTTAAACAAAAAACTTATAAGCACATAAAAAAACACATCAAAACACTTAAGCCATACCTGCATTTTTTTCATGAGCTCATCATCAATGACTAGAAAATATCTTTTAATTTAATCTTGAAAGAAAAAACAACTTCCTTGACTGTTCAATTTTGGGTTTATAGGTGAGGCAACGGTTTATAACAAATGCGGAACCGCGCAACCGCAGCTATTTAAAAAAAAAAGGCTAACAATAGCAACAAATCAATCCGCAGGGATTAAAGAACAGCTATGAAACCCTAAAAGGCAGACAAAAGCATACTATTTGTAACAAGAAAATATATAGGTATGTTATAGAAAACATACAGCCATGTATAAGGTGGCTATAATAACAAACAAGTGTACACAACAACAGAAGCGTCCAGCTCCTTGTTCACATAGATATTGAATTTAAATTTATTTAAAAATATCTTTTCTTGTTTATCCTCACTCATAATATTTTTCAATTTATTTGCATTGAAGCTTTGCACTGTTATTGTTTGTGCAAATAAAAGGTGAAGTTGATGCTGTTGAATAATGCAAACGCAGCCTTTGTTGTCAACGATAACAAATATAATGAAGTATGAAATACCAATGATGATGTTGATGATGATGATGATGCTGATGATGATACTGTATAGGATGTGAAGTTTCATGATGTCTTCTTTAAATGCTGTCTAGCTGCTTTTTATTTGCTGCATAAATCAGTTAATCATGAACAAGTGTTTATTTTAATAAAATAAGAAAAAATTGTTCTAAAAGCATAAAATCTTTTAACTACGCAGTTAAAAAAATTATGCAATCAATAAATATTTATTTTAAATATTTTTTTAATGCGCAGTATCTTTAGAGGCTGGAATGAAAATTAATAGAATTTGATATCTAATCAAAGTTATACATACATAACACAAAAATAAATAAAAGTAAGAATTTTTGATATATAATGTGCGATTGTAGCTTAAAGTTAAAGGGTTGGTGGTTTTCTAAATCAGGAAATGTGGAAAAAGTGAAATTAACAACTGCCATCAAAGTAGTTTGAGTTCAAACGAAAGACTTAAGAAACGAACTTGCTGGTTAAATAATTGTATTAAAATCATGTTGATCTTGTTTGAATATAAATAGTGTTTTATCTGCACCATTTTGTGTGCACATAATACAGTCATGAATACATATTCTGATAGGTGGAAATTGTTTGCATTTAACTACAGAAATTTTTGAACTATTTTTGTGAGAATAAATAAAATCTAAATGAATTATTTTTTCATCTTATATTATTATATTATACAATTTTATAAGAAAATAACGGGAAGTTTTTGTGCAAAAATTTTAATTTTTTTTTTTAAAGATTTAATAAAGTATAAAAAACAATTTTATGCTGTGTGCCGCTCACGATACAAGAAACAATAGTTACCTATATGTAAGAAATTATTGCTGATTGAAGCGGAGTCTTGATCGAAGTTGTTAAAAGGCACCGACTAAAACATTTTTTTTTGTAAGGTTTTAGATAAACATTTTAATTTAAGGAAAATGAAGCGTTTTGGCCAAAATTTACACTCAGTTTTGCGCGAAAAATTTCGGAAAAGCCGAAAACGAGCATTTTTCAATTTTTAGTCCAAAATTCATATCTCCGGCTCTAATTGATATTAAGAAAAAATATTGTAGGGATTAAAGCTTCATATAAATGTCTTAAAAAAAAACTTACCCAGGCTTGGCTCCGTTCCAAAAACCATAATTATTTTGCAACCTGAAAAATGGTCTTTTTTCGAGTAAAAAAATTTTAAAAAATTGAAGGTTTTATTGGATAAACACCCCCTAGGGGCATTTCAGGGGCAATAGGGACATGACATTCGTGGCAGAGAAAACAGACCTTGTTTTAAAAATTCATAACTCAGTCAAAAACAAACATTTTACCAATATTTTTTTATTATTGTAGAGAATTGAACAAATTACAAGAAAAAAAATTCAAAAAAATATATTTTTTACTCCAACATGGTTTTATAGAGCTCCAAACTGGCGGCAAATAAAAAACGGGGCGTCGTGGTTGCGGCGTTGGGAGTTGCAAAAATTGTCCGATCTCGAAAAAAATGACTTTTTTAAATCTTAACAAAATTGGTTATCGTATGACACGAGCTTTTTTTTTTAATTTTTTGTAAATTTTTGGTGATGTTCCAAATTTGAAAGTGTATTTTTTCGCAAAAAATATTGACTTTAAAAATTCATAAAAAAGGAAAAAAAAATTTTAAAAAATCAAGTTTAAAAAAATAAAAAAAAAAAAAAATTTCGTCAAAAAATGAACCCGCTAGTGCCGCAACCAGTACGAAAAACATGGTTTCGAGATAAACGCGTTCAAAGTTTGTGAACAAGGAAAAAAAGGTTAAAAATTAAAAATGCGCTCTCACTAATCCGGCTGTAACTTTTGAACCCGTAAGAATTTTTCCATAAAATTCCATAAAAGAAAATTTACTAAAATACAAAATTATTAAAAAAATTCGATTTCAAAAAACTGTCAATGTCATGCCCCCCCTTACAGTAAGACTTATTTTCTACGAACGAACGAATAATAAAAATATTCCCAAAATATTCAGGGTATGAACACTATATATTTCTGTTATATTGTATTTGTTGCTTTATTTGCTAACTGCTTGTGTTAGTAAAGCATCGTGCTGTTATTGTCTTCGTTTCTTATTTGTGAATAAAACAAAGAGAGTGTAAGGGCAGGTATGAGCAAAGTAAAAAAGCGATAGGGCAAACTTTTTTATTCTAAAGCAAGCGAATACATACAGGTAGGCGAAAAAGCATAAACAAAATTCGGTAAAAAAAAAAAACAAAATATGTTTGCTACAATCATAGTAGCAATTCTATAGCAAGCGGATACATACAGGTAGGCGAAAAATCATAAACAAAGCTCGTTCACCCTGTGAAACAGCTGATTTTAATAGCAAGAAGTTTTTACAAATTTTGGACGCAGTAATTTTAATTTGTATACGTAAAACGCACGTAGGACGTAGTGGACTGTCTTTATTTTTTGTTAACAGCATCAGCTGATATCCAGGGTAGCTATTGATATTCTTTTCTAGCACAATAAATGTTGCCATTTTTTAGGGATGGGAGTAACACCATAAAAATATTACCATTCTTGAGGGTAAAATTTTTTTTAAGAAAAGAAAACTCTATAAGTCTATAAAACTGCAAAAAAACTTCGCTTCTCTCGTGTGTCCAACGACGCACCTGTGTTTTGCTTTTTATTTATAGAAATGTTTATTCTCAAAATTTCGTCAAACTGCACATTAAATTTATGGCAATAGTTGAAAGAATAAGCTGAGCAAAATTTCAAAGTGTTTATTATTTACAACGAACAATCTCACAACACATTTGTACACCGAAAAAAAACAACGTGTTTTAAAATTGATCGAAATTTTATTTTGTAAAAAATTGTATTTTTTCATATAACATTTTTGAATTTTTTTAAATATTCACATATAATATTCACATGTAAATATTTACATGTTGTTGAAATTTGTTTTAAGTTATTTTTGATCACAAATTGTTTTTAAATTGAAAACTCTTGTTGAAACTTGTATTGAAATATATGAAAAAAACTTCTCTCACATATTTTTTTATTTCAAAACTAGAAAAAATTAAATTAAAAGAAACTTTTAACTGATAATATATTTGCTTAGACAATAGTGCTACAAAAGCAATTTTTGGCCGGCAAATTAAATGCTTATATGAAATGATTTCAGTTGAATTGAGCAACATAGATCATTTTTTACTATTTTTCATAAACACTGATGATAGATTGATAGGAATATTATTCCAAATAATTTTAATGTTTACGTTATTTATTGCTTATGACAACACTCTCTATTTTAAGTGATCTAAAACAGTCATTCGCTGCTGAGATCCCTAAATGAGATGGCATAGAAGCTCAAATTATTCCAATGCTGAATTCTCACGTATATAGAGACTTTCTAGGAGACTGCAAAGTAGATGAACTCGCTCTCACCGGAGCAACTAAGCAACTCTTGATAGATAAAGAAGGTATTCATATATTCCCCACCACATGTAAGCTACTCAAAAATAAGCTATTCCTAAAAAAAGACAACAATAGGTGGTGAACGAGAAGCACATACCATACAGCGTGCCAAGTTTGGCCAAAAATCACCCTAAAACGCTCAAAAAAACTGATCTCTCTGAGAAGGGATCAAGTCAGTAATATGATAGGTGCCTTAACAGGACACTGCTTGATAGGTAATCACGCACTAATATTGAACATTCTCCACAACGACTTTTGCAGAAGCTGCAGAGATGAAGACGAGGAGGAATCCACAACACATCTTCTCTGCACTTGCCCGGCACTAGCTAAAAATTGCCACCTTCATTTACGTAACTGGTTCTACAATAATCTAGATGGTCTCTCAGAATCTTCGGTCTACCGAATTCTTAGCTTTGTCAACTGCTCAAACTGGTTTAATTAGAGAAGAAAATCAAACCATGGTATCACAATGGGCCTTATTGGCCTAAATGTGTCTCAAGGGATACAGCCGCTTCAACCAACCTAGCCCTCCCTACAAAGTTTTTCTAGATCCACCACTATATGTAAGATTTCTAATCCGATTTCACCTCAATATTGGCGAATCGTATTTTTGAGTTCGATCACATTACTTTACTGTTTTGTCTTTGAGTACAGTTTGTCAGTAATACGCCCCAAAGTTTCTCGAAAGGGCTATAAACTGGACTACATGCAGGCCATGCAGCAAGTTGATGTTTTTTGAAAAAAACTACTCTCTCGATTGCCTGAAATATATATGCTCTCTCTCAGGCTCTCTCTCGTTTTCATAAAAAGACACCAGCACATCTATTAACTCCGTCAGAGTTTATTTTAGGTGTGATGAAGTAAATTGGAGTTACCCAAAGTATGAAAAATCTGCTCAAACCATTACAGTTTCTGCATCGGAATTCTATTTTGCACGTGCTGCTCTAATTCGGATAGATTAATTTTTTTTTTATCCGAAAAATTTTATTAATTATTTCGCCATTTCCGTATACTAAAAGTATTATATCGGTCAGCTTAGGTTGCCAGTTTTTTCCGCATACTCTCTAAAACGTCACTATGCTGTATGTTTTAAGAACTATTCCTATTTTACATACATTGGTGTATATTCAAACACAAAATCTTAGCACAGGCTAGCTTTAATGCATCAATAGTGCAAACCAAAAAAACTGTAAAAACTACAAACCATAAATAAATTATTGAATAGAGCCATTGGCTGAGAAACATGCCACATCAAAATCACACACTAACATATATTCTTCACTTATGCACAGGCAGACGACATAAATAAGTCGGCATATTAAATAACAACAACTCAAACATACAAGCACACATACAGAAAAACAAACGAACATGTGCTAAGCACCAAAAAAGTATTGAAATAAAGAGGAAATAATATACGAAATGTGACATAACACAAAACAGTTATGTTCTCCATTGCAACGAAACATGACAAGAACAAGCAAGTTGATAACGATGCGGCCGATGAGAAAAACCAAGATGGACGAACCACAAACACGACGACCAGGAGGTTGGGTGATAATGTTGTTGATGGCAATGATACGATTGCAGATGCAAGTAGTAAAAACAAAATTATAGAAAAACAACAACAAATTCTAGTAAAAAAAAAACTAAAACAACCAAATAACTAGTAACGAAAAGCAAACAAATAATGAAAAAATAACACAAAAAAGAATTTGCTGCTACATGCAACGGTATTTAGAAAAAAAGGCATTTTAAATATTTTAGCTTCAGACAAGAACAGCTAAAGTTGAATTATTTGTATGCTCAAAAAATAAAAAAAAAAAAAAAATAACAAAAATTTAATAATAAGAAGATAAATAATAATAACAAACATAATAGCAAGCATGTTGTCTATCAGAGTCTTTGACAGACCGAGCCAAGCTTATTATCATCATCATTGGCTACATAATTATCATTACTATCAACAACAACAAAAATAATAATAATAATAATAATAATAACAACAACAACGACTGCAACTACTGGTACATGGACAACATGTTGCTCATCATAAGGCGTTGCAGCAGCTCTTGTTGACAATGCAGCAAATAATCAGCTGCGTTACTTAGCTGCTCACTGCTGACATTGGAATTTCTCGATGTAAACAAATACAACAACAAGTACAGCAACAGTAACAACAACAACTACAAACAAATATGGTGTGCCAACAAACAGTCGTGCGCTCTTTTGTGGCAATACGTTAGTTAGAAGGCATTGAAAAATATATAAAAAAAAAATATTTATTATGTATTAAATTCCGAAAATAAAAGAGGAATATTAAAGTTTAATAGAGTTGCCAACATAGCCATAACGCATGTTTGTCTGCACTTTGCGTTGACGTATTTGTATGCAACAAATATGGCCAACAAACGCATTTCTGTCATTATGAACAAGTTTTTCCGCTAAGGACTCGCTGCCACAGCTGCAAGGAACTGAATGCTTGCTTTTTTTTATATTTCAATGCTTTTAATATTGTTTCGGTTAAAAATGCTGATTGTTTTACAAATAAATGCATTAATAACCAACAATATATTTTTAACTATATATTCATCTATATATTTAACTGTATACCGAATAAAATGTCATGTTTTAAAATTGAACACAATGTAATCATTTTCAAATTGTGATTTTTCATATAAAATTTTTTAATTTTACAATATTCACATATAAATTGTTTACATTATGTTGTTATTTTGACGAAATTTGTGACGAAAGCTATTTGTTGATCACTAAGTTTTCAATTTCAAAACAACCCCTTTGCTTGCGCTACTGCTACCAACCATCAAAGTTTCCTGTAATGTCAAAGTTAACAACTTGAAAGCGTCTGCTTGTATTTCTTGAATGTCGTTTCTGGCCAACTACAGAGCAACCCACTTCAGTATCAATATTTTCATCTACCATCTTCTGAACGAAAAATAAAAAAACTCGTTTGAATATTTTTTATACAAAAATATTGTTTTAAAAATATAAACTGATCTTGGTCACTTTTGGAAAATTATGAGAGATGCTGGCTAAGAAAATCACAACAGTAGAAGTAATTAGTAAAGTCGCAACCGTTCAAGCGAGAGGAATGGAATTGACGCGCGATAGTTGGAACACTTTTAAGCTTAAATATCCCAAAATTGAAAAAACAGATGTTTTTTTTAACTTTTTTTAAGAGTAAGATCATGCAAAAATCATTTGATCCAGTAAAATTTGACTTGTTTTGTTATAAATTTGGTTATAAAGAAAAACTAGTAAGGAATGGAGCTTCGGCAGGGTACTGAAGCTAAAATACCACCTCCAAGCGAACGTATTGAGGTATATTCAAAGTCTTTAGCCGTCTATAAAATGTTTATATATTATCTGCAAAAATAATTGTGTTATACGCTTAAATTTATTTTACCCTTAGCTAATACACATAGAGTAATTTGTAGATTGTAGACATAGAGTAAGTGCAAAATTTGATTGGTATGTGAAAATGCATACCAACGGCTTAAAACAATTTCGTTTAAAATTAAAGTGCCACGCCTCGTTCAATTCAAACCAATTTTCTAGACAACTCATTGCTCATTATTTCAAAGAATATGGAAAATTTGGAAGAAGTTGGACGAAGGCTATAGAAGGATTTTGGTATACAGTCAAACTAGTTTTTGTGCGGTAGATAGGGACCGCAGAAAAAAAATCGCACAAAAAAAAATTCTTCGGAGACTTCATAAACAGCTATAACATAAAACTTTAAGTAATCTAATAAAGAAAATTTTTTTATGCGGTTTTTTTGTACCGCATAAAAAAAATCTCACCTAGGAAACATTCTATGAAAAAGCGAAAAAGTGGTCTCGAAGCCAAATAAATAAATAAATTACACACGGAAACGTTAAAAATATAGTTTTAATTCTTCATTTTAAATGTGAAAAATACGAAAAATTATTCCATTAAAAAAATGCATATTAAAAAAATAAATTAAAATATGTATATGTTGATAGTCACAAATTATGTCTATACGCACTTTGAAAGTCGGTTAAAAAGTAATATATGTACTTGATAAGAAGACATAATATGTAATGAAATCGGCTGATGCAATATATGTATAGTATATATAACTGGCCTAACTTCGCTGCGAATTTACTAGGGCGAACAACTTGCACATAGCGAAACTGAAGAGATTTCACGTTTCAAATGCGCGCAACCTCTCTTCTGCAATAACTTCTCTGACATAAAATAATGTCTCTCGCGCTTTTTTTGGACATTTCAAAAACTTCAGAATTGCGTTTTGCTCTTACGCTTTTCTCTTTATTGCTCTTTTTAATGATAATTTCAGCTAGTGCAGAGTTTTTTTTGCATAGAAAAGATCGCATACAAGAAAAAATATCATAACACAACTCGCACAAAAAAAAATTCGCACAAAACTAATCGCATAAAAATAAAAACCGCATAAATAAAATCGCACAAAAAAAAAATTCGCACAAAAAAAGACCGCACAAAAACAGGTTTGACTGTATATTTAAATCATTCAATATATAAAGGCTATAGAAGGATTTTGATACAGTGGCGGCACACCCCTGTCTAATTCCGCCCAATTTTTAGATTACTCACTACTCATTATTCCAAAGAATATATTTGGCAAAATTTGTTTGAAATCAGAAAAACGGTGTAGAATGAGTTCGATTAGAATTAAAACTGACACGCCCCTTGTCCAATCCCACCCACTTTTGTAAGCTTCTAACTTCTCATTATGCTAAAGAACATATGTGCAAAGTTTGGTTGGAATCGGAGAAACGGTGTAGTTGGGAATAGATTAAAAATAAAGTGCCACGCCTCCTATATAGTACCGTCCACTTTTATAAACTAAAGACTGATCCTTATGCCAAATATTATGTGTGCGAAATTTGGTTTAAGTCGTACAAACGACGTAGAGAGAGTTTGATTAGAGTTAAATTGACACGCCCCTTGTCCAATCCCACCCACCTTTGTAGCTTAAAACTTCTCGTTATGTTCAAGAATATATCGCACACTAAATACAAAACAGTCACAACTCAAAATTTACAAATTTTTACTTTTTTAATGTATAACTAACTATTCGTAGTGATCATCTCCTTTGACTGTAAGAATTTTGTACACAACTCCTTTCTTTATAGTTTAAAAAAAAAGTTTTGTTTCATTGCTTTGTATGGAGTTTCTTATAAAATAAAATTGTTTTTTGCTTCTTTTAGAAATTGAAAAATTTTAAGTTGTGACTGTTTTGTATTTAGTGTGTGATATGTAAGAAATTTGGTTGAAATCGGACAAACGGAGTAGATAGAGCTAGTTTAAAAATAAAGTGTCACTCCCCCTGTCTAGTACCGTCCAGTTTTATAAAGTTACTCGTAATATTGCTCAAATTACCAAGGATATTATGTGCAAAATTTTGTTGATGTCTGACACAGGGTGTTGAAGAAATTCGATTAAAAGTAAGATGCCACGCCCACTTTTCAAGTCTTAGGATTTCACATTACACCATATGTGTATATAGAATATATGTGCAAAATTTGGTATGTGTTGGATAAAAGATGTGGGTGCAGTTTGGAAAACGAAAGTTTTTCTATTTTGATAATGTTACTTTGTATGGGAGGTAGGCGCCGCTTTCATCCGATTTTACCAAATATCATAGAGATGCTTCATACTATATATTAAAGGCCATGTGCAAAATTTGAAGATATTTCTTTAATTTTTGTGGATTCTTAAGCGATTTTACGTTTTAAATAAAGACAATGTGTATGGGAGATAGGCGTGGTTTTTATCCGATTTTGTCAAATATCATAGTAATGTTCTGCATTAAATATCAAAGCCTATGTGGAAAATTTTAAGACCTTTCTTTAATTTGAGCAGCTTTTTAAGAGATTTTACGGTTAACATAAAGCCACTTTGTATGGGAGGTAGGCGTGGTTTTCTTCTGATTTTTCCAAATTTCATAGTCAGGATCTATATTGATGATCTAAGCTTACGTGCAAAATATGAAGATATTTCTTTAATTTTTCTGGATATTTAAGAGATTTTACTGTAAAAATTAAGTCACTGTGTATGGCAAGTAGGCGTGGTTTTCATATGATTTTTCAAATTTCATACTAAGGATTTATATTGAATATCAAATATCAAACTTCAAGGCATTTCATTAACGTTTGTGGAATTTTAAGAGACTTTACTGTAAAAATAAAGTTACTCTGTATGGGAGGTAGGCATGGTTTTCATCCAATGTGGCTCATTTTCGAAGTTGAGCTTCAATTTTTAAAAAGAAGCTTATATTTTTAATTTTCTCGCGATAGCTTTAAAATTACGGCTGTAATCGTGTTGACTTTACAGGCGGACAGATGGACTGACGGACTGACGGACAGACGGACGGACAAGCGGACACACGGAAATCGACTCAGGAAGTGATGCTGATCAAAAATATAATTAACTTTTCTATACCTCCCACGCCTCCTTATTGGCGTTACAAACGGAATGACAAAGTTAATATACCCCTTACGCAGTACGTGTCGGGGTATAAAAATATCAAAAAATTTCATGAAAATCAGCATTATCTTTGGTTAAATAACAAAGATTTGAAATGTTTTGATGCAGCTTCGAAGATTTATTTTGTGTACTATTGTTTCTGACCGTTGGTTTTTTTTATAACGGCCACACCAGCCAAGTTTTTTTTATCAAGAACATGTTTTTTGGAGGTTATTTTAAAAATGGTTTAGCTCACTGGCAGTTATCGTGACAGCCAAAATATTTTGGAAATCGTCATATAATACATCAATGTTCTTTTTTAGTCGGTGGCAATAGAAACTTCTTTTTTGAGTAATCCTAACGTACAATATTTAAAAACTATTGAAATTTGCTATCAAATTTGAAGGCTTTTGATCAGTTATTTGGTAATTTTTCTCTTCGTGGATTGGTGGATTGATTCGAAAAAGCATGGACAACGTCCGATAACTAACTAACCATGGACAAGACCATGGACAAGGCGTTCATGAGCTATTTTATTTTTTATACTTTCTGGACTCTATAGGGGGTTTGATCTCCGATAGCTCCTTCATTGGCTACTGGCCTGTCTCAGACCCTACAATGGAATATGTGTTTCTTTTTCTAAATTCTTATTTAAATCACTTTAACAATAAAAATATTAATTTGCAGCCTTAAAAAAAATAGCTATATATTTATAGAGATTTTAATGACTACACAGAAAGTTTGCAGGAATAACCATGACTATTGGAAACAGGGGTAAAACTAGCAGGGGAAAAGGGAGGTAAGCTTAATTAAAGATAAAAAAAAGGTAAAAAAAAGGTAAAAAAGAGGTAAAAATGGTAAAAAAAGGTAAAAGTAAAAAAGAGGGGATTACTTTACTTTAGATAAGGGATTACTTTTACTTACTTTTTTATATTAGTTCTTATCTTCTATCTTCTTCCATATACTTTATTTCTGAAAGGGTGCCCTTATGCCATCAACTCAACAAATACTACAGCAACACTTGATATATCATTAGAAAGGTCTTGAGGTGTAGGTTAGCTAAAAACAACTAGATTTTTGGAAAGTGGTAGCTTTACGCAGATATGAGCGTTTAAAGTGGAAAAAATGATAAATAGACAAGACACGAGCTCGCTCCAATGTGAATGAGAAAGTGTGATTTCTAAAGCGAAGAAGGGAAGTACACCGGATTTTCGGTGCATCACTAGTTGTTATTTATTGCTGGAATTTGTTTAAAATATTGATTTTTATTAACAATACTTATGAACGAATAAAAGTCGGTGTACCATTTTTTGCCATTTTCACCATCAACCATATCAGAAACCAACTGTAGACGGATATTTCGCTTTAAGTCACACCCAAAACCAACTAAAGTCGGCCATTTTACTTTTAGTTATACCTTAAACCAACTTCACTCGACCAATTCACTCTTAGTCGTTCCTCCAACCAACCTCAGTCAGCCAAATTTGCATTTATTCGTGAGCAAAACCAACTGAATTCAATCCTAAAACCAAAATGCAGTGACAGTTTCATTTTCAGTCGGTCATTTCTTTAGCAAGGCAAATTTATTTTAGTCGTACCATTCGTTCAGTCTCTATTCGTCTATCTCTATATCAGTCTATAATTGATGCAAATGTTGTCCCATTTGTTCTTTAAAAATTTATGTATGAAATCAAGATTGGCAATCAAAGTTCACTCAGAAAATGAATTTTTCCAGCAGTAAAAAAAATTATAAATCTAAAGTGCATATTATTATTTATTACACATTATTTGTATTATTATTTAATGAAACATTTAAAAGAAAAAGAGTTAATGAAGAAGTGAAGCTTTGTTTATTTTTTTCTTCATATATAACATAAGAAATTATTAATGTCCGTATTTTGTAAAACGCAAGCGATCACGCCACTTAAAGTTTTTTGTCTGGCAATAAAGTTCAGTAGCAAATTTCAGTTAAAGAAAGAGAGTTTGCTTTACTTCATATTAAAACGGAATTGGTAGACAAAAAACCCCAAGTGGCGTCGTCGCATGCGTTTTACAAAATACAGCCATAAAACAAAACCAAAAATGCATTCTTAAGTGACGATTCAATATTGTTCAAATACTACCTATTATTTTCTATTCATTTAAAGATGAAACGATATGGCAAATCCTTTTGAAACTTATATTTGTCGAACGCATGAGTTTTTTCAATCAAAGTGTATTTGTGATTTTGTTGTATTAATAAAAAGTCGGGACTTAAGGGTATTCAGTCGGTCAAAATACGTAATACCCCCTATCAATATGGTTTCGGTACACCCCTGCTGGGAAAGCAGCATAATGCTAGAAATATCTATTAAAAAGAGCGAATAGTAATCTACGCATGAACATAGAACACCAGCACTTGAAGTGTTATAAATAAATTTTCAACATTTACACAGTAATAACAACAATTAATTAAAAATTCAAAATTAGTATTTGCGCACTTGGCTACGGCACGCTTTAGCTGCGAGATAGTTCAAATAGCAACAACAACAAAAGTTGTTGGTACACACAACAAAAACACAATAACAAAAATACAAACACTGGCAACAATTAATGCAGCCAACACTGCATCATAGCTGTGTATTTCTATGCTATGAGCGCACGCGTTCGATTTTCAAGGTTTTTGGTTGCTTTTTTTCCCACTTGCTGCTGCATTAGAGCAGAGATTTTAAGCACAAAAAAAAATGTTTATTTAATTTGTTAAATTTTTTAATTTGAAAAATTAGCAGCAGATGCTTTGTAGCTAAGCTGCTGCCTGTAAATAAATAAGCAGCACAAGTTCGTTGCTTAAATCTTTTGTTTGACTTGCGAGGGAAGATACATAAGCATGAATATTAATATCAAGAAAGTGCTTAGAGTATTGTTGTTAGCAAATTTGATGAGTGCTATTTAATGGTAATAATGCCGATGAAGTGGCATTAATTTGTGATAATGATTGTGAGCTGCTGATTTGTAGTGTTTTTAATGAATGTGCTACTTACTCTATTGAGTTATTAACTGAGTGTTTTTATTTTCTTATAAGATAAAATTATAAAAATTATATAAAAATTATTTTATAAAATTATAAAAGATAAAATTTAAGTGAATAATTAATTAAAATTATTTTTTAATATCTTAGGTCATCTGCTAGACTGGAAAATAAAAGAATGAAAAAAAAAATTTAGGAACATTTTGAAAAATAAAATAAAATTAATCAAGTTTCTTCCAAATTTGTTGCATAAACACAAACTGAATTTACACAAAATTCTCTTTTTTTTCAAACATGTTTTTTTTTTTTAAAGTGCCTCATGCCAGGCCCGTAAGCAGGATTTTTTTTTAGGGGAGTTTTTGAAAAAAAAATCTGTAAATAGATACCAGTAAAAAGTGAAAACCAAGGATATGGAAATTTTCCCAAGCAAAAAGTTTGCTTTTAAAATTACTCGTGAATATGCTTATTTTTTTAATGACCATAAAAGAGATGACAAGAGTTCACTGACTTTTTTTATTTAGTAATTTCAATCACTAAGTTTTTGATTTTTGCTTATAATTTTTTGGAAAATAGTCCACATTGAGAAAGTGAAATTGTCCTTTAAAAAGTATGACTGCAAAAGTTAACACAAAAAGTAAAAATTTCTATCAACAAATTTCACTAATACAACAATATTAGTTTTAAAAGTAGCAATTAAAAGATTTCTTGCAGATTATTGAAATTAAAATTAAATTTGAATAATTAAAACCTTTTTAATAAGTTCACCGGTTGAAGTTTAGATCACAATTTTTATGGGAAATTGCACATAAACGGGAAAACCAAAAAATTATAGCCTGTATAGCAGATTTTGTTTCCCTTTGGCTGTCTTCCACTTCTATTGATCCCTAGCTTGCAGCGAGAAAAAAAGCAATAGGTAAATCACCTAAGTCAGCTTGGGTAAAGAGAATTGTATGGGAATTATAAACTTATGCTTATTCACCTAAGCAATTTATTGTTTAATACATTCCTTTGAAAGCACATACTCCGATACCTTGCCCAAAAAAAAAAAAAATCATTTAATTCACCTAAGACCAAAATCCAAAACTACAAAATTAAAAAACAACTAGCATGTATGGCTTAAGCATAGTTCTGAGCTATTTTTTTGCAAAAAAAAAAACACAGCTGCGTCATTAGACACACGAGAAAAGGATAGATTTGATAATTTAATGGTTTTTTGTGTCATAAACACACTTATAAATTCAAAAATAACATAAAGTAAATTAAAAAACACACGTTTATATTTACACCAGTAAATTTTATTACATTTCATCAACAAAAAAAAAAAAAGACAAGAAAAAATTTTTTGCCCGCCGCGCGGAATCGAACCTGGAACTTTTGGTGCCAGTCCATCGCTCTACCCACTGATCCAAGTAGCCTTGCTACTACTTGCTGACATAACTGCAGCTATGTTAACAGATGCTGTATTAACAGATGCAGTATGTCGCAGTATTCTGTGGATAGCCATACAACAAAAATCTTTTAATACATTTTTGTGTTATGCTGCGGCATAGCTCCAGTTGTAATTAATATTGAATAAATCACTCCGCATAACGAAGGAGTTTGGCTCAATGCGTAGTGTTGTGACTTCATACACAGTGGTATCGGTTGGTGTGAGTTCGAGTATCAATGGCATGCGAGGGTAAAGTTTTTGTATTTGATATTTAAATTAATTTAATCTTCTTGTTATAAAAGACGTCAAGCAGCAAGAAAAGCCCGAGAAGTCATTAATTTCTAAGAAAAAATGGGTTTTAATAAAGAAAAATTTGTGTTGTGGCCGATTTCAGCCAAGCAAAACACAGAACGAGAGGGGCAGGAAAATAAAAATAAAAAAAAAGCCAAACCCCGAAAAAAAGTTATATATTTGAAATTTAATTTTTCAATTCAAATGAAACAATTTAAAAAAAATTGCCAAATACTTGATTAATTTATCACCCAACGAAAAATTGTCAAGTCAACATGTAAAACTTAGGCGTTTTGATAAAGTACTTGGGTGACTGAAAACTGCCAAAGCCATCTCATAAATTATACTTGGTTTTTTTTTTCAATTTAACATAAGCTTTTTTCTCGGTGTGTGTACAAGTATTTGGACCAGTGTGAAGCCTAGTTCGAGTTATCGTTAAAGGAAAAAAAAATGTTTTCCCCGAAAACTATTTCGACGATTAAAATGACATTAAAAAGAATATATTTTAAAAACTTTTAATATATTTAAATATATTTAAAATAAAAAATTCAAAGTTAATTCGATGATGCATAATTTTTTTATAAAATTTTTTGAGCAGCTGAATTGTCTCCGATACAAGTCGTATTTTAATTTTAGATGATTTAACAAAACCCGTTACTCGAAACTAGCCTTTGCACAGAACCGATATCCAATATCTTATTTGTGTTAGCACATTAAAATTAACTTTTTTGAAAACCATTACTTTCTGGGATAACTTTTTATACAAAGAATTAGACATAACCTTTTTTTATTTGATAGTTAAGAATTTGTATGAATTTAAATTTAAGTTATTTGCATTTTTAAGCTATTTGCATAAAAAAACAAAATTAAGCATACAATTTATTAACTATAAAATTGTGTTTTCATATTTTAACTTAATAAAAAATTATTTTAAAAATTCCGAGGTTTAAATATATGTAATTTTTAATTTTTCTTATTAAAATTTGGTTACATTATTAATCATCATGGAATTGGACTGTATAAAATATATTAAAGTTCTTTTTTATTTGAAAATTTTTTTTTCGAAAAAAAGCATATTTAGAGTAAAGGTGCTTTTTCGAAGCCCCTGTAACTTGGAAAAGACTTCGCCAAGGCCAAAGTTGTGGTGGTAAGTTGAAGAATTTAGGTGTCCAACCTACCAAGAAAGCAATAAAATAGAATGGGAAAACTTTTTAGTTATTCGCTTAACGTGGAGTACCCCATAATATGTTAAATTTCGTGGTTCATGTATTGTTTTGCATCTTACAATTTTTCTAAATTAAAAAAAAAAATCCTTATCAACGAATGTTTTCCCAAAGTTTTTTGGTACAATATGCTTGGAGATTGTATAAAAAATGTCAATCTAAGTTTCTGTAATTTATAAAATTATATTAGTTCGATGCATAATTTTAACTTTTTGAGCTTCAAAATGCATAATTACAATATTAATTTGTAATATTAAAACTGCTTGCAGTCAAATGCAAATATAATGATTATAACTTTTATAAGCAAAATAAATCTTTCATTAGGCTTAAAAAAAGTTCAATGTTTAAGCGAAGTTTCTTAAATTTGTGTTGAAAATGTTGAAACTTTTGCATCTTCAAGTAAATTTACAACATTAGCTGTTTTTCCTAAAAAACAAGATCATGTTTTGATTTAAATAGTATCATTTGTATTATTTTTTCATACTTTCTGAACCGTAAGGGCGGAGGTGGGTGTTTGAACCCCTAAGACACCCCCCTTTGGCTACGGGTCTGTTTCATGCCAAGCTTAACATATCTTGGCACTCAATAAAAATTCAAGCTACACTCAAACAAATTGTTAAAAAATATGGACTAAAGAATTAGCTTGGACTAAAAGAATGGCTCACAGCCAAAACTGCTGCAATAAAATATTGCACACCTAGTCTAACAAGCATGATTGTAATAGTTTATATATAAAAAAAAAACGAAAAAAAAAAGCACGCTTGCTTTATTGAGCTATAACTAATGCACAGCTTAGAGCAGCATTGGCAGCAAATACAACAACTTGCTGCACTTGGTACTAAATCAAATAGCCTGAAAACTTGGCCACTGGTGCAGCTCATAAACGCAGCTTTAGTTTTTCGCCAAAAATCAACACAACAAAAACGTAAAAAACTAGAGCAAACACAAGCCACTAAATGCAACAGCCAGCACAAGCACAACAACATCAATTAGGTGCATAAGTTGGCTTAATCAGGCGCTGTCGCAGCTACCATTACCAACAACAACAACAACACTAGTAACAACAAAACCAACATGACTGGCTACTACAAATCAAGAGATCAATGCAAAAATTTTTATTGCCAATTTTTTCTGCTGCTACAACTGCTGCTGCTGCTGCTGCACATTGGTACGTGCGCGCATTTGAGTTCAAGTTTTTTGTTGTTGTCTTACTTTTTGGTTCTAAAAGCTCATTTCAATACCAGTGGCTAGAGCTGCTTTAGTCAAATTAGTTGTGCAATTTTTTTTCATGTTTTTTTTTTTATGAATTTTATTTTCGTTTGCAGCTCATGCAAATAAATTGCAAGAAGTTATCTGGTTGAGAAAACATTCAAATCAATTATTGTTGCGCTGTTTGCTAAAATATTATTTCAAGTATTTGCCTGCATGTATATTTTAATGCGTTTTTTTAAAAAGTTTTAAATGCATTTTTATGAAACCTTAGCTAGCTTCTTGCAGCTATCAACTTTAAACAAAAGACTTAAGTAACAAACTCGACAAACGTTGGCGTGTTTTATTATTTTGCACGAATTTCATTCATATAATAAAATTGTAGCCGGAAAATTGCTTTATGTTAGAATTAAAGTGGACTGTATTATTAAGAGAATAATTGTAAAAAAGATGTGTGTAGTTTTCAAGAAATTTATTGTAAGTAATTAATAAGGAAGGGAAAATCCAATAGTAACTATACAAAAAATCGATAACATTAGAGATGGTTAGAAGTCTATTTACACGGCAACATACCGCCAGCCTTGAACCATATGTTCAAAAGCAAATTACATATGCATATTAAATTTTAATTATTTGAAAAATTGACTTGTGTATGTATAAAACAAAAGGCATAGATACTAAGCAGCGGCATCTTCAGAGAATATGTCGCCCTTCGTTGGCAACCGACAAATTTTGTGGATAGGCCGAACGCACTCGCCATTAGCTGTCTTTAGGGAGACCACTCTCACACAACCATCGGATCCTGGGTGACATTTTAGCACTCTTGCAATCTTCCACTTTGTTGGCGGGGAGCGTTCACCGGCGATAGCTACGACGTCTCCTTCTTGCAGATTTGTAGTGGGATGAAACCACTTCGTGCGTTGCTGAAGATTCACTAAGTAATCATCGCGCCATCTCTGCCAAAAATGATGTCTCATAGTGGATATGAGATGCCAGCGTTTGTATAAATTACCCTTAAAGCTCTCTTGTTCTAACTCTGGAATTGCTTTAAGTGGCTCTCCGATAATAAAATGTCCCGGTGTCAAAACTTCCTTGTCGCTAACATCCGACGCGTTGACACAGAGGGGACGCGAGTTGACACACGCCTCAATCTCCGACAGTAGAGTGGCGAACTCCTCAAACGATAGCAATGTTTCACCAAGGGCTCGCCTTAAGTGATATTTGACTCGTTTAATTCCAGTTTCCCAATAGCCACCCATGTGTGGCGCATGTGGCGGATTAAAATGCCATGTAATAGCAGAATTTGCAAAGTATGTCTTCACCGTGTCGTCCGCCATGCATTGTTGGAAAGCGGCGCGCAATTCTCTTTCAGCACCAACGAAATTGGTGCCGTTATCCGAATGCATGTGCTGGCAGTACCCCCTTCGATTTATAAAACGTCGGAAGGCATTCAAAAAGCCGCTAGATGATAAGTCGCTGACAAATTCTAAGTGCATCGCACCAGTTGCCATGCATATAAACAAACTAATGTAACCTTTTGTCGATTTATTGCCACGTCCGGCAGCAAATTTATATGGGTATGGACCGGCAAAATCCACAGCACTTCGCAAGAAACAGCGGACATAGATAGTGCGACTGATCGGTAAGTTAGACATCGACTGCTGTAGTGGAGTGCGATTGCAGCGCTGACATTTTACACAGCTTCGATAAATTTTGCGAACTAAATTACGAGACCCTAGAACCCAAAAGCGTCTCTGGAGTGTTGTTTGCATAATCTGAGGTCCCGCATGTAGCGTCCAGGTATGAATGTCGTTGATAATCAATTTTGCAATAGTGGAGTTTCTTGGCAACACAATCGGGTGTTTCACATCCACAGAAAATATAGAATGCTTAATGCGACCACCCACGCGTAGCAACCCATTTTCATCTAAAAATGGCTGCAACCGCACTAAACAACTTTTAAGCGGCACAGGCTGATTAGCTCTGCAATGAAAAATATCATTAGAAAAATAAAAGTTTTGTGTATACTTAATCAGTAATATTTCAGCTTTTCTTAGCTCCTCGTAGGTTATGGGTCCGATCAGCTTTTTTTCGTTCGTTCTTGCAGCTCGTAGATTGTTAATAAAACGTAATAAGTATGCGGTTAGTCTTTTTAGTCTTATAAAAGAAGAATATCGGGTTAAAATTTCCCACTGAGCGGATTGATTGCTGACGCAAGATAGCAGCTTGCTTGTACGTTGCTCTAATTTAGTTAACATAAGTATATTCGTATTGTGTTCCCAAGTGGTTGCGACTTCTCGAAGAAACAGCGGCCCGTTCCACCAAAGCTGATTCTGAAGATGAAACGTTGCCGAGACGCCTCTAGATGCACAGTCCGCGGGATTGCACTCTGAGCGCACGTGTGACCAGCATTCTGGTGGCAGCGTTTCTTGTACTGCAGCTACCCGATTGGCCACAAAAGTTGACCAGCGACTAGGGTGCCCCTGCAGCCACGCAAGAGTAACTGTAGAGTCAGTCCATGCGAAGAATTTTATGGACGCTTTGTCCAAGCTCGCTGATACCTGTTCTGCCAGTTTTGCTGCAAGGTGAGCGGCACAAAGTTCCAACCGTGGAAGCGTTGTCGTTTTAAGTGGTGCTACCTTTGCCTTGGCGGCTACCAACCTGACCGTCACTCCTTCTTGACAAATAGTACGTGCGTACACGGCCGCAGCATAGGCACGTTCAGATGCGTCCGCAAAAACGTGCAATTCTGTAACAGATGCTTCACCTCCTGTCCCAATCCAGCGGTTGACATTGAGCGATGCTAACTTTAGTAAATCATTGCGGTGAATAGACCAACTGTGTGCAATGTTCGATGGAACCGCTTCGTCCCAGCCTATGTTTTCGCGCCATAGTTGTTGAAACCAGATTTTGGGTAAAATTGTGCAAGGTGCTAGAAGTCCCAACGGGTCGAACAGTAGGCTAGCATCCGAAAGAAATTCTTCGATATAACTAGGGGTGGCGGCTTGAATTGTACTGCAAACGTTAAGAAATCTCCTTCGGTGTTCCATATTAGGCCTAAAGTACGAACCACTTCATCAGCGGCGAGTAGATGCGAAACACGATTTGATGCATTTGGCACATTTTCAAAAAGTTGCTTGTCATTCGATGCCCATTTGCGGAGTTCAAATCCTCCACAAGATAATACGAACGAGATATCCTTCTGCAGCCTCGCGAGCATAGCACTAGAAGCTGCACCAGTCAGTAGGTCATCCATGTAGAAATCTTTCAAAATAACTTCAGCGGCTTGTTTATGTGTTTCAGCAGCAACCCTGGCAGTCTGCTGCATTGATTTGACTGCTAAATGTGATGCAGAAGCAACTCCGTAGGTTAAGCGAAGCATTCGATATTCTTGCAATGGTTTCAACGAGCTATCACGCCAAATAATTCGCTGGTAGTTGACGTGCTCCTCATTAACAATCACCTGACGATACATCTTCTCTACGTCGGCAGTCATAACAAATCGATGGTATCTAAAACGCAAAAGTATTGCAAATAAGTCGTCTTGCAACCGCGGACCGCACATAAGCGTATCGTTGAGTGAGCGACCATTTCACGACTTCATCGAGGCATTGAACACCACGCGTAGTTTAGTCGTAGAGCTCGTCTCCTTTAACACAGAGTGATGAGGCATATAATAACATGCGCTTGGTGTGCCGTAAGCGGGTTCCATGTGACCCAATTGTACGAGCTCTTGCATAAATGCGGTGTAGCGCAAGCGAAGGTCTTCGTCGAAAGCAAATCGTTTCTCCATTCTTAGAAAGCTACGAGTTGCTATATTTTTAGAATCACCCAATATAGCATTCTTCTTGAAAGGTAATTTAACTATGAATCGCCCATCGGCAGAGCGGCGGTGAGTTATATCGAAATGGTGCTCACAGAATTCTTCCTCAGCAGTCAAATGCTGTGTAAGCGGAAATTGATCTAACGACCATAGTCGATTAATAGCTTTTGATAACTGAAGGTCGCAATGAAAACTCTGAACCTCTGCGACAGTAGGTTGTGCAATACCTGTGCGGCCAAGCAGCACCCACCCGAAAACAGTATTTTGCGCGATGGGCGTCCCTGGTGGTCCCTTGCGAATCTCAGTTGTGATGAACTGGTCCATTTCATCCATACCGATTAGTATGTCGATTGCAGCAGGTTTTGCAAAAAGCGGGTCAGCTAGTGGCAAGTTAGAAATATGTGGCCAATTGAAACATTGGACATTCGTGGCTGGCAATTGATTTGTAATATTTGACAAAATAATACTATTTATAATTACATACTTGACTGAGTTTTGCGGTGCAATTTTAAGAGTTGTTTCACCTCTGGCTCTGCCTCCCATTGATGATCCTATCCCTGTTACAAAGACGCTTGATGACGACCTCGAAAGGCGAAGTCTCTGAATGCAAGCTTCAGTAACGAATGAGGCGTGCGAACCAGTATCGAACATAGCTCGGGCGTTTTGCCATCGCCCATCACAATCTTGAACGCGAACGAGTGCGGTTGCTAAAAGCACTGATTTATCTATAGCAGTAAAATGAGATGGAGCAGTCGATGTTCGGCTATGAGCGGCAGTGGATGCATGGTGAGTAGCAGTAACATCATGGTCAGCAGTTGGTTGCATAATCGCGGCAGCGGGAACTACATAGCTCGAAGTATCGTGTGACTTAGTAGCAGCTTGATCGTAATTTAAAGCTGTTTGCGAGGAAGCAGCAGGAACGTGATGATAATTTAGTTCAGAGTATGCGTTTACAGTATTTGAGCTATCTGCTGCGGTGCATAGCGAGGTATTATTTGTTGAAGCGTTTATAGCAGCGTGCAGCATTGAATGATGACGACGATGGCAAATGCGACAAGTGGTATTACTGCGACATTTAGATTGATGGTGACCCGGGCTTAGACAATTCAGACAAGCTCCCTTTTCTTTAACAAAGCGTAATCTAGAGCTGCTATCAAACCCGTTGAACTTGTCACACACGTAGATTTTATGTTGCCCGTTGCAGCATGGACAGCCGGCTGAGCGCTGAACAGACGCTGCAGGTCCAGTAGGAAATGAACTGTTCGTACTCACTGTGTGAAATACGCTTGTAGTTTTTTTTGATGCGGCCTTGTTATTGGTTGACACAACTGTTGGCGGTGGTGTAAGCATTTCTAGTGAACGACAGCGTGTTTGAAGAAATTCTTGAAGTTCGTCGAACGAAGGCAGTGAATCACTTGCTATGGACAGCTCCCAGTACTTCCTTGTTTCATATGCCAACTTGGAAACCACGCAGTGTACCAACCAATCGTCCCAATGGTCAACTGGACGCCCTAGTGCCCGCAAGGCACGCGTATGCTGGACTACTACATCCAAAACCTGTTTGATGGCCTGCGCAGAGTCATTAACCGCTTTTTTCATCGAAAATATTGCCATGAAGTGATGCTCAACGATGACGCGCATAACTTGGTAGCGAGAGTTGAGCAACTCCCACGCTTCTGCATAGTTCGCATCACTGATTCTAAAATTTTCGATTATATGAAGAGCTTCGCCCTTGAGACAACTTCGCAAATAATGCAGCTTCTGACTGTCAGCTAGTGCATTATTCGAATCTACTAATGACTTGAAAACGTCGCGGAATGTTATCCATTCAGTGGAGACTCCACTGAACGTCGGTAATTCAATCTTCGGCAGATGGACAGCTGCTGCCTTTATCTCAGTTTGAAAATCGCTTTTTTGCGATTTCGACTTTGCTTGACGCTTAAAATTTGTTAATGCGTCTAAATACCAAGACTCCGTTTGAACTCGCACGGCCATGACTATGTTTTCGTTCTCTGGACCTGCAACAATTTCCATTGCTTCTTGAGCTTGATTAAATCGAGTCCATTGATCTTCAAGTAACTTCAGATAATTTTGCGCACGCTCTTCATCTAATTTTAATGAAGTGTCCTGACTCGCTTGTAGGTATCGCTAAGTCGCGGACCTTTTGATTTGCGTTTGCCATTTCCAGAAATGAAAGCGCGTGTTAATTTTTTGGTTATGAAAAAACCACGTTGCTCAATTTGCCTTATCGCCGCTAGCTTTTAATGAAAATTACATACAACTCCAACTTAATTTGCAATCCGGCTCGAAGGACCAAAATTTTATGTTAGAATTAAAGTGGACTGTATTATTAAGAGAATAATTGTAAAAAAGATGTGTGTAGTTTTCAAGAAATTTATTGTAAGTAATTAATAAGGAAGGGAAAATCCAATAGTAACTATACAAAAAATCGATAACATTAGAGATGGTTAGAAGTCTATTTACACGGCAACACTTTATGTGGCCATTTGTTTGAAATTTTAAGTGCAATAGTGCAACAGTTTGAATGAAATGCAAGCTAAAACTGCAATATTTCAAATACTCCTGTCAGTCAGCAGCATTATATGAAAAATATTTACTATTCTAAGGACCTGTCTCTACAGTCCTGTGCCCCTAGAATATGAAACAGTAGAATGCCACATACTTAATGACTTAACATGACAGTGGTCATGTCGCACACTAAATACAAAACAGTCACAACTAAAAAATTTCCAAATTTTTAATTTTTTATGTAAAACTATGCGTAGTTTTAAAAAGGATATGATTCCTTTGACTGTCAAAATTTTATACACATCGTTTTTCTCTATAATTTTAAAAAAAGTTGAGGCTCATTATCAAATAGTATCAAATAGTTTTTTGCTTCTCCTGGAAATTTAAAAACATTGAGTTGTGACTGTTTTGTATGTAGTGTGCGATGTGCTCAATTTTTGCAACGAGGCACATAACTCTTGTAAAAATAATTGATTCCTAAACTTCACGTAGCAAAGCCCAGTGATTGATATATTAAGAAAGGTTTGTGGACAATTAAAAGGCCTGGGGATCCAGTCACCTATATTTAACAGGTTTAGTGATACAGTTGCACGTCTATAAAATGAGACAAAAAAGAGCTGTACTTTAGTTTCAAAATCGCTTTTTTAAAAATATTGTCGGACACTGTCTGTGAAACATAGAAACTGATTTGTCATGGAGTCCTTTATTATTATTTATTATTGAAAAATGCTATTAGAAGTGAGTAAAAGAAAAACTGTTGACGAAAATATGACAAGAAATTTTTGCTCAAAGCTATCCAAATATCACAAATACAGCTATCCAATATCCAATATCGAAATTTCCAAAGTTAATTTCGCATACTTTTTAGTTAAAAAGTTATCTCACTTGGATGGCTGTAGTCTTTCATCTAAATCGTTAATTTTCAAAAAATTTCAAAGAGTTTAGAAGGAATGTTGTGCGTATCTTTCCTTCAACCGTAAATATGCACAATAAAATTGTATTTACAACATCGTGATTTATGTGTGCCTCTCAATTGCTTCCATAGCGGAAAATATACCATAGTTTCAAGTTTTATATTTTATTCTAAATTTATGGCCATATGCACTAATTTTGGAAAAAATTTTGTAAGAATTAGAACAAAAATTTATTTTTGGCAAGCATTTATAAATTTTCTCATGCATAATGCTCCCTTTTGAGCTCGTCTGGTACTCGTAATATTCTTATAGTGCCCAATGTGTTCAGCATAAAAAAAACTTGTGTTTTTATTATTGAATAAGCTATTATTATTGAATAAGCTTTGCGATTTTTTCGAAACCGTATTAATATATTTATGGATACTTTTTGAACGAATAACATCTTGTAAGTAAAAACTAAACACTTTAAACCGGTCTTAAGAACGCCTTTTTAAAAAGGTTTTTCTTGCCTCAGATAATACTGATATATTCAAAAATTCATTGTAAAGGGTGGTTAAATGTGAACCACACCTAAACGTCAAGTTTTTTCTGCATTTCATTTGACATTTCTCAATTTCAGACTAACTCAATTTGAACCATGGAAAGATGATTTGGTAACTCCAAATGTGCGTACAATCGGAAAAATCGTGCAAAAATTTGAGCAAACCGGGCCTGTAGGAGATGTGAAAACACCAGTGCATGCTCGTACAGCTCATACTGCAGAAAATATTGCTGCTGTTCGCGATAGTGTGGCTGAAGAGCAAGAAATGGCAACAGTGGATGATCAATTTTCGAAGAAAATCATCTTCAGTGATGAGGCACATTTTCACCTCAGTGGATTCGTCAATTAGCAGAATTGCCGCATTTGGGCGAATGATAATCCAAGAGTGATTGTCGAAAAACCAATGCACCCACAAAGAGTGACTGTTTGGTGCAGTTTATGGGCTGGCGGCATCATCGGGCCGTATTTATTCCAAAATGAGGCCGGTCAGGCAGTTACTGTGAATGGTGTTCGCTATCGAGAGATGATAACGAACTGTTTATGGCCCGAATTGGAAGATATGAATGTGGACAATATGTGGTTTCAACAGGACGGTGCCACTTGCCACACAGCTAACGAAACAATGGCTCTTTTGCGTGACAAATTCAATGGCCGTGTTATCTCACGTGGTGGCGATGTCAATTGGCCGCCAAGTGCATGTGATTTGACACCGTTGGACTTCTTCCCTTGGGGTTATTTGAAAGAAAAGGTGTACGTCGATAAGCCAGCAACAATTCAAGAGCTAAAGGATGAGATAATTCGGCACATTAAAGGCATACAACCACACGTATGCCTCAGCGTCATCGAAAATTTGGACCATCGGATGGAGGTGTGCCGCTGAGGTCGCGGCGGCCATTTGGCCGATATTTTGTTCCATACATAATTGAACCATACCAATATTATCATAATAAAAAGAAAAGACAATAATTTCTTAAATAATTTGTGTTTTATTCAACATGAACATCGGACCTTAAAATTTAACCACCCTTTACTAAGGATTTCAATAGTTTTGAAGATAAGTTTATGTTTTCGGTGTCAAACTAACAGTAAATTTTCTAAATTAATTATACTTAAGAAAATGAAAAAAAAAAAAATAGTATTACCATATTACCATATAATGGATAGAAAAATTGATTGTACGGTATTCGTCAGAGAAAGATAAAAATAGTATAGGTAATGTATGTAGTTCCTTTAATGGTCAAAAACTCTTTCACACATTATTTGTATATGTACTTAATTTTTAACCCAGTTTATGTCCATTTTTTTTTTAATTTTTTTTTGCAAATAAGCAGGCAGACATACTAAAATAAAAAAAATGACATTTTTGGATTTTGAGTCATTCGAAATGTCCAGCGCAATAAGAATTTCAAAAAAACAATATTCATGCACAGATTCTCTTTCTGTTTTTGATACAGTTTTGTATTTTTTGTGTTATTATATAGATGTCATTTGATATAATATATAAAAATTGAAAAAATAAAGTTATAGCATTGCATAAAATGAATGAACTGTTTTTTGGACATTGATAAAACAAGATTTTCTTCACCGATTCTTGAAAATTTTGAAATTTTTGTAAACTTTTTTTTTGACGTAGAATTACGTCATTCTCGGAGGTTAGTAAGATGGTTGATTGCGATCAGAAATCGTTTTTAGGCCACACTTTGAGCCTTTGGTGTGCTTAAAGCAATGATCGTACAATGTTGATGTAAGCACTTGTTGGTCTGCTTGATCCTCACTGGGAGAAAAATTCATGTTTGAACTCTCTTATATAAATTTTACACAATTACATGAAATATAAAGCCAGCATTTGATGTTTCTGTTTGCATTGCGCATGGTATTTGTATATGATACGAGGGCAATCGTCAAGTTAACGAACACAAACTTTAGAACTTAACGAAATAATTGCTGCATTGGTTCTTGTATATGATACAATCTTTGTACTTAGTGTTGTTGTATTAAAATCTATGTACTAAAAAAATGACTGAAATCGACAAGTTAATGAACGCAAACTTTGAAACGAGAAGCTTTGTTATTGCTTTAATTAGTATTCTTGCTTAATATTTTTGTCGTTTGTTATTGTTTTTGTTAATTTTCAGCAAGATTAATACAATAAATAATACATAAATAATACAATAAATTGTATCACTACTATGCAGGCTTACATATACGGAGCCTGTGCATGATAGTTATGCTATGAAAAAACCATTTATTATTAAAATATAATAAATTCGAATTATTTATTGAATCAATTTTATATATATTTCATATTAAAAATAAATTTTGTTTGTTAAAATTTAAATTTTCAATTTAATTAACTGCAGGAAAAATAATAATTTCATATTATTCCGAAATGTTTATTTAACATAAGATTAACATAACATAAGATTAACATACGATAACATAACATAAGACATTTGTTTTTAACCAACATAAAATTGAACTAAAACAACAAATCAATCACCAAATGTATCAAACAAAGAATTCTACCTCCACACTTACGATACTATCGAAACAGTGTCTTTTTTTATTGTTTTTTTTTGTTTTTTTTTTTTTTTTTTAATAAAACAACTTAAAACAAATCTTTACCAAATGTTTTTTTTTTAAATTTTCGCTTAAATATTAATACAAATGCTTACATACACTGCCTTACAAAAGTTTGAACGTACCTTGAAGGCATTTTGAACATTTTAATTTAATTTATATTTGCATATTACTATTCTACTAATTATGCTACTAATTATACACACAAGCATACTTTGGCAATCATTACAAAAAAATTTAACGAAAATTAAAATTAAGTTAATCAAGCCAAAGTGCGTGCAGACAATTCTCTGTTACTCTGTGTTGCAGTGCCACGCAACAATGCAACCGAGTGTTCTGAGCAAATATCATTTGAACAGAGAAATGAAATAGTGATTTTAGTTAAAGCGAGATATTTTCAACGTGAAATTGCAAAATTTTGTAGGTGTCTTAGGGTACGTAGTTTGAATGGCACTGAATCATTGTTTAGATACCAACATATATGTTGATACAAAACGTTTTGGTCGTCAAAAAAAAAAAAAAAAAAACAAAATAATATTTAAAGATTTTGGTTATTATTAAAAAAAAAAACACGATTCAAAATAGCACCAGAGCTTACAAGAAGATTCAGTGAAGCCTAATGTTGACAACCACAGCCAAACGTTGTCTCGTAGCAGGTTGTCTTCTTGGATGGATTGGGAATACTTCAGATATGATGTCATAGGCGAACTGGTCGAAATAAATGGAACTATACGCAAAGACGACCATCACCAAGTCCCATTAAGAGGCGCAATCCCATCTTGCATCAATAAAATAATGAACCAAAATACACAAACTGTGGCATGCATATTTAAAGCCGAAATAAAAAGAAGCTGTGCTCAAATTATAGATTGGCCCCCTCAATCACCGGACATTAATACGATTGAACTTCTTTGGGAGGAGCTGGATTGGCTAGGGAAACTGATGCAAGCAAGTAGCCAAGAACGGATGTTATAATGATGGGGTGTAATATGACCTTGAGCTTATATAACTTCAAAAATTATTCAAAAGTTGGTTCAAAATCTGCGCTGCAATCATTAAAGCCAAAGGTGGTCACATTCGCGAATAAAATTAATGTGTTGACTTTCGAGAATTTTATTATTTTTTCAAAACTTTATGTATGTAATACACTCATAACATTTAACATAGCTGAAATAATGTCAAATTTATAAAGTATGAAAAAATAAATTTTAAGGCTAAAGATTGAACCGTTCAACTTTTGGACAGCAATGCACTGTATATTAGCAATTTGATTCTTTCTGTTTTCTCAAGGTAAATGAACCCATTTATATGGGTTCTTATCACTTGTTTTCTAAATATCATATCTTTTGTGTTGTTATCCTTGCTTAGTTAAAAGTAGTTAAGTTGATTTTTCTCAAATATATTTAAATTTTTTTTTCCGTCCCACTTTTAATAAAAATTTGATTTAATTTTAGTAGTGTTTAAATAATTCTTAAAAAATGAGAAAGTTTTTAAATAAATTTGTGTAAAACACTATTCGAAAGTTGTTAATCTACTTTAATACGAATATGCTTTCCCACCATGCTCTTAGTGACTATTTCGATAATGTGTGATATGTGAACAAAATCAAATAAAAGTTAATATTATTGAATAATTTTGCAAAAGCTTAAAGTTATTCAAAAAAGTAATATTAAAAAAGTTGTAAATATTCTTTGCTTAGCGCAGCTGATGTGTTATATAAATTCTTAATCAGTTAAGATATCAAAATTTGATTAATTTGATTTCTTTTTGCATAATAAAACAAAAACGCAAAATCCACATTGTCTTTGCACATGGTTGCACAAATTCTTGTCAGTCATATTTTGTGGTCAACATTATTTAATTTCTTCAAAACAGTAGCATTAATATTTCTATTGCAACCTTCAGTGCCAAACCTAGCAATTTTTCAACTTGAAAAAGTAAAAAAAAAAAGAAGAAATAATGTCCAACAATAATGTAATGACAACATATACTGGCAAGAAATAAACGAAATGTTTAAAGATGTATATTTAATGTTCCAATACATGTCTAGCTCTGTAGCCTTGACATCAAGCGTTTTAATGCTAAGAATTTTGGTTTAAATACACAAAAAAAAAAAATTAGGTACAACTTCTTTACGTGGTTTATACTGAAGAATAGTTATTAGTTGCATTTGACATTGAGCATAAGCTGCAGCATTTGTCCATGAAATATTTTAAAAAATATATTGATGACACTCTGCAATAACAGGGGGGAAAAGCAAAAATTATGCATGCTCTTTAAAATAGGAAAAAAGAAACTAAAAAACTTTCCTCTAGTTACATAGTATATAAAATGATTCGACATTGAGCTTATGTCGTTTGGTAATAATTAATATTACGTCTTTAGGTGCGTCTTTTAATTTATGAGTTGCAATATATACATATATAAGTATGTGTGCATATGCGTATCATTGCGTGTCTATGACGCCTGTTTCGATTTTGCTCAAAGTAGTGAATATAAATTTATTAACATGTTCAATGCTATATTTTTAGGTGCAGACTTTATTAATTAATGATATTAAATGTGGGTTTTGCATGTACACTAGCCAGATTTTGAATGCAAGATCACAAATCTAGTGCTTATAAAGTATTAAGGGGGTCTTCTCATTGAGCAACTTTTTTTTCAACTTTTTTTTTTGCATTTATTTATAGCTTGGGTAGTTGTGAATATGCCCCTAAAAGGATTTTTAGAAATTCGAAATAGTTTAGAAGATACAGCCTTTTTTGTGAAGCAAGGTCTGATGGACAAGAAGGTGATGGAGGTAATAAAACCAGCTTACGAAGCGCTGTCGGCAGATAATTTGCTTGAAAGATGCCTTGGATCTGAAACTCAGAATTCCAATGAGTCCTACAATTCTGTTCTTTGGTCACTTTCGCCCAAACACATCAACTCAGGCGCACACACCATCGAAGTGGCCAATTTCATTGCAACGTGCCTCTTCAACGACGGTTTTATACCCATACTTAAAATTATGGGTTTGATGGGTATTGCGATTGGCAAAATCGCATACGAATACGCACTATCTCGCAATGAAGACAGATTGAACCGATCAGAGACTCGAGCTGCGGCATCATCAAAAGCTGGCAGAACGGCTCGCAGAGCAGAGAGGGCAGCAGAAAGCAGTTTCTACGAAAAAGAGGAAGGTGGCCTGTATGGAGCTGGCATCGCCGACTAATATTTGTAAGTAAAAATTGTCAGCTCTTTAAAACTGCATTTAAACATTTTTGATTTTTTTTTTTTTTCCCAAAAAAATTACTTCAAACTTTAAACGCGCTTATCTCGAACCCACGTTTTTCGAACTGGCGGCCATGATATCTCCAGTTCAACTGAACCGATTTTCATGAAACAAAATGGAATCGACGCAGAATTGTCACCATTCTCGGGTGAACCTCGACCATAATTTTAAAAAATTTTTTACTATTTTTTTTTTACACTAAACTACAAAAAAAAAACCCGAAATTGAAATTTTTTTTTTGAATGGCCGCCATTTTGTCAACAAAAATCACAAAATTAAGCTTGAGGTTCACCCGAGAATTACATCTAAACTGATTATAACCCCGTTTTTTTTTTCATTTCAGACGCTCCGGAGACCCGGAATCGTGGCCGCCGTGACGACATCTTTTTTTTTTCACCACCAATTTTGAAGTCTCATTACTTTTTGAACAGCCCACGTATCGAGGCAAAAAAAATTTTTTTATTTACTTTGAACCTTTTGTAATACAATAAATAAAAAAAGTTTTTAATTATTCTTTGCGTTTTCAAATAAGAATTTTTTTAAAAAAGGGTCCAAAAAACGGGTTTTGAATGAGAAGACCGCCTTAATGCCTTCAAACATTCAGATGTCAAGCAATAAAGTTTCAGTTAAATTGAATATGCAGTTTTGAAAAGGGCACATCTCGTATATTTTGACAAATACGTTTTTTGAAATCAATTAATTCTAAATGCTTCTCTCTGCCTTTAATATGTTATGGAAAAGGTGTACCTAAATAATCAAAAAGTTAAAATTCAAGTATCGGCTTATTATGAGCTTGTTTTTGATTCTAAAACATTAATAAATTAAAAGTTGCAGATATTGCCAAAGTGAAGCAGTACATACCAACAGAATTCATAGAATTTTATGACGAAATACTATCTACAATGGCCAACTACAAACGAAACAGAGACTCAAGAAGAAGTGTTTTAAAAAAGTTTATTTATTTTCGTTAACCTAAGTACTATGTTTAATTTTAGATACCTGAAATAAAAATTTCGCCAAAATTATATGGGGTTTTCTGTAAATTATGTGAATTCAATATCATAAAATTCGAAAAGGGTACATCTTACAAATTTTAAATATCTAAAATTTACTATATACTAAGGTTAACACCAGAATCTTTCTCTGACTTCAATTGCAAATTGGACCCAGAATCTAACTCAAAAATTTTTTTTAAGTCATTATAATTCTTTAAAAAATGTTTGTTTTTTTTTATTTCCTGAGAAGTTTAAATATTCAAACATGTGCCCATTTCGAAATTGCATTTTCAATATTAAGAATTTCAATATTTATTTATTTATTGAATATATTAGAATAATAAGAACGAGTTCTTTTGCTATACAAAGTACTTTTCTTATACGTATAGTAATGAATTACATAAAATCTTAAATTAATGAAAAATTGCAAATTACAAATGAAAGATTACATTAAATATTGTTTTAAATTAGATTAATTAAGCAGAGAATAATATGAATAAATGAAGTTATCACACTTTTTATGTATCTACATTAGACCGGTTCACATTACAAAAGTGTTAAAATATTCCGGTGCGCGTTCACTTTCTGAAAGTTCGAACCCTAATAAGAACAAAAATAGTTTAAGACCCAAAAAAATTTTACCTCTAGGGGTTCCGCAATTCGTTTGAAGGTCATTTGAGAGCTATATAGGACTTTAACCATTTTCAAAAATGTCGTGTCTAAACCGAAAAACAATCTATCTCTATCTATAAAAATGAATGATGTCTGTATGTCTGTTTGTGCTCTATAGGAGGCCAAACTACTGGACCGATTTTCCTGAAAATTTCACTGCGTCTTAATATGACTCTAGAAGGAATATTAGGCTATACAAAGTTGTGCTTGGACAAAGGGGCGTGGCCCCGCCCATATAACCCAACACGTAAAATCGTCATATCTTCGGCATTTTTGGACCCACGGAAATGATATTTGGTACATATAGTATTGGCATGAATATAAATACGTACCCCAAAAAAAAGTGGGCGGGACCACGCCCATTTTTGGAAAAATTAAAAATTGTAATATCTTTTAAACTACTGGACCGGTCAACATGAAATTTTCACAATAGGACATTGTTACGAAATAATAAGTCCTTGGCTACATAATATTTTGATCAGACGAAGGGGTGGTGCCACGCCTACACAACCGAAAACTTAAAATCCTCATATCTCAGTCAATAATTGGCATAGATGATGATATTTGCTACATATAATGTTTTCTTAAAAAGGATTATATGCCATGTAAAAAGTGGGCGGGCCACGCCCCTTTCTTTGCTCTAAAAGCTACATCTCTACACCGACTAAGAACATTGTATATCCTAAAGCATTGCAATAATTAATTCATAATCAAATAAATAAATTTTTATTAATATCTAAATACTTTTTATTTTATCACTATAGGTGTAGCGAAGCACACCGGGTTCAGCTAGTTGGAATATATTTTGATTATAAACAATTATTAATAATTTAGTCTTATTTAAGTTTTTTGTTTTTTTTAAATATGCATCTAATAATTTTTGGCGGAGTTTTAAAAATGCAATTTTACTCTGAACGAAAAATTATCGTTTTTCCATACAAAATTTTTTGTAATTTTGTATTTTTGTGTGAAATTTAGGCTTTCTTGAGGTGCAACATATTTTACAATTCATTGACCATAACTACCGAAAAAATTAAAAATACTACACGAAAAATAAATTGTGGCATTTTTTAATTTATATTTTGTTTTTGGCAATTCTTAAAAAAAATTAATTTTTAAGAATTACACTTTGGTTTACGCTTTTTAAATTGGAAAGCACACAACTGCAATTCCGCTTTGGTTTTACCAGAAGGTGTGCTTATAAGATTTTCAAAGTTAATGGACTGCATGAGCCACAGAAGATTACTGATGAGTTGGTGTAGCGACCAACGAAACAGCTGTCTAGTCTGCTGGTGGTTGTTCTGTAAAGAACATTGTTGTTGTGGCAACCTGTTGCTTCATGAAATTACTTGGCATAAAGCTCTAACTGTAATTCTTAAAAATCAATTTTTTTAAGAATTGCTAAAAACAAAAAATTAAAAATACTACATTTAGTTATTATTTCTTTTTAAATTTATTTATTATTTATTAAAAATATGATTTTTGTAATGCATTTACATTTTTTTCTGTGCTTATCAACGACTTACAGCAAATATTGTTTTTGCTCTTCATTAGAAGCTATTGAGATATTGAATTCTGTTATTAATGCTACCTTCTCTCTGCTGAATCGTTAATTACATTTCTATGTTGATAGAAAAAACAAAATCACGATTTGACGCTCTTCTTTTCAGTTTTCTTTTGTTTGACACTTCTTGACCGTGGCTTGTGAAAAAAAGGTTGTTGTCGGGGCCATGGCAGAATTATGGCGATCACGTGTGTTAAATTTGTAATAATTTGAGTGAAAATATTATAGAAACAGTGTAATAAAAACTATAAAACGTAAAAGAAGTCGTAAAATTGAAAAAAAAACTTGTAACAATTTTATCCTAAAAACAACTGCGAAACGTGAGCATAAAGAAACTCGAGATGAACAGCTGATTTTGACATCTAATCCGCTTTATTCTGCTTCCTACTTCATTTCACTCCGAGTCGGCCCTACCAAGGTTGATTTTTAAGGTTGTCGCAAGGGAGAGAGCGAGTACCCATAATTGTCAAATCGAAGTTGACAGCTCATAGAAATCTGCAAGGGCTCTCTTTTATCATTCGGTTTATATTGTAGTCATTCGCAAAACTGGCTGGTTTTGACAATTATGGGTACTGAGAAGAGAGTGCGGTCAGCCCTGCGACAACCTTATAAATCAACCTTGGGCCCTACCTTATAATTCTGCCATGGCCCCGACAACAACCTTTTTTTCTCGAGCCACGGTCAAGAAATGTCAAACAAAAGAAGACTGAAAAGAAGAGCGTCCAATCGTGGTTTTTTTTTCTATCAACATAGAAATGTAATTAACGATTCAGCAGAGAGAAGGAAGAGACTTCTAATGAAGAGCAAAAACAATATTTGCTGCAAGTCGTTGATAAGCACAGAAAAAAATTTAAATGCATTACAAAAATCAAATTTTTAATAAATAAATATTAGAAATAATAACTAAATGTAGTATTTTTAATTTTTTCGTAAGTTATGGTCAGTGAATTGTAAAATATGCTGCACCTCAAGAAAGCCTAAATTTCACACAAAAATACAAAATTACAAAAAAAAGTGTCGCTAGAACAAAACAAGAAAAAAATTCTGTATGGAAGAACTATAATTTTTCGTTCACAGTAAAATTGCATTTTTAAAACTCCGCCAAAAATTATCAGATGCATATTAAAAAAAAAAAAAAAAAAAACTTAAATAAGACTGAATTATTAATAATTGTTTCTAATTAAAATATATTCCAATTGTTTTTCGGTTTAGACACGACATTTTTTAAAATGGTTAAAGTCCTATATAGCTCTCAAATGACCTTCAAACGATTTGCGGAACCCCTAGAGGTCAAATTTGGGTCTCAAACTATTTTTGTGCTAATTAGGGTTCAAACTTTCAGAAAGCGGACGCGCACCGAAGAAAAAATAACACATAATTTTCCCCATACACTTATGAACCGGTCTAATCTACATATTAAATAACACAAAAAAATTTTAAAAAAGAGAAAATGAAATTGAAAGAAAAGTATGGAGACACAGATGAAGAAAACAGATGAAGAAAGAAAATTAAGATATAAGAAATCTGGTTTTAATTTGCAAAATGGATTTCTTTCAGGAAAAATGATTAATTACGGCGTGCCTAAAGCCACCTTTGCCATCAATAGATCTAATATTATTTGGTTAACTATTCCACAATCTAATGGCATTAATGAAAAAAAGTCTAGACGAGTTTAAGTATTTCCGTTTAGGCATTATAATTACATCTGGCTGACTGGCTAAATTGCAGTTTCTCATAGAGTTACCAAGGAGTTTTAAAGTAAATAAGCTAATGTAAAAGGATACAATTTCGGGCGTTGAGGTAGCTAATGATGTCACAACCAAGAATACTTTTCTTAAATTGAGAAATGTTATCAGATCTGTGAATATCATATACATATATATCATTTAACGTGCCGCATGGTTAAATGCAAATTGCAGCTTATGTTCAGATAGTGAGTCTAACTACTGTTAGACGATCTCAGAATATGTTATAATAGGAACGATTAGCGGTAACACAAGCTTACGCCTGGTATCAACAGGAGTGAACTCTGCTGTAATTTTAAGCTTACGTAGAATAAAGTATATTTTACACGCACTACGCTATTTATATGGTCAGTGCAAGTTAAGGAGGAGTTTATGTAATATCCAAGACTTGTAACACTGTTCACAAATTTTAGTTTCTGGTCGCCTATAAACAAGTCCGGATTGTCATAGATAAGTATTTTGCTTTTCCTTATAGGTAGTACATACGATTTTAGTGCATTTAGATTGAGCCCATTTTTTTTTGCCCATTGGTTTATATTATGTAAATCCGCGTTTAGTCTGCAACTTAAGTCTTTATAGAGACCAGTCCTGCGAGAAAGATATAATTGGATATCATCTGCATAAGCATGCATTGATGCATATTTACAGACAGAAAAAATGCCACTATTGATGAAGATTGAAAAGAGCAGTGTGCAAAGAACTGATCCTTGGGGCACTCCACTGCATACTGACTTGATTTGAGAACATTTATTACCAACACTAACTTTGTGTGTGCTGTTCGACAGGTAGGACCTTAAGAGATCCACAGCATTTTTACAGAAACCATAGTTTCACCTAAGTTTTTGGCAAAGTAAGGAGTGATTTATAGAATCAAATGCTTTGGAGAAGTCAAGCCTGCAGAGTAGCGTAGTTAGGCCTTCATCATATGGTGATCGAATATCATCTAGGACTTTAAAAGTAGCAGTTGAGTGGGGATAAGTAGTTATTTATAGTCAAGAACTTATAAATCTGATCAGCCATTATAGCTTCACATACCTTAGACAGAGATGACAAAATACTAATAGACCTTAAATCATTGGGTTCACACGAATAAGGTTTTTGAATGTTATCCAAAAATGTTATCTTGGATTGCCTAGCTAAAAGAACTGCAGCATTCCTTGCCACCCTATAATTTTCCCATTTCTCAGGTGTAGGGTTTTTCCACATCGTATGTAGTTTATTGCGTTTTTTAATTGATTTTTGGACAATTTTTGTATACCAGGGACATGAAGCATTCTTAATAACAACCGTTCGAGTAGGGACATGTTTTGTAAGTACGTAGTTAAGTTTGTTAGAAAATGGAGATACTTTTTGGTAAACACTCACGCAGAACCAGATTTCGTACCAAGGAATGAGACAGGTAATCAATGGAATTGAAATCAGGGTACGATATCGTTTTCGAAATAACCGTTTGAGTTAAATGTATGTCAAAGGAACAAAAAATTAAGTCATGATCAGAAAGACTTAGAATTGAAGAGAAAGAGTAGAATTGACAAAATTAAATGTGTTGGAAATTCTTTAGAATAACATAAACATCAATAGAATTCTTCTTAAGTTCTAAAAGCTCATAAAAGTTCATTCAAAAATTAACAAATTGTCTAAAAATCATTAAAAATTTTTCTAAAATTGCAAAAATATTCGATAAGAAATCAGAAAGATTCTCTTCATCTCAACCTAGTTTGTGTTTTAAAATATTATTTTGTGATTTTTTCTTAAATACATTTTATAACTTTGCAATATTAAGCAATTGTTTTGCATTAAATAAAAAATGTATGTTTGCTCAAGTCTATTGTTTTTAAGCTAAAACTAATTTTCTATTAACTTAACTATATTGCAGTATTTCACTACAAAAATCAATTCAATTTTTAATTATTTTCAAATTGTTTCAAGTTCGTTGCTTAAGTCTTTTGTTTGATATTCCGGTTTTGAATCATATGGCTTTGTTATTAACTGCAACTATTAAATAATTTGCGTCCAACTTCATTATATTTATGAAAGAAGTTGAATGAAACTATAAGAGGTATTTAGTTTCATGGGGTGGAGTTTGACCTATAAATCAAGGTTCGACTAAGAGCTGCTTAATTTACATCCAATTAATATTTGATTGAAAAGAAAAGTCATGCAGCTAATCAAAACGTAATCAGGTAAACATTTTTGGATTTTCAACTCAGAAACAGAGCCTTGTTAAAATAAAAAAAGCAAAAACAAAACATATAAGAGATACAGTATGTGGAAAAAAAAGTTAACAGACCTTTTCATTATTTCTAATGCTTTTTAAAACTCGTAAAAAAATGAATTCCTAATTTTTTTGACTGTACTGTAGGAATACCGTTGCAACAGAGTTAAAGTGTAAATTCTGAGAAGGAATGCTTGTTTTTTCTATACACTTGGTAAAAATCATTATTCTAGATGAAGTGTCGTAGTAGAAAATATAAGTTTCCATGTGGGTTTCTTCAGTTATTCATATAAAAAGTGCAAACAAAATAGCGAATTTTTGATTAATTGAATAAAAACTTAATTCTGTGACGTATCCAACTATTTTTTTAAAGAAAGTATTGTTAATTAATTTTTTTAATTATTAATTTTTGCGAGTATGTTCTACGATTTCCTTATTTTAGATAAAAACAGTGATTTTTAAAAAAAAAATGTGTCTAAATTCGAGCAACTAGTTGATGATGAACGTAGGACAATCATTAAATTACTCAAAAATGGACACACCAACAGGTGCACTGCGACAATATTTAAAAAATCGCACACTGCGATTGGTAACACGAGTAGTCGATTAACAAGTTACACCTGCCGTAAGGCTTAAGTAACTTGGGTCATCCAAAACCTAGGGTAATAGTTCATGAAACAGACCACCAAAACTTTGTGTTGTACCACAACACGGACCCGTTTATGCTTTAGACAAGTAAAACATACGGGGCATCCGGTGTGGCAACACGAACATGGAAGCTGTTTCACAAACACAAAGCATCACCCAGTGCCCTGCCGATTAATAGCATTATGTAATAAATTACATACTGCCCGTAATAGCAGTACCAGTTTAGACTTCAGTAGTGACGTACTTACCATCTATCTACTGGTGGAGACGAGACCTACCCAATCTCTTGCATATTAAGACAGATATGCCAGCCCGGTCGTACCATTGCTAGATCCCGACGGCCAATCTAGACCTGGGTAGCATTCACACAACCACAACCAGTACGAGACTCCCCGAAGGGCCAGCCCACGACAGTCATCTGGGCAACTCGATCTCGACAAATGAGGATCCGCAAAATCCCCACAAAAAGACCAAGAACACACAATTCAATTACGAAAAAGTGCATTCTTACACATGACCGTGCTCAATGAGCACTTAAGTGCTAGTCTAACAATTTGCAGTTGCCGACTCAGCTGGAAACTATTGCTCATGACTGGTACGTACTCTGGAGGACCTTTGCAATTGCCACTCTTACTCTGACCGTTCGGATTTCAACATCCAGACATAGAGTATTGGCCATTGTTCTCAGGGAGTGCCGTGCTCAGTATGAGATCCCTTAGTTATACAACCCTTTTCAACACTTCCCTCAGTGACTGCCGTGCCAGTTTGAGGGTGCGAGTCAAACAAGTCGACAAGCAATCCACTTCGGAAAGCCGAAGAGCCGACACTTTTATCGGCACGCATGCCGAACACTTCACAACTGTTTTAAAACGCCCGAATTCCCCATTCGACAGGTACAGACTGTCCCCGTACTAACAAGTTTTAAGGTCAATTACTATACCTTCGCAGGCTTGTTTCATATCGATATGCCGAATATGACCTGCTACCAAGATGGGCGCCACCCCGAGCTCTTGGTTGACCCTATCAGTTTTTACGTTTGCAGGACATATCCTACAAACAACCCTCCTCCTTTATCCTGGCTTCGGACAGACAGGCGCAAGCTAATCTGGCGGAGTTTGCGATTGGTAAGGGGATTGCTGCCTACAAGTCGGAGTAACGGGTGTCTCGAAAGGAAAGGCCAGGGCGGCCAAAAGTTACAACGTCCAGACTTGATCGCCGAATTTTAGAGACTTCAAACGCCAAAGCCAATCCATTAAAATCGGTGCCAGAAATCAGAGCACAGCTACTCAAAGAGGGCAAGGTAGCCACATCGACTTACACCATTCGTAACAGGTTACGCAAAAAAGGCAAATACGGTCGGGTTGCTCGAAAAGTTCCCTTCGTAAGCAAAGTAAATATAATGAAAATAATGCATTTTTATGAAGAACATGTTTTTAAACTTCGAGAATTTTGGCATAACATACTCTGGATGGATGAGTCAATGATTAGACTGAAGTACTCACATGACATGATTTATGTTTGGCGGAGACGACCAAATGAGAGCCCTTCTTACAGATGCACCCTTACAACTGTTAAGGCTGTAGAGAAATATCTAATGGTTTGGGGATACCTTTCAGCACATAAACCTGGAAAAATGGTTATATTAGAGGGAAGGAAAAAAGCTTCATTGTATCTTAAAATTTTGGAAGACACTGCTATTCCTGAAGGCAGACGCTTAATAAGTGTGGATTTTATACTCCAGCAGAATAACGCGCCTATTCACACTGCGAAAAAAGTATCTGAACACCTTTCTTCACATAATATTAACCTCTTAAAAAGGCCACCATAAAGTTCAGACCTTTCTCCTATAGAGAATGCGTGGGCAATGCTCATAATACGAGTGACAGAGGAAAAGCCACAAACCTTGTGCGAAATTTTGATTTAAACTGCTCCGTTGAAAACTTATTTTTTCCACGTACTGTACATTCAATTTACTTAAAACTTAAGTGAAAAGTTTTTATAGATTTGTTTTAATTGAATTCCTAATAGAATTTAGAACATAAATTCTAAGGTAGAGTTCTGTATTAATGCATAAGATGTCGGGAACATATAAAATCTTTATGATGTAGTGCATAGTTATATTGGAATGATTTATCTCGAAAAAAGCAAATAGAATATTGATTGCACAAAATAGTAAGCTTTTTTAAAATACGCTTAAAAACTTGAAAATGTTAAAAATATGTCAAGCACATTATAATATATACGCAATATTTCACTTTACATTGACTTTTAAACGTTATACAAAGATATTCAAATCCATTAAATTTCTTTAAATTGTTATACAGTGCCGGTCAAAACAATAAGCACAGCTTGTTCTGACATATACAAAAAGCAAACATAAACAAAAGTATGTTAAAGAAACGAAAAAATCAATGACTATTAACTTTTATTTATTCATTCAATTAGTTCAATTTATTCTTAAAATAAAGACAAAAACAATTAAATATAAGGTAGAAAAAGAAGAAAAATATACATAAGGCACCTTTTCGAAAGGACAAAAAAATAAGAACACTCCAAAAAGTAATTGAAAAAAATAAAGTTGTTATCTTAAATTGTATTTTAATCCTAATATTTTGTGGAATAGCCTTTGTTCTCCAAAACAGCTTTGCACCTTTTGGGCATAGAGTCCACTAGAGATGCACAAGTAGCCTGGGATATAGAATACCAGGCTTGTTGGATATTTTCCCATAAGTTATCTTTGCTTGTGGATCTGACACTCCCAATCTTCTCCTTAACTATACTCCACAAGTTCTCAATTGGATTGGAGTCGGGAGATTGAGAAGGCCAGACCATAACATCAATTTGCTTCTCCGTAAGCCAGTTTCTGGCAAGGATTAAAGTGTGTTTCGGGTCGTTATCCTGATGCAGTTTCCATTTTAAAGGCATCTCCCAGTCTGCAGCAAGTCTTTTTATCAACAATGGTACTTTCCGTGCTGTTCTTCCATATAGCTTCCTTTCGACTAAACGTCTCCTTACTGTCCGAGTACAAATTTGGACACCTGTCTCTTCTCTAATTGCAGCAGCTGACTTAAATGGGCTACGTGCCGCCAAAATTTTAATGCGATCATCGTCTGTATAAGTGGTTTTGCGGGGCCTTCCTATTTTGCATCCAATTTTTTTAGGTAATAAGGCTTGATGGACAAGTGTCGAAGATCTGCCGATAGTTTTAGCTATTTTTCTTATACTTTGTCCCTCATTTCGCAGTTTTTTGACCAAATCGCGCTTCTCTTTGCTGCAGTGCTTTGCTCGTGCCATTTTGCTGCTAAATTTCAGATCAATTGGGTTGAAATCTTTCGAATTACTCTAAATATTAATTTTTTAATACTTACCAGTGCAAACTATACAAAAATATTTAAAAAAAAACGTTTTCTTTTGCTGTTCTTATTTTATTGTCCACCTTCGCGCTCTTTGCTTTGACATTTTCTGTGTCAGATGGTAATGCCTCATAAAGCTGTGGTGCTGCCACCTAGTTTTTGTTTAAGTATGTAAATATGTATATTTTTTAAAGAAATTCCCGAAATAAATAGTTGCCTTTAAAAAAAGCATAAAAATATTTTTTGGTGTAGGGTGTTCTTATTGTTTTGACCGACACTGTAAATTTAGCAAAAGAGGACTTAAATAGAAAAAAATGGTCATCATAAAACATGAACAAATTCATTGCGTTGAAAAATTTTCTGGTTTTGTAGCTTTAGCTATAAATTGCAATATAATACCAATAAAATTTGGCCCTCAATTGAAGACCAAAGTTCAGTGCATAGATAATGAGCTGCACGTCTTATATATGCAACTCAGAATAACCGTTTGTTAAAATCGAAGCAATTCAAGGCTTTGGTTAGACTAAGCGCAGAAACATAAAAAAAAAGAATTAATTTGAAGTAATAATACAAAAGACTTAAGAAACGAACTTGCCGAAAGAAACCTTCGGCAAATCATTCAGAATGATTTAAAAAATTGTGAGCACTATAAGCAACAAGAATTGCTGACAACAATAAAAAGTAGCGTAGGTGACAACAATACATAACTTTTTCCCACTCAACCCACACGCTATGCACATATTTCATACATTTTTAATTCTGTTTTTTCGGATGCGTAGAAAACAATCTGCTCTTTAATTACGCAGTAGGTGTCGGAATCATGTCAAGAAAAGTAAAATCTAGGTCAATAGAACGTTTGGACAGCCGCAAAGTGGGCGGAAAAAAAAATGCGTGGCTTAAGTTGCTGACAGCAAGAAAGCACCTGAAGACATTCAAAGTGGTAGTCGGTGAAAGTTTTGTTGGAAATTTTCGACAAATTTTCTGAGAAAATAGAACAAAACTGAAAATAAATACAGGCTCAAATTAATTTGCTAACAAGCGCAAATTAAAAAAATATATTTATAAAAATAAGCACGCAGTGTCTATTTTTTTCTAAATGTGGCTAATTGGCTGTTGAGTTGTGTTGCTTAAACAATTTGCTTTAATTATTTGATCTATAAAGATAAGCATTTAAAAGATATCTCTCAAAAGTTGCCAAAATTATAAAATATACCATTGTTCACTAATTAAGCAACTATTTCTGAATTTTCTAAGAATAGCAAAAAAAAAAAGAGAAGATTTTTATAAATCTTTTTAATAAAAACATTATCAAGTGTTTTTATAAATTAAAGATTTTTAAGAAAATGCTATACTTAAAAAATCCAGAAATAGTTGCTTAAATATTAAACAATGGTATATTTAATAATTTTGGCAACTTTTGAGAGAAATCATTTTGAAATACTTATCTTAATAGATCTTGAATAATATAGAAAATTTCCATTATCCTAAGATTAGTCACCATAACCTTCAATCTTGCGCTTTTCTCATGGCTATACAACTCGGATATACTTTAAGCTCAATGTTTATGTTTTTCCAAGAATTTTTATGGTCTGTGTGTTTCCAAAAATTTTTTTAACGTTTTCTACATATACTCAAAATCTCTCACAACACACAATTATTTTTGTTTATTCTTTTTGCTGAATTAAAAAAATCTTCAGCTTATCGCCCACAAAAAATCTACACTAGCTGCCCTTTATAGCGGCACCCAACTTAAAGTGACTATTAAAAATATGTTAAAGAAGTCAGTTTAAATTATGATGCCTTGCATTTCGTAAATAGTTCTCGGAAATTTTCAACATACACGATATACATAGACCAACAACAAGAACGACGACAACAACAACAACAAACAGTGACAACATCTACTGCTCTTTGTTAGCCAGACCGAATGTGTGGTCCAAACTGTCAAATAGCCAGAGCATTAACACATATTTGAATATAAAGATCATGATAGAGATTGTTAACACTTTGTCTGTCTTAACTGACTCTGACACTTGCACCCAAGTTGACAAATTAAACGAAGCCTATAAAAGCTTTTGACAGTTTTATGTAAAATAATTTTGTACTTAATTTTAGCGGTTTATTAAATAAATGTACATTGCGTAATGTGAGTGGCGGTTACATTCTTTGTTTTGTTTTTTTTGTTTTTTTGTTCTCACTATGAGGTCGCGTAAAGAGTGCTTGAAATTAGAAAGATTTTAAACATGGGTAAAAAATATCGCAAGAGTGTTAAAATATTAACAGCTTACGTTAAGTGCTCTTAGGTAAGACTAATGATAATAATAAGTGTTTCGCTATCAGATAATTCAAAAACCGTTTTTGAGCAACTAAAGGAAAAATTATGTTAAGATTTCTATGAAATTTAAGCGAAGTTATTTTTATTGTTCGCTGGCGGCCATGGCATAATGGTTAAGTGCCCATCCCAGGTTCAAATCCCATCTGATACAAAATGTTTTTTCAGTCAAAATTAATATTTCTGTTGGCATAAAAGGCGTCAGGGCGGTAAAAAATACCACGAAAAGCTTCTTGAGAACATGAGTCAGCATAAAGGTTGAGTTCGTAGTCGGCATAAAGCTGGTTCAGTTCTCGATCATTTGTGTACACAAATTTAATAACACGCACAACACAATTGATCATAAAAAGCTTGGTATAAGTTTTTTCAAGTGGGTAATACGTACATAAGTGGATAAAAGACGTGTTGAGCACTTTTTGGAAGGGGTAAAAATTATAAATTTGCGTCTGCACTGTTAAAGTCAATAACGTTAACATCAGTAATGTTAATGTCAGCAATGTTAATGTCAGCAATGTTAACGTCGGCAATGTTAACGTCGGCAATGTTAACGTAAGCAATTTACATCGTCACCAATGTTAATGCCAACACTGTTAACGTTAGCACTGATTAGGCTTTCACTGTTAATGCCTGCATTTCTTATTCAGTTACCAGGCAAGCAGAAAACGTAGAAACTCTTTTGTGTTTTTTATATTGGGAACCCGAGAAGGGTGACAAATAATGCGTAGGTGTGTTCAGAAGGAACATTGAAGCGAAAAAATAATAGGGCCAGTTCATGTATTTGATCCATCTTAGGATCCATTCGGAGAGATATAAACTATAAACGAAGGTTTTTGTTTTTTTTTTATTGGGACCCCCAGCAGGGTGGCAGATAGGAGGTAAGTGTGTTGGTATGAAATTTTAAATGGCAAAAAATAATAGAACCAGCTTATTTATTTGCACAAGATCAGATCTTGTGTTTCTTGTATGAGGACCACCAGAAGAGTGGCAGATAAGGGGTAGATGTATTTACAGAAAATATTGAAAAGCAAGAAATAATAGGACGAGCTCACAACTTTGATCACTCTAGGAGCAAATTCGGGAGAGATATGAACTATAATCGACCAAGAGGAGCTGCTTATACAGGGTGTCCCGCAATTGAGTGCAACTATTTACGGAGCTGAAAGGTTATGTCGAGCTGAGCAAAAAATCGTATGGGAGGGTGGTCTATTTTCACATTCTTAGGAGCTAAAGGGTTAATTAATATTTCACGACTTTGATTCACGTTATTGTTTCTAGCAGTAAAACTAACTTACTTATTTTGATAGCTCATTTTAAAGGCAATGAAATCACCTTTCCAACGGTATATTAACAAATCCCACCAACTTAAACGTTACCGAACTGTGCTTGTGTGAACATGAAATCAATCGATTGAAACTACCAAATTTCAATTTTGAGTGCAAATTTCTCAGAATTTCGCGTAATAAATGAAATTTTTTTTTTAAGATCAATTTTGTAATTTATTCAATTTTCTTTTCAATGACACTAAAAACATAAGCATATCTTAAAAAATAAAAAAGTTGGCTGTACTAAAAAAATTATACTTATAAGAAAACAATGATATTATCTACTGCATAACTAATTGTAATGTCATTATTTATCATTATTTTCTAATAAGTATAATTTTTTTAAGTACAGCCAACTTTTTTATTTTTAAAGATATGCTTATGTTTTTGATGCCATTGAAAAGAAAATTGGATCTATATATATAAAAGAAAGTGTCCGAATGCGATGTAATCCCATAACTCGAGATCGGCCGAACCGATTTTGATGATTTATACTTTGTTGGAAAGGTATTTTTTCAGTTCGGGTTTAAAAAAAAAAAGAAAAAAAAAATCGAAAAAAGAAATGAATGTATGTATGTCTGTATGTCTGTTTGTGCTTTATAGGAGGCCAAACCACTGGACCGATTTTAATGAAATTTTCTCAGCGTCTTAATATGACTCTGGAAGGAATATTAGGCTATATACAGTTTTGCTTGGACAAAGGGGCGTGTCCCCGCCCATATAACCGAAAACTTAAAATCGTCATATCTTCGGCATTTTTGGACCCACGGAAATGATATTTAGTACATATAGTATTGGCATGAATAGAAATACGTTCCATAAAAAAAGTGGGCGGAACCACGCCAATTTTTGGAAAAATTAAAAACTGTAATATCTTCTAAACTACTGGACCGGTCGACATGAAATTTTCACAATAGGACATTGTTACGAAATAATAAGTCCTTGGTTACATAATATTTTGATCAGACGAAGGGGTGATGCCACGCCTACACAACCGAAAACATAAAATCCTCATATCTCAGCCAATTGGCATAGAATGATGATATTTGCTACATATCATGTTATCTTAAAAAGGATTATATGCCATGTAAATAGTAGGCGGGCCACGCCCCGTTCTTTGCTCTAGAAGCTACACCTCTACACCGACTAAAAACATTGTATATCCTAAAGCATTGCAATAATTAATTCATAATCAAATAAATAAATTTTTTTAATATCTAAATACTTTCTATTTCATCACTATAGGGGTAGCGAGGCACACCGGGTACAGCTAGTAAATTATAAAATTGATCCAGAAAAAAAATTTCATATTTTACGCAAAACTCAGAGAAATTTGCACTCAAAGTTGAAATTTGGTAATTTCAACCGATTAATTTCTTCTTTACACGATCACAGCTCGGTAACGGATAATTTGGTGGAGTTTGTTGTCACCGTTGGAAAGGTGATTTCATTGCCTTTAAAATGAGCTATAAAAATAAGTTTTATGTAAGTTAGTTTTTCTGCTAAGAACAATAATATGAATCAAAGTCGTGAAATATTTCACCATGTAGATCCTAGCCCCTGCGGCTCCTAAGAATGTGAAAATAAACCTCACCCCCCCCCCCCCCCCCGCTCCCATACGATTTTTTTCTCAGCTCGACATAACCTTTCAGCTTCGTAAATAGTTGCACTCAATTGCGGGACACCCTGTATATTTGACCTTTCTCGGCATCAATTCAGGAGAGATATGAATTATAATCTATAATTACACTATAATTATAATTATAGTGGCGGCCGTGGCGTAGTGGGTAGAGTGTGTGACTCTTACGCCAGAGAACCCAGGTTCGAATCCTACATCTGACACAGAAAATTTTTTCAATTGAATTCATTTTTCTGTTCGGCCGTCACCTCTCTGCAGACAATGGCAAGCCTCAGAGAGTAAAAACTGCAATGAAAAGCTTCTTGAGAACATAAGTATTTGACCTCTTTGCGGATCTTTGAGGGAGATATTCCTAATTCCTACCTCGAGCTACTCAACGTTGGAGTACTGCCAAGCATTGTCATAATCGTCATGCCCCAAAGATTTTCTATAGGATTTAGATCTGGGGAAATAGTAGGCCATTGAAATACAGAAATTTTAGTCTACAGAAATGTATGCCTTTAAATATTCTACACCGAGAAAAAAAGCAACAATTAAATTACTCAACTCGGCTTGGGTAGAGAGAATTGTATGGGAATTATAAACATATGCTTATTCACCCAAGCAATTTATTGTTTAATACATATGCATATGCTTTGATACACTGCGAAAAAAAATATTTGGTTCACCTAAGCCCAAATTTCAAAAATACTAAATTAAAAAAAAACAATAGCATGGATGGCTTAAGTTTAAAAAAAAAACACAGATGCGTGTTGGACACATGAATAAAATAAAGTAAATTAAGAAACACATGTAAATATTCACACCAGAAATTTTTATTACATTTCATTATTATTTTATTTATTTTATTACATGTTACATTCATTGTTATTTCAACTGACTTGTGGGTAATTGTTAATTTTTCCTTCGCACTACGCAAAAACAAAACAAAAGCATGTACAAACAACAACACAAACGCATTCACATCAACAAAAAGAAAAGAAAAAAAAAAATTCTTTGCCCGCCGCGGGAATCGACCTTGGACGTTTCGATTCGTAGTCCATAGCTCTACCCAACGATCCAAACAGCCTTGTTAGGCACGTCATTTATTTAATATTAAATACAACTGCAGCTATGTTAACAGATGTTATGTTAACAGATGCAGTACATCACAATAATCAGTTGATAGCCATACAACAAAAATCTATTAATATATTATTGTGCTGTTCTGCAGCTTAGCTTCAGTTGTAATTAATATTGAATCAGTGATTTTGTGTAACGAAGTAGTTGGGGTTGATGGGTAGTGTATTGAACTCTTAATCAGTGGGTGTGGGTTCAATCCCCACGGCGGGCAAAGGAATGATTTTTATATTTTATATTAAATATTCTTGTTGTTATGGACGCAAGTAACAAAGAAGCACAAATTTCTAAGAAAAACGGTGTCGAAAAAAGAAAATTATCGTGTCGATTTCACTCAAGCAAATCACAGAACAAGGCGTAAAAAGCTTCGCTTCAAAAAAAAAAAAAAAAAAAAAATAGAAAAACCGAAACTCGGAAAAAAAGATATAACTCTTGAAACTGACCTTTTTTTTTAAATAATGTATAAATTACCAAATATTTAGTTAATTTATCGCCCAAACAAAAATTGGCAAGTTCAAATGTTAAACATAGGCGTTTTAATGAAGAACTTGGGAGGCTGAAAACTGCCAAAGCCAGCTTAAAAATTATACTAGGTTTTTTGTTAATTTAACATAAGCTTTTTTCTCGGTGTATGATAAATTTCACTAAACTAAAAACTAAGTTGACGACATGTCTTGTCCAAAATGGGACTTATTGCCTTATTTTGTAAAACACAAGCAACAGCCTCACTTGGAGCTTTTTCTCTGGCAATTCCGTTCCCACATGAAATAAACAAAACTCTCCTTCTCTCACTAAATACTCCCGCGTTTTTCAAAATAAGGCCATTAGGATCTTTTTGCACAAGATTTGTCTACAATTTATTTCTATATAGATAATTAGTTAGTTTTTAGTTATTTGTAAACAGTCCATTATCTGTAGAAACGTAACTGTTAAGAGTTGGGTTGAAAAGTTCGTAGGATGACACATAGATGGCGTTACTAGAATTAAATCCATATGATTTATAGTTACTCGTAGTACCAACCTTCAAACGACATGTGCATAAATTTCGTGTAAAAAAGCCAAAGCAAGCTGTTGAAGCCAAAGCTTGGCTTGATAAATATTATTAGGACTCTTCACAAGGAATATCAACCGTTGAGAAGTGGTTTGCTTAATTTAAAAGGGTCGAAATGAGCACCGAAAACTTCCGAAAAGGCCCGAACAGGCTGTTACGGACGAAAACATAAAAAAGTTCACAAAATAATTATGGTTGTCCTTAGAGTGAAGTTGATCAAGATGACTCTGAATATATCAAAAGAGCGTGTTGGACGTATAGTGTATGAATATTTGGAAATTCGAAAGCTGTGTGCAAAGTGGGTGTAGCGCGAGCTCACAACCGATCAAAAGCATCAACGTGTTGTTAATTCGAAGCAATGTTTAGCGATGTTCAACCACAAAAGTAATGCATTTTTTTCTGAAATTTCCAAATGGATGAAACATGGCTTCATCACTGCAGTCCAAAGTCCAATCGACAGTCAGCCGTGTGGACTGCACGCGATGAACCGAATCCAAAGCGTGCAAAGACGCAACAGCCGGTTGGCAAGGTGATGGCATCAGCATTCTGGAATGCGCATGGTATAATATACATTGATTACCTTGAAAAGTGCCAGACTATCAACAGAAATTATACAATAGCTTTGTTCGAGCATCTGAAGGATGAAATAACGAAAAACAGCCACTTTTGAAGAAGAAAAAGTGTTGCAGTATCAAGAAAATGCACCATGTCACAAGTCCATGAAAACGATGGCGAAATTGCATGAATCAGGCTACGAATTACTTCCCCATCCACTGTTTTCTTCAGATATGGCCCCCAGTAACTTTTTCTGCTTGCAGACTTTAAAATTATGCTGGCTGGAAAGAAATTCAGCACTGATGAAGAAGTAATCTCTGGGGCCTATTGAGAGGCCCTCGAAGGCACTCGAAAGCGACTATGTTGAATAATAAAATCGAATTTTACCAAAAAAATGTATTCCACTAAGTTAGCCTACGAAATGTCAGCTCAACTGGTTAATCAACGTCAGAAATTTTCATTGCATAGTTTTAGGAATAATAATTTTTTGTAAAAGTTCAAAAATCAAATATGAGAAAAGCGCGGTAGAAAGTTAAAATAATCTACAAAAATACTTATCATAATTTTACTAAAGAGTCTGTGAACACAACAATAAAGTCAAATGCATAAATTTCGAATTTTTTTTGTTACTCTTTATGTTAATAAATTTCTAAATTTATTGGTACTTAAATTTAAAACTCAAATTAGAAATTACTCAGACGTAAACTTTTAAAACGCGAATATATATGCGTTTTTTTTTTTAATATCCACTACCAGAATTCGTTGGTCGTAGTCTGTAGTTATTTAAGTTAGACTGTATTATTTGTTCATAGTCGCTTGATTCTATTTGTTACAGCAACGACAATTTATTCAGATTTTTTTTGCATTTTTTTAAAAAAATTAAAAAACATCCACTATTTAGTTTTGAAGAACTACTTCTCAGTCTCAAAGAAACAAAAGACTTAAGCGACAAACTTGATTAAGCTTTAAACTGGGCTGCATCACAAAATTAATATTTAATTCCATAAGTTTCCTGTATTTAATTTAGCAATACAATAAAAATATAACAACAACTACAAAAACGACAAATTATAAGTTCTGCATTATCAATAAAGTCAGCCATCATGTTGCTATAAAAGCAAAACCAATTATTTTGACTGCTTGCGAAATTGTTGACAACAGCAGCATTATTAACAACAGCACAAACATGAGTGTGTATATGTGTGTTTATATTTTTAGCTTGTTAACTTAGAACATCAGCTGTTATAAGACTGACAAGTCTTGTTGTGACGTTCTGTCTACAAGTCTGTGTATCTATCTACCTGTCTGATTATAGCTTGTTTTCTGCATATTTTCTTTCACCTTTTTTTATTCTTAAGTTAGCATGTATTTTCTTTTTTTTTCTTGCTGCTACTGCGCAGCAAATTGTTGTGAGCGAATAAAAAAGTTTTGAAGAAAGCAATTTGCATAAAATTGATGCGCTGTGAATAAAAAAATTGCGATAAACACTTAAGTCTCAAGTCTACAGATCAGGAAGTGAAAAAGAAGTTGATGTTGCAAAAGTAGCAACAGCTACAGCAGCCGCTATGGTTAAACTTAGAACCAATTCATTAAGACGCCTTCAAATTTTATGCTGAAATTGAAATGTTTTCTGCTGCGTCTGCTATAGTATCTGTGACGTCTGTCTGCGGGCCATGTTTGTGCGAGTCTTCTACCAACTGTTGCTGCTGCTGCTGCTGTTGCTTTTGCTGCTGGTAATTTCATTTGAACTGCCATCATTATCATTAATTTTATAGTTGCTGTTTTAGGCTGATGCTGCTTCCGCCTTCGCCTGCATGTTGTTCTTTCTTTCATCATTATTGTTTTTATTTTTTGTTTTTAGCCCATTGCTGGCTGGTGTTTTTTTTTGCAATTTAGAAGCAGACAGCAGCGTCATGCTTACCGTTATAACTATGCATGTAAATGTGTGTGCAATGAGAATTTCTTGTGTTTTGAATACTCTTTGACTTTCGTATGTGAGTTGCTACCGTTGTTGTTGTTGTTGTTGTTATTGTTATGGTGGTTGCTGCAGTTAATGTTGTTATTGTGATAATGGTTATTTGCCTGCACTTAAAGTGCCTAACATGTGTTCAAAAAATTTGCGACAATTTGCTGCTGGTAACAGCTTAATTTTTTTTTTTTGTTTTTTTATAAAGCTAATTGATGTAAATTAGAAAAAGTGAAGCAAATTGCCTGCAGCTATTAAGCTAGAGTAAAATTAATTTATCACTGAGTGAGACTTAGCAGAAAGAAAGTTATACGTAATAAAAACTATAGATACTTGAGTATTTTTATTAACTACTAGCTGGAATACCCGGTGACGCTCAGGGATGGTGTAGCATTCAACGTGTGTATATTGTATGGAATGTAATACAACTATTATTACAGAAATAATAATAATTATTATATTTATTATAATTTTTACAGAAATAATAATATAATTATAATAATATAATTATAAATAAACAATATAAAATAAATAATAATAATCTTACTTTCGACAATTCCACCATGGAGTGCGCAGTTCAGTGCCACTAATCAACGATGACAGAGTGGAAGTACCACCACCTAGGCATTAGGAGGTTCGAGTTGCTATCCAACGACTCCAAAACAATAAAGCAGCGGGTGCTGGACAGCCTGTCATCTGAATTGTTTAAAACCGGCGGCGATGAATTGATAAGGCGCATGCATCAGCTCATTAGCAAAATATGGCTAGCGGAAAGCATTGCCCTATAAATAAAAAAAAAGAAGACTCAACAATTTGCGCCAACTATCGGGTATCAATCTTATTTCCATCGCATATGTATAAGGTTCTCTCAAGCATACTGTGTGAAAGATTAAAGCCGATTACAAAAACACTGATTGGAACTTATTAGTGTGGCTTTCGACCTGGAAAGTCCACCAAAGACTAGACTTTCACGCTAAGAGAATCTTGGAAAAAACCACGGATATCAAATTGACACACATCATCTCTTTATCGATTACAAAGCTGCGCTTGATAGCTCGCGAAGGGATTGCCTATACGCAACAATGTCTGAGTTCGGTATACCTGCAAAGTTGATTAGACTTTGCAGAATGACGTTGAGCAACACACGCAGCTCCGTCAAGGTAGGAAATGACCTCTCCGAGACCTTCAATAACGAAAGAGGTTTCAGGCAAGGCGATCCACTGCCTTGCAATCTCTTCAACATCATCATGGAGGGGATCGTACGAAAGGCCGGTGTGCATCGGAATGGCACCATTTTCTATAAAGGTGTCCAGCTCCTTGCGTACGCTGATGATATTGATATTGTCGGCAGAACCAAGAGAGATGTTACCGTTGCTTTCACGAATCGAAAAGGAATCAGCCAAAGTGGGTTTGATGACAAATGAGGGTAAAACAAAGTATATGCTGTCTACAAACAAGGGCAGCGTGGTGTTTAGACTCTCACGTTTCATCCGGCAGCTATAACTTTGAAGTAGTCAAGGAGTTTGTATACCTTGGCACCGCCTTTAATACTAACAACGAAATCAGCCTGGAGATAAAGCGAAGAACAATAATTGCTAATAGGTGCTACTACGGGCTCAGTAAGCAACTAAGTTCCAGAGCCCTCTCTCGATCGACAAAACTAACACTCTACAAGACGCTCGTTCTACCTGTGCTGCTTTATGGCGCTGAGGCATGGGTAGTTTCGCAAGCTGACGCAGCTGCTCTAGGGGCGTTCGAGAAAAAAGTTCTTCGCAAAATTTTCGGTCCTCTTCGAGTCACCACGAGCTATATGGGCTCTACGAAGACATTAACGTAATTGCACGTAATGCACGTAATAACTGTGCAGCGACTACGGTGGCTGGGCCATGCCATCGTATGGACGACGAAGCTCCAGCGAAAAAGGTGCTCGAGGCGAAAGCCTTTGGTCAACGACGACGATGGAGACCATGCCTCCGATGGATGGACCAGGCTGAGGAAGCCCTAACCGCTCTTGGTGTATCCGACTGGAAGGGGCGCGCGCAAAGCAGAGGCGCCTGGCGAGAGCTGATGAGGTCGGCTGAAACCCGAGCACGGGTTGTTATGGCCACCTAAGTAAGTCAGTAATTATTATTATTTCTGGTTATAAAAAAATTTTGCAATCTTAAGACTTACAATTTTTGAATGCCTTATAACAAATCCTTAGGAAAAATGCAGTTAAAATTACCAAAAACGGTGTTTAAAATGTTGAAATTTTAACACGCATGGCCAGAGCTGGCTCGAAAAGTATTTATTACAATTCAATTCCAATTCCTTGGAATAAGGAACTGTTAATTGATCATCTCAATTCCTCAGGAATGGAATTGGAAAAATGGTCAGTTCCATTACAGGAATTGTAATTGGAGGTTACTATAATCCAATTACAAATACAGTAATCCAATTACACTTCCTGCAATGAAATTGAAAATTTCAATTCCTGAAGAATTGACATGTTCAATTACCAAATACAATTCCGGTAATGGAATTGACAATTTTTTCTAATTCCATTCCTTTGGAATTGAAAAATTCAATTACCAATTACAATTCCTGAAATGGAATTGACCATTTCTTTCAATTCCATTCCTGAGGAATTGAAGTGTTCAATTACCAATTACAATTACTGTAATGGAATTTTGTTTTCCAATTCCATTTCTGAGGAATTCAGATGACCAATTACCAATTCCTAATTCCAAGGAATTGAAATTGAGGCGGAATTATTTCCAAAAGGAATCATTACAACCCAGCTCTGCGCATGGCAAGCTAAATGCTTGTTGAACAGTTTTTAGTTGCTAACATCTCCTTATTTTTGCAGTTATTTTTTTAGATGTTTTATTCTTCACCAGGAATATTTAAAATATAAATTTCTTTTTCCCCTTAAGCTTTTGAGCTGGCTTTACATTCTTGAATTATGAATTTTGAAACTGATTAAAAGTTTTTAAAAAAAATTATCATGCCTCTTTTCTAGAACCGCCCACTCTTTGCACGATGATTGGAAGAAATCTTACCCACCTCTATTCCAAATATCAATACCATGGTGTAGATATTTACTGAAATAAAGTATTAAAATAAAATCGACACGCCCATATAAATACTGTTTTGCTACAATACGAGTATTAGCAAAATTAGTATTTTTGCCTAGTCCCACCCACTTTTTTAAACAAAAGACGGCTCATTATGCCAAAGAATATATGTGCAAAATTTGGTTGAAGTCAGACAAACGGTGTAGGAGCAGTTGAGTAACATACAGAAACAATGATATTCATCTTTACATATTAGATGGACGATTAACGTAGCCGTGTCAACATTTATAAAAATACTGACCACGAAATACTGACCAAATGCTACTTTTCAAGACTATCAACTGCTCATTACACCAAAAATATATGTGCAAAATTTTGTTGAAGCAGGACAAACGGTGTAGAAGGAATTCAATTAAAATTAAAGTGACATCCTATTGTCATATATCGTCCAAATTTCTAGAGTATACAAAATTTGATTAAAGTGCCACGGCCCCTGTGTTATACTGCCCACCGTCCTGGGCTTAAAGCTGCTCAATATACCAAAGAATATATTTATGTGCGCAATTTGGTTAAATTAAAAACAAATGATGTAGAAGTAGTTCGAATAAAATTAAAGTGCCACATGCTTTGTATAATCCTGCCAATTTTGCCTGCCACTATGGACTGCTCATTATTCCAAAAAATATATGTGCAAAATTTGGTTGCGTCGGACAAACGGTGCAGCAGTAGTTGAAGTGCATATTGACTGACACGCTGATATTCAGCTTTATAAAGGGTGGCCCAAAAGCCACGGAAATTTTAATTTTTAAATATTTTGGGACACCTCTTATATTAGATGGGCGGTAAAAAGGGGCGTGGCAATATTTAGTATACATATAGTGACCGCAACTTGGAATAGCATCTACACGCCAAGTTTGACTTTCAAAACAAGAACAACTCGGGAATTATAGGGATTTATGGGTGTATTTATGGAGCGACCATGCCCATACCCATCTTTAGTTCCGTTTCCGATGAATTAAGTACATCCAAAATTAGTTTAGTACAACCAAAACCGTCTGAAATATAGCATTTTTATAGATTTCTAGGAGGTAAATGAGGATGTGGCAGCCTTACCGACAGAGTTTTCCGTGTAGAATGGGATGACCGAGAAGAATACAATAAAACAAAACTTCCTCAAACAATCATGACAAACATATTGCACGACTTTGTTTTCTTTAAATTGATAAATGTTGGAAGTTTATTATTTTGCTATAATTTTATTTATAGATTTATAAATATAAAAAATATATGTTTTGTACTCACCTTTTTATTAACTTTAAGATGATCACTGCACATAAAGCCGAATGCTGCAAGTAGAAGGAAGAAAAAAAAAACATATGTTATTAATATGGTTTTAATATTTTAATTTAAAAATTTTTCTTTTTGGTTGTCCAAACAAGGTTGTCCAAAAAAAGAAAAAATATATTTTTTTGTTCAAGCATTTTTGAAAGCTTCATGGAGTCAATTATTTTTGAGATTTTTTTTCAAATTTTTTGGAAGAGGCTTAGAGGTCGCGCTCAGGTCGAAAAAAATCAGTTTTTCTAACTTTATACCTGACCTTGTATAACTAGTATAACTAGTATAACTTGTATAACCTGAACTAAGTCTTTGCTCCTCATCATTTCTAAAGATAAATATCCAAACTTTACTTAAGTTGGCAATGTTTTTGGTTATTTAGGTCTCATATATATACATATATATAACTTCTTTCTAACCAATATAAAGTTTATTGAAGTTAAAAATTGTAGAAGGTATGGACAATAAAATAAAAGTTAAATTAATTTAAACCTAAGTTGACGGCAATGTTCCTAAAGGCCTGTTTTTCCCAACAAGTTTAAACTTTTATCAAATTAAAAAAAGTTTGCAAAGCGTTTGTAATTGAATTAAAAATTATGCAAAGTGTTTAGATTTTAATTTACAAAATAAATTTGGTGATTTTGGCTTGGATATTATATTGTAACTTGGAGATTTTGTCTATGGTGGAGATTTTGTCTCTTGAGATTTGGTACCGCTCCCTACTTTACCTTATAAGCTTTTAAACAAAGGTTGATCAACTATGGAATTCGAAAAAAATTTTCTTTTAGGACACCCTACTGTTCACATTTATCGGACATGTCATGTCAATTGATGAAGATTTGTTATTGATGAAGATATGAGTGCAGTTCATGACAATTGGGGAAATAAGTAAATCTAGACGTAGAGAAAAAATATGTTTAAATATGTTTGGTTTCAAAAACAAAATATTCAGGGGGAACCACCTAATGATTAATAACTTTCCTCCAATAGCATTATTTTTCGATATAAGAAGATATTAGTTGTGTCCAACATTAATATAATTGCCTTAGCTAAAAAACTAACGTCTACATTAATATGCTTGTGACAAAATAGAATTGTGTGCTTGTACCCAATAAAACTATATTTGCATCACTATTAAACACAGAAAGAACAGAACTATGCAGATTTAAAACAAACAGAACTCCTTTCTCTTGTGTGTTTTGCCTAGACATACATATATCTGTTTCTTTTGCACTTGCTCGAAAAATAGTGGAAACCTTGTTGCTTTATGCGCTTGCTTTTAACAGTGTCCAAGTCTTGGCGTCATTTTAAGTTTCAAGCAGCCGCGCCAAACGTGTTAAAAAGTTGAGCTCTTAAAAGCTCTATAAAGCAGTGTGTGTTTATAAAGTGTGCTTATAAAAATTATTGTAATGTCGGATAAACATAATATGGTTACTTCTCAACATAACTAAATCCGAGAAAAACTTATTTACTGTTTTCTAAACATATTTTGTTTGCTGCAAACCAACAATTACTTCTAAGCAAATATTTTGTAATCACAGTGAAAAACTTTTGGCATGCCTATTGCTTAAATATGTTTCCAAGTAAATATAGAGTAATCATCGGTAAATATATTATGTTGTTCTTAATTATCGTTTTGAAAGTAATTGCTTGACTGTAATTAAATTATGTATTCTCCAATTAATATATATTTATCCGTGAATATATAATGTTATTTTTGACTAAATTATATTTTCAAGCAAACAAATAGTAATAGACTAAAAGTGTTCTCCGTCCATTTATAATTGCAATATATTTTTATGAAAATATATTTTCTTTAAAACAAATCATATTGTTTTTAAATTCAAACAACAAGTGCTAAGGTACAATTAAATAATGTTAAGATGCAAATATACTCGTATATATATAAAGAAAAATTGCATTAATTAATCATATTATATGTGGAACCAATTATGATTACTTGTTTCCAAGAAACATGCAGAAACACATTATACTTCCTGCAAATTATGTTTGGGAAGGCCTATTATTTTTCAGCGTGTAGTATATTGTTCAGCTTAGCATATTAATTTCAAGAGTTTTTTTTTAATTACAAAATCAATTAATTTTTTTGAAATTTTCTACTTTTATAACAGATATGTCAATTTATAACAATATGATCAACGAAAAAAAAAAAAACTAAATGGCCATTTCAGCCCTTGAAAGGTCTTTGACCGAGCTTCTTATGATCAATTGTGTTGTGCGTGTTTTGAAATGTTCTAGAACTGAACCTACAAGCTTTATGCTGATTCCAAACGAATCATGTTCTCAAGAAGCTTTACGTGGCAGTTTTTACTCGCTGAGGTTTGCCATTGTCTGCAGAGGGGTGACGGTAGAACAGACAAATTAATTCAATTGAAAAAATATTCTGTTTCTGATGGGATTTGAACTTGGGTTCTATTGCATACAAGCCACGCACCTCAACCAGTTTGCTACGGCAGCCACCATATGGTCAACACTGTAACATAAAATGGCTTTCATAGCATTTTAGCTTGTTTGCAACCGCTTTAGTTAAAAAACAAAATTTGTTCAGGACTAACAACTTAAAACGATCAAATTAACTCGATCACGTTTGCTTCAGTTCGTTTTAAATACAAAACCCTATTTTAATGTAATTTTTTATATATTACCAAAAAACGATCGACACAAAAATTTTTGCTTGAGAGAAAATCGTTATTGGCAAAAGCAGTGCTCTCTTAAAACATTAAAACATTAAAAAAAAAATTATAATGTTATAAGCATAAAAGTAAAATGCATAAGATATGATATTTTTCAAAAGATAAAAAATTCTGAAGAAAAACTTAACGCACTAAAATCTTTCGTCTTATAAAGAATAATATTCGTCACACCACGTTCGTTTCTTAAGTCTTTCGTTTATAAATAAAGTATAAGCTTTATTGTATGTTTCTACTCCCAACTATAATAACAATGAATAAGATTTTATTATTATATTACTTTTATATATAAATATATATAAAAATAAAAAAATTATTAAACATTTCAACATCACATTCGCTGCAAACAGGCCAAGGATTCATTTCATTAGCAGCTTTCAAACCTTAAAACCGCAAAAATGCATTCCCAATAGTGACTTAAAGTCAACTATTTGCAGTCAATGCCATCATCATCACTGCTAGAGTCCTCAGAGTCGTCACCACAACAACAACAAACTACACACCATGCAACATTTTCATTGTCAATGTTGCATAAAAAGATATAGGAAAAAAAAAAACAAACTCTAACCAAGTATTCAAACATTCAGGCATTCAATATGTCAATAAATGCACATATTTTGCTTAATGCATGGCTTTCTTTGGTTGATGCTGGCAGTATTTGTTGATGCTTGGCTATTCTAGTCAAGCTTAAAAGATTTTAAGCAGAGCCTGCTTCTTTTTTGGTATGACTCAACAAGAGCTACTTACAATAGCCTTCCTTTGCCGCTGCTATATTGTGGTTTTTAGGTTTTTTTTTTTTTTTTTTTTCCTTCACAGTGTTACGCTGCTATGCAAGCGAGGTGTTAAATTCTCTACGAGTGGTGGAACCATTGAAGTCATTGAACGCTCGAGAATGTTTACACGAACAGAAGGACATTTCTGAGTAGCAGTTGCTCCGAGAGTAAGTGCGACAAAGTTCAAATATGAGCTGCTGTTAATAAAGAAGCTGTTGTTTCGACTGATTTAACTGATTTGAAATGCAACAAAAAAAAAAAAGTAGCTTTTATTACTGGGAAAATTGTTAATTTATGTTTTACAAAAGAATTTACTTCTTTACTTTAGTTACAAATCATGGCTGTTTTCAATGCGCATTCCTTTCAAATTTGTGTTGATAATTGGCCAAACTGACAAAATGGCAGGCATTTTATATTGCAATATAAATTTTATTATAGTTTTTGTAGCATTAAACTATGTTAACATTATGTGAAGTAATTAATTTTGTTTTAATTATGATTTTGGCATGCTTAGCGCAATTTAGCAGCAATAACAATAGCAAATGTGGCTGCGGCAACAAATAATTTAAGCGTGAAAAGCCACAACAAAAGCGACTTTATAAAAAAAAAGCCATTTAATCAACATAAATGCCATGAGAAATTGGAAGCAAAACCATTGTTTAGTTTATCTTAAAAATTTTAAATGTTTTTTTCTTTATTAAATGTATAATAAGGGTGGAGGAAACGTGCAGAAAAGATGGTGAGTATGAAAGCAAGCATACTACACAATCTGAGGTGTGAAGAGTTGTGATGGTGGTGGCAGGGAAAGTAATTAACTGCAGACACCAACAAATTAAAGTAAAATGACTGCAACGCACAGAGGGTCAGCAACACCATTCGGTGGCCATAAGTCAGAGTAATAAACTTTAGAAATTGGAAAAATTAGTAATGGCATTCGGATTGCAAATATTCAAGCTATCTCCACTGAAAATTTGAAGTAAATTGCTTGGCAGCAAATTATCGAAAAAATTAATAACTAGTTAGGAATGGAGCTTCTGCAAGGTACCGAAGCTAAAATACCCCCCGCGGCCGTATTGGGGCATATTCAAAGTATTTAGCCGTCTATAAAACGTTGATATATTATCTGCAAAAATATTTGTGTTATACGCTTAATTTTATTTTACATAGAGTAATTTGTAGACCGCTCATTATGCTAAATGTATGTGCAAACTTTGATTGGTATGTGAAAATTCATACCAACGGTTTAAAATAATTTCATTTAAAATTAAAGTGCCACGCCCCGTTCAATTCGAGCCAATTTTCTAGACTACTGACTGCTCCTTATTCCAAAGAATATGGCAAATTTGGAAGAAGTTGGACAAAGGCTATAGAAGGAGGTTCATTCATATGTAAGTGGCACGCCCCTGTCTAAATCCACCCAATTTTTGGACTACTCACTGCTCATTATTCCTAAGAATATATTTGCAAAATTTGTTTTAAATTAGAAAAACGGCGTAGAAGGAGTTCGATTAGAATTAAAACTGACACGCCCATTGTGCAATCCCACCCACTTTTGTAAGTTTATAACTTCTCATTATACTAAAGAACATATGTGCAAAATTTGGTGGAAATCGGAGAAACGGTGGAATTAGATGGAAATAGATTAAAAATAATGTGCAACGCCTCCTGTATAGTACCGCCCACTTTTATAATCTAAAGACTGATATGACTGAAATATTATGTGTGCAAAATTTGGTTTAAGTCGGACAAACGACGTAGAGGGAGTTCGATAAGAGTTAAATTGACACGCCCCTTGCCCAATCCCACCCACTTTTGTAGGCTTAAAACTTCTCATTATGCTCAAGAATATATGTAAGAAATTTGGTTGAAATCGGACAAACGGAGTAGATAGAGCTAGTTTAAAAATAAAGTGCCACTCCCCCTGTCTAGTACCGCCCAGTTTTATAAACTTACTCGTACGATTACTCAAATTACCAAGGATATTATATGCAAAGTTTTGTTGATGTCTGACGCACGGTGTTGAAAAAATTTGATTAAAAGTAAGATGCCACGCCCACTTTCCAAGTCTAAGGACTTCATATTATGCCGTATATGCATATACAATATATGTGCAAAATTTGTTATGTGTTGGATAAACGATGTGGGTGGAGTTTGGAAAACGAAAGTTTTTCTATTTTGATGACGTGACTTTGTCTGGGAAGTAGGTGTGGCTTTCATCCGATTTTGCCAAATATCATAGAGATGCTTCATACTATATATCAAAGCTCATGTGCAAAATTTGAAGACATTTCTTTAATTTTTGTGGATTTTTAAGCGATTTTACACGTTTTTAATAAAGCCAATTTGTATGGGAGGTAGGCGTGGTTTTCATCCGATTTTGTCAAATATCAAATTAATGGTATACATTAAATATCAAAGCCTATGTGGAAAATTTCAAGACCTTTCTTAAATTTGACCAGCTTTTAATAGATTTTGCGGTTAACATAAAGCCACTTTGTATGGGAGGTAGGCGTGGTTTTCATCTGCTTTTTCCAAATTTCATAGTCAGGATTTATATTGAAGATCAAAGCTTACATGTAAAATTTGAAGAAATTTCTTTTTATTTTTGTAGATTTTGTTTTGTGGATTTTTAAGAGATTTTACCGTAAAAATTAAGTCACTCTGTATGGGAGGTAGGCTCGGTTTTCATCCGATTTTTCCAAATTTTATAATGAGGATTTATATTGAACATCAAAGCATACATGTCAAACTTGAAGGCATTTCATTAATGTTTGTGGATTCTGAAGAAATTTTACTGTAAAAATGAAGTCACTCTGTATGGGAGGTAGGCGTGGTTTTCATCCGACTTGACTCATTTTCGAACTTGATCTTAATTTTTTTAAAAAAAGCTTATGTTTTGAATTTCATTACGATAGCTTTAAAATTACGGCCGTAATCGTGTCGACAGACACACAGACGGACAAACGGACAGACAGACGGACACACGGAATTTGACTCAGGAGGTGATGCTGATCAACAATATATATACTTTTCTATACCTGCCACGCCTCCTTATTGGCGTTACAAACGGATTGGGGTATAATAAATACGCTTTGGGGTATAAAAATGGCACATACCTTGAATATAAATGAATTTTATTGCAAATATGAAGGAACATTTCCAATCCTTCTTAGTTTTTTTAATATATTTTAAGATATACGCAAGCCAAAAAAAAAAAAAAAATTTAAGCTTCGAAAATATTTTGTTTTTGTGATGATAAAATTAAAGCATAAAAAAAATCTTATTTTTTCAGATAAATTACTATTTTGATTCGAAAGTTCCCCAAAGTACCCCAAGCTATTGAAAATGTAAACATGCCAAAATATTATTTGCAATATCTATTTTAGTATAAAACTCTCTTAAATAACATCGAATTCAAAATTTTTATGAAGTTTCGGTGTCTACCCAAATATATTACAATATATAAACTAAAATATATTGAGTGTCTCTTAAAAATTGAAGTTGGATTTTTTAAGGGCTACCCCCTTAATTTCTTTGCATGATGTTAAAAGAAATGTTAAAAAATTTGGTGTGCCTAGAATGCACGGGAACCCGTGCCGTGGCTTTTTGTCTTGACTTTTTTTTTTTAAATACTTAAAGTGCCCATTTCTATTTCGATCACAAAAAAAAAAAAACAAAAAATCGAAAAACATATGCTTCTCACTTGGTGCACCTTCAATAATTATAAGAAAATATTTCTAATTTTTAGTCGAAAAAATTTTCGAATTCTAGGATTGCCAACATATCGTTTTTTCCATTCCGTTTTTTTAGGTCGAATTTAAGTATTTTTATGAAAAAGTGGAAAGTATAAGACGACTTCTTCTTATTGCTATGCAAATTTTGTATAAAAATTATGAGCGTGGTATTTTTTTTTAATCCACGCATGCATTTTAAATTTTGAGTCAGTTATTTTAATATAACTTTAATACGAAAAAATATAGTGTTTTAAATTTTTGTTTTATATAGGAGGTAGGCGTGGTTGTGGGCGGATACAAATATTTTCGTCTGTGATCTTATATTGCCGATTTGAACTTATATACCAAATGTTATTGGTATACGACGACTCCTTTTTAGTGCTCTGCAAATTTCGTGTAAAAAGTATCGGAGGTGGGCGTGGTAAAATAATTAAACGCTTATATTAGACATATACTACAGATTTAAAATTAAATTATTTTGATATAAGTTCAAAACGAAAAATATAGCATTTAAATTGTTTGTGTTATATAAGAGGTAGGCGTTACGTCCATATACAAAATTTCATCCATCTATCATTATGTTAAGCAGATATATTGACTTTTGGCCACGAAACAGAACTAGCTGGCCCACTGTGCTACGCTGTCATATAATTAGCATAGCTTTTGTTTTTGTTTTTTTGCTGCTTTAGTATCAAATGCAAAACGTCTTTGAAGTTCAGCGCAGCTGTTAGATAATTCAAAAATTTCGCCAATTTGAGCAATTTTGAAGTCATTAAAATAAAGTCATTAAAAATTGCAAACAATTAATTTATGGTTTAGATTTATAAACGTTTTGTAAAAAATTATTTTTCTTAGTTAGTAGCATTATACTTAAGTTAAGTTATATACCAAACATAAGCACAGTTGATCAATTAGTTTGTTAACAGCAGCAACATTTTTAAAAATCATTAGCGTAGACCTTTACCACAAGTCACGATGATGGTAGTAAATGGTCGATGATAAATTGTCGATGATGGTAAATGGTCGTTGTAAATGGGTGATGGTAATGGTCTATGATGGTAAAAAGTTGACATACAGAAATCAGAAGAAAAAGTTGAGCATGCTTTAAAGTAGTATTCTAGTGCAGAATTTTGAAAATATCTATTTTTTTTTTTGCTTTTGTAAAGATTAGACCTTTAAAAATATCTATGCACCAAAGGAATTTTCAAAATTTTAATTACTAACGGAATTATAGCTATTTTAGTGACGCCAATAACTTTGACTTTGACTGCCTCTAACTTTGCTCAAAACTTGAAACGCGTTTTTCTTGAAACTGCTTCTTCCAATTCGTTTGACATGATATCTCAAGATATAATGGACCGATTAACTTAAAATTTGGTGTGTACCTTTTTTACATATTCCTCTATGATCCAGACTAGAGTTATGTCAAAATTTTGTTCTTTAATATTTTTAAAAAATTCAAAACTTTGGAATAAATACTAACTTCAGACTGACTTATTTTATTCAAACAGTCGCCATTTTGCAAAAAAGATTTTGTTTTCTTTCTAAAGTCCGGGATATAGCGACATTCTTTCTAATTATAACTTTTTTTTTCAAATGACTACAGTAGTCGGCATAAGTATTTTGTCGAAGAGCAAATTCAAATATTTTGAGTTTTTGAAATAGTTTCAGAAAACCTGAATTAATATATTTTTGTTTTCTTAAAATGTAACCAAACATGTGTTAATTTTTTAAAAAGAACTTATTAACCCTCTAATGCCGCATTTTTTGTTTGAGCTCCAAAACTCAGATTAGACCAATTTGTTGAAGAGAAAAACTAATCTGAATTTCGTTTTTAATTTTGATACTTTGTTCATTAGTTTCAGGTTAAAATGTCATCTCCGCCTAGAGGCAGACTTGGGCATAAGCACAAAAAATAAGCAGAGAAGTGTGATTTAAATATTTAATAAACAATATTGTAATTTTAAATATTTTAAAATAGTAGTTTTTCACTTCGATATCACTTCAAAGAATGTGTTTTTTAATTGACGGAAAATCAAGTTTTTCCGAAAATTAATTTAAATTCGTTAAAATATGATGAAATTGAATTTCAAATTGAAATATTTGTCAAACGAGCATGCCAGCGCCAAGTGGTAAAAACTGGAATGTAACATGAATTTTCGTTTACACCCCAAAGAACACAATTTGAAAATTTTTCAACAGACAACAGTTTTATATTGATTGGCGTGAACCCCCGCCAATAGAAAGGACGATGGAAGCTGGTGGACGACCCTCAAAAGTCGATTGCGAGTACCAGGAAAATCTTGTGGTGTGTCAGCTCAACCTACACCATAGAAGGGCAGCATCAGCAATGATGATGCGTTGCATGGAGGAGGATGTAATTGACATAGCAATGCTCCAAGAACCTTGGATTCTTCATAATAGAATTAAAGGTCTCTCAGAGCGAAAGGCCACGCTGTACCAACCGGTAGCAGATGGCAGGCGAAGGACTTGTATCTTGGTGAGTTATATGCCAAACCTATGTTCCCCGGATCTCACCGTTGTGAGAATCGGGGATGGTGCAGGTGCTTGTATGGTAGCGTCAGCGTAACTTCCTTACGACTCTCCAGACCAACCACCTTCAAAAGAGGTGGAGAATCGGGTAAATTACTGTGTGAAAAGGAACATTGAGAGTGATAATAGGATGTGATGCCAACGCGCACAATACCGTGTGGGGAAGTACCAATAACAATGACAGAGGAGAGCAACTGCTTGAATTTGGGTATAATCTGTTGGTAGCAAATAGAGGAGCACAGCCTACTTTCTTTGATGCGAGGTGAGCGGAAGTCATTAATGTAACCTTCATTTGCAGAAGGATTCTGAACAGTATTGAAAACTGGAGGGTCGTGCATAGGCCTACCATATCTGACCACAGATCCATTCAGTTTGAATTCAAGTATTGAATCCGACGCCAACGGAATAGCAAGAAAGTCAGGACTCCCAAGAATACAGCTCCTGTGAAATATAAGGCGAAGTGGAGGGAAACACTGACCTAGATGCTATAAAAGTGCTAGGGAATACAGCTAGGGAATACAGCGTAGTGAAAAGCCATGTCAACGCCATGGTGGTGCACGGAACTCGAGCCTCTGAAGAAGAAGATTAGGAAGGCTTTCAATCTGCACATGAGATGGGGTACCCCAGAAACATGGGCAGACTACAAGGCACGGAAAAGGGCACTGAAGAACCTCGTACGACACCGTAAAAGGCAGTCGTGGAGAGACTTCTGCTCTGGAATGGAAACTATTTCAGAAGCATCTAGGCTTCAGAAAATGGTTTCAAAGGATCCATTCTCCAAAGTGTGACTGATCCGAAAAACGTATGGAATCATGGTAGAGAACTTAGAGGAGTCGATGCAAGTTCTGATGGAGGTTCATTATCCTGGAAGTTTTAGGTCTGACGACACGTGGACACCCTTAAAGAAAGGGATGCACAGGGTTGACACACTGGAAGCCAAAAGAATTATCACTATGGACAGGGTGAGGAGTACTATACGCTCATTTTCTCCGTACAAAATATCAGGGATGGACGGTATATTTCCGGCTATGATGCAATGGGGGGAAGATCTCATTGCACCTAGGCTGTGGGGTATATTCGTTACTTGCTTAGCGACTGGGTACGTTCCGAGAGTTTGTATAGAGGCGAAAGTTGTCTTTCTTCCGAAGCCCGAAAAAAATGATTATGTGTAGGCGAAGTCGTTCAGACCGATCAGCCTTACGTCTTTCCACTTGAAAACGATGGAAAGAGTGATGATTGACTGTCTTGAGAGCACTTCGCTGATGCATAATCATTTGAGTAGATGCCAACATGCGTATAGAGCAGGTAGGTCTACGGAGAGTGCTCTTCACGAATTAGTAAGAGTTGCTGAAAAAGAGCTGTTTTCAGGAGGCATTGCGATGGCAAATTTTATGGACATCGAGGGTGCTTTTGACAAAATATGCTTTGGAAGGCTGCGGCAAGCCCTGACAGAGCGTGATGTAAACCCAATGATTGTAAATTGGGTAGACAATATGCTCAAGCAAAGGGCGGTCAACATGCAGAATGGTAGAGTCAAGACTAGAGGTAGAGTAAGTAGAGGATGCCCCAAGGGCGGGGTGTTATCGCCAACCTTGTGGAATATAACTGTGGACGCACTACTGGTTAGACTGGATGAATCGGGCATACAGAAGATAGAGTATGCAGATGACATTGCGTTGGTGGTCTCTGGTAAGTTCATTCACACCATTTCAGACATCATGAAGGGAGCACTTCGAATGGTGGAAGAGTGGTGTGGAGAACAAGGCCTTACCGTAAACGCAGGAAAATTAGACAATATTATCTTTACTAGAAAGAGGGCAGGTCCGAGAAGAGAACCACTTAGACTTTCTGGAGCTGAAATCAACATGTTCACGAAAGTTTAATACTTAGGGGTAACCCTTGATAGCAAACTGAACTGGAACGAGCATGTAGAAGATAGGATTCAGAGAGCCAAGAGGGTTCTGTTTCAGTGTAGACGCGTTTGTGGTCTCAAATGGGGGCTAAGCCTAGAGTCTATGAAATGGGTCTACACTATGATGGTTAGACCTGTCATCACGTATGCTTCGGTGGTTTGGTGGACAAAAGTCAGACAGAAAACCATTAAGAAGAGACTGGTCAGAGTCCAACGGCTGGTATGTGTTGGAATAACAGGTGCAATACGCACTACTCCAACAAACGCAATGGAGGTTCTGTTAGGTATGCTGCCTTTGGATTTAGAAATAAAGAAACGGCGGCGTTAACAGCCCTCAGGATGTTGTGAAATGCTACTTTACATGGATCTTCGGTCATATGCGCATCCTTGATATTGTCAGTGAGACGGGTATGCCTATGGACGGAAGGCAGAGAGTAAGCATAACAGAAAAATGTTATAAAACTCTTATAACAGATGGATTCGTCAGCAAAGGAATCGCTCTTAACGATATCAGTATATTCACAGAAGGCTCTCTGATGAATGGCAGAGCCGGGGCAGGCGTTTACTCAGAAGAGTTGAGCCTATCCTGTGTACTGAGGTTGGGGAGGTTTGTGTCTGTGTACCAGGCGGAAATGCTTGCTGTGGTGCATGCACTGGACCACCTGATAGATGACCGGGTCTATGTCAAGAAAATTGTCATTGCCCTTGACAATCGCTCGGTGATTAGGTGCATGCAGCGTGCAGGCGTCACTTCCCGGTTGGCCATAGAGTGTCTTACCAAACTCCATAGGTGCGCTGAGACAAATGAGTTCACACTTATGTGAGTGAGAGGACGTTCTGGCATAGAGCAGAATGAAAATACTGATTCTCTAGCGAGAGAAGGATCAGCAGAAGAGTTCTGTGGACCAGAGCCACGTATCACCATAGGCGACAAAATGATGGTAGGCCTTATTAAGCAATGGACGGACTCGAAACACCGTACAAGGTGGAAAGAAGCTGTTAATTGCAGGCGATCGAAGGCGGCCGTGAAGTGAGGCAGCAAAAGTTATCAGTTACAATCGAAGGACTTTAAGCTGGCTTACTGCACTGGTCACAGGATACGGTCCCTACATGCACCATCTCAGGAAGATGACTCTGACCGAGGACGTTGCGTGTAGGTTATGCCTAGAGTAGCCGGAAACAGCAGCACACATTCTGTGCCAGTGTCCAGCGTTGGCAAGCATAAGATTGACCATTCTGGGACGTCCATTTATTAGCGAAGCCAAGATTGGTCAACTGACCTACAAGGATATGCTTAAGGTGACAAAGGAAGCATGCTCACGTATGAGGGCCCCGAGCGGTAGCGTCCTTTGTCCAATGAGGACGAAAACGGACCCAATGTGGTCCCCTTCGGCCAATCCCTGATTTATTATATATATATACTAGATACTTAGATCCAAATTGTAATATTGATGTGATCAGCCCAACTTTTACGAACCGGAGTGACATACTACCTTTTCTTAGAAGACCTTGGAACTCGTTTGTGGATTCGTCTACGTGAACTTTGTGTAATTTAAGGCAGAGCTTGTAATTAAGACCAAAGATACTTTCTATTTCAAAAATAAATGCCCGATATTTGCTTACTTGAGACGGAGGTATTTTGGATTTTGGACGTTGTTTATGTACATTCTCGTAAGTATTGTAGGCAGAACAGAAAAGAAAATAACACTTATTTTGAATGGTGATATTAATGTAAAGCTTTAATATTTTATTATAACATAAGAACTATATTCATAAAAATTTTAAACTATATATCAGCCACATTCTAAATGCTGCAAAAGCCAAAGTCGTAACTAAATGGGATACTCTATTTCGAGATATATGAATAAATTTTTTATAACTTTAGCATATTTCTATTAAATAAGACAAAAGTTTTCTTAACATTCCTCAAAAAAAAAAAATGCGGAACATAAAAATTCTTATAGTTCGTTGCTTAAGTCTTTTGATCTTGCATCGTCACGTAGCTACGTTTAAACGCTACAACTGTCATTATAAAAGATCTTAATGCACTTACAGTCAGCACGGCAAAAAAAAAATCATCATATTTTACGTCAAACCCACCCACACAAAATAGCTTGGCAAGCGTTGCCAATGAAAAAGGCAAACACAGCAACTTATACTTACTTGCATTTGTCTCCTGTTATTTGTCACAGAACGGCAAAAGCAAAGGCTAAGATATGTAAATTGACTGTAATTAGCATGATTAACAACGCATACATGCACAGAAAAAAATGCAACCTAGAGTAATGCAAGTAACAAACAGAACAACTTACATAGGAACAACCATCCAACCGATGGAAAGACAGTCAGCGTTATGGTGAGACTAATATGTTTTGTTTGTTTGTTAAGCATAAAATATCACAAAAAAAAAAACTATGCATGCTGTGTAGCTTGGCAGGGCACCGCCAACACCACCTACAACAACAGAACAACAGCAGCTATAAAAGATTTCTTTGCTAACATGTAAAACGCACTTTTTGCAAAAAAGAAAAAAAAAAAGATCTAGCTTTGTGATATTTTTTCTTTGCGCTACAATTTTGCATGAATACACAAAACATATTCCAAGAAAATTTATGCGTGCCTCTTTGATTGTGTGTGTGTGTGTGTTTGTGCAAAGTCGTCGACCCTTTGCCGTGGTAACAAAACCAGCAACAAGCACAACAATTTAAATATACTCTACTTGTACATTTTATAGTTTTTGTTGCTCTTGTTGTTGTTATGGTGATTATTGTGTGCTCAACACCCACCAGCAGCAGCAGCAGCAAAATAACAGCGCGAGATTCTTGCAAGAATAAATTAAGCACAACTCGATGACGCATGCAGCAATTGCAGCAACAATACGCAGTGTTTTCTATTGTTGTTGTTGTTGTTGCTGTACTGCCTGCTGGCTGACTTAGTTTGTTTGCTAACGAAAGTTATTTATGCGCTGCACTGCAACACTTCAACTTTATTTGCTTTAGTTAAATATATTTTTATAAGAAAATATTTACGCTTGCACTGGAAAATAAAGCTACACAAAAAAAAACAAAGTCTAAAGTAATAACAGCCACGACAATAGCAACAACACACAAGCACACAACACAACTGCAACAATAATAAAAGCTAACAAAATAAAAGCTGCGGCTTTATGCAGCAGCAGCTTATTACTTGTTGTTGCAACAATAATAAAAGAAACAACTACAACAAGTAAAACAGCAACTGTTCTTACATGCGCGCACAAGCTATAAAATGTGTTTTTCTTTTAATATTTTATGGTTTTTTTTTTGTTATAAAAACCAATTGCTTGGCAAAAAAAAAACAAATAAATAAATAAAAAATAGATAAAATAGCCTGCATTTCTAGCTTAGATAGAAATCTGTTCTGTGCACCAAGCTTGCTAGGCTTGCTTGCAAGTATTAGAAAAAAAAAACAAAAAAAGAGGCGCTTTATACTTGGCTCTAGTTTAGCACGCGTCGCTTATGTTGTTGGTTTTGTGCAATTTTCTTTGTTTTGTTGTTGCCAAAGCTTTGCTTAATTCTGCTATAAAAGCAAACATAGAGCATTGTTAGTTGTAATGATTTAATGAGTTTAAAAAATTAAACTTTTAACATTTCATTTTGGTATTTTTTTCATTTCTCTTTAATTTGCTCTTACTCTATATTCGTATTTACTCTCTTCGGCTGTGCAAACAATCGCTTAAGAGAAAATTCCCCAAATCGCAAAATGAAAAAAATATTATAAGCAATCGTCCAATACTGTGAACTACAGCTCAAATGTTGAAAGGAACAATTATCAAATAAATTGCATATTTATTTTATATGTCAAATTTTCTATGACAAATTTTTTGTATCCGACTTGTGTGTCATGTTCTCAATATATATACACACACTCCGAGAAAAAAGCTTTTGTTATATTGAAAAAAAAAACCTAGTAATTTATGAGATGGCTTTGGCAGCTTTCAGCTTCCCAAGTACTTCATCACAACGCCTAAGTTTTACATGTTAACTTGCCAATTTTTATTTGGTAATTTATACATTATTTAAAAAAAAATATTGAATTTCAAAAATATAACCTTTTCCGTTTATTTTTTTACCATTTTTTAGAAGCCGCTTTTTTATTTGATTGACTGAAATCGGCAACTTTACAAATTTTTCTTTTATCAACAACGTTTTTTCTTAGGAATTCATGGCTTTTCGGCTACTCTTCACTTCTTGCTTTTATTATAACAATACCATTAAATCAAATAACAAATATAAAAATTTTACCTTCGCCTTCCGTGGAGATTTGAACCCACACCCACCGATACCACCAATTAAGAAGTCACTATACTACGCATCGAGCCAAACTCCTTCGTTACGCAGAATGATTTATTCAATATTAAATACAACTGCAGCTATGCTGCTGCATAACTCAAAATGCTATTAATAGATTTTTGTTGTATGGCTATCAACAGAATACTGTGACGTACTGCATATGTTAATACAGCATCTGTTAACATAGCTGCAGTTATGTCAGCAACCAGTAGCAAGGCTTTTTGGATAAGTTGATAGAGCGATGGACTGGCACAAAAAATTCCAAGTTTAATTCCGCACAGCGGGAACAGATATTTTTTTTTCTTTTCTTTTTGTTGATGATATATAATAAAATTAACTGATGTGCATATTAACGTGTGTTTCTTATTTTACTTTATGTTATTTTTGAATTTAAAAGTTATTTTATTGCAAAAAAAAAAACATTAAATTATCAAATCTATCGTTCTCTCGTCTGTCTAACGACGCACCTGTGCTTTTGAAGCGAAGCTTTTTACGCCTCGTTCTGTGATTTCCTTGGAGTAAAATAAGAAAAATTTCCGACAGATTTTTTCTTAAAATTTGATGGTAGAAATCGTTGTTGATTCAATGTTAAGTATAACAGAAGCTATGCTGAAGTAGATCTTTACAATCTATCAATAGAAAGAGGATTATGTATTGGTTTATGCCAATAAGATGGCACCAACATCGGTGTGTTTTGTTTTTCCTTGATGTGTAGAAGCAAATTTGTCGTAAAAGCGAAAACAAAATTCCCATAAGAAGTACATTGAGTTTTTTGACAGCGAACAGGCAGCGAAAATTCGCTTTTTCGCTAGATAGTAAGCTGTTAAAGGAAAGAATTTGTTGAGTGCAGCCAAGTTCACAACCATGTGTGGAGAGTTAAAATGGAGAGTCTTTGGCATTATATGTCCATATATGTAATTGGCGTGAAAATTTGACATTAAGCAATAAAAAATAAGCAGTAAGTATGTTTTGTGTATGTATGTAATTGATTTTATGTTTTAAGTTTTTGAATTTAAAAGTTAATTTATTAAAAAGAAAAAATCATTAAGCTATCAAATCTATGTAACTGCGAAAAAGCTTCGCTTCTCTCGTGTGTCCAACGACGCACCTGTGTTTTTTTTTAGAAAATAGCTCAAAACTATGCTTAAGCCATCCATGCTAGTTTTTTTTTATTTGTATTTTTGGATTTTGGGCAAACATTTTTTTTTGCTGGTTATCGAAGTATGTGCTTGAAAGCAATGTATTAAACAATAAATTGCTTAGGTGAATAAGCATAAGTTTGTAATGCCCATAAAATTCTCTTTACCCAAGCCGACTTAGGTGATTTAACTTTTGCTTTTTTTCTCGGTGTACAATAGCTTAAAGTTGCACTGTTAATCAAACGTAAATAATTATAAATAGCCCATAATAAATAATTAAAAAAAAAAACTCAAAAACTTACGAAATATGTTTTTAAAGCTATTTAAGGCTACTAATGAGCCTACATGCAAGGCAAATTATTTACATTTCATGCTTGCATTTAATTTTCTAAATAAGTTTTTGTACAAACAGTACATTTTGCGATGTGAATCTAACATAAAATCCAACCCAAAATCTTTTTGGAATTTTGTTCAGTCTAAGAGAGGTGGTTCGCAAATTCCCACTTCAATATATTTAAATGATAATACCTCAGTAAGCATTGGTGATACAGTAAATCCTTTTGCTAAGTTTTTCAAGTCCAATTTCGTTCTCGACAATGATTCTTCCGTAAATGATATTAAGAATTCCATTGAATCTTCTACTGATATTGGGTCCATGGCTGTGTCAGTTGACGACATCACTAAATCCTTAATGGGTATGAAAACATCATTCAAAGAAGATATTAATGTTTTCCTACAATTATTTTCCTCAAATGCGCACATGCCGTAGACTTTCCTCTGCGTGATATCTTTAATAAATCTTTATCTAAAGCGAATTTTCTTAAGTGTTGAAAAATTTCATCCATTACTCCTATTTTTAAATCTGGAGTTAAAACAATGTGGAACACTACCGCCCAATCTTTAAACTATTAAATGTTTCTTAACTCTTTGAGAGTATTATTAAAACGAAATTAAGTTTTTTAACTAAACGTTATATTTGCCCCGCTCAACATGGTTTTGTTGCTCGTCGCTCTACGGTTTCAATTCTAGTTCTACTGTCGGAGTTCTGTGTATCATCGTTTGAACTTGGATATCAGGGTGGCGTGCTCTATACTGATTTCTCTAAAGCAATTGACAGAGTTTCGCATAAATTCTTACTTTGGAAGCTATCAAAAATGAGCTTTCATTGAAGTTTCTTAAATAAGATTGCATCTTATTTGTAGGACAGGACATACTTTGTTTGTCTTTTGAATCCGTTACTACCTGAGGTGTTCCTCAGGGTAAAATAAACGATATTTCTAAGTACATTTTGAACTCTTGTTTTCTATTGTATGCGGATGATCTGAAATTATTCAAAACAGTATTATGCTCAGCAGATGTTGCTGATTTACAATTGCAACATCTGCAGAGCATAATGATTGGAGTAAATTGAATGGCCTTACTTTAAACTATTCAAAATATTTTCATATCACCCTCTCGAAACTTTTTTTAAACACGTTGTCACTTATTTTTTTAAGACTCTAAAATTTAATCCGTTTCTAAAATCTGCTATCTTGGGGTTATTTTCGACTCAAAATTGACATTTATCTACCATGTCAATGCCCTTATACCTAACGCCTACTCATTACTTGCCTTTATACGAAGAAACAACACCAGTTTTTTCGATCAATTGTTAACTCTTAAAATGTTTTATAATTCCTTTGTAAGGTCTATATTGGAATAAGCTTCCATTATTTGGGATCCATTTTATATCTCAACATCTCTCAGATTGGCAAGAGTTCAAAAAAAATTTCACCAGGCATGCCTTGGTATCTTAAATCTAAATGCAAAATTTCATCATTAATTTTTGTGTTTGATATTATTTCAGGTTATATAGACTGTCCATCTCTTTTATAGCTTATTACTTGCAATATTCCGTTTAGATATTTAAGAAAATCAAAATTGTTTTATGTAAAATATTGTAAAACCAATTACGCCTTAAATGAGCCAATAACTAGGGCTTTGACTCTATTTAATGAGCTCTATATAACTCATGAATTCGATCTCCTTGTTCCTAAACAAATTTTTAAAAATGTTGTTAATAGTATTTTCTTATCATAATATTAAGATTATTTTGTTAATTTTAAATTATAAAATTGCCATTTAATCTGTACTTAACTTTAAATTAGTCTGTAAGAATTTTTGTATCCAATGACTTTGAATAAAACTAAACTAAACTAAACTAAACTAAACTAAACTAAACTAAGCTAAGCTAAACTAAACTAAACTGAACTAAACTAAACTAAACTAAACTAAACTAAACTAAACTAAACTAGACTAAACTAAACTAAACTAAACTAAACTAAACTAAACTAAACTAAACTAAGCTAAACTAAACTAAACTAGACTAAACTAAACTAAACTAAACTAAACTAACCTAAACTAAACTAAACTAAACTAAACTAAACTAAACTAAGCTGAACTAAACTAAACTAAGCTAAACTAAACTAAACTAAACTAAACTAAACTAAACTAAACTAAACTAAACTAAACTAAACTAAACTAAACTAAACTGAACTAAACTATACTAAACTAAACTAAACTAAACTAAACTAAACTAAACTAAACTAAACTAAACTAAACTAAACTAAACTAAACTAAACTAAACTAAACTAAACTAAACTAAACTAAACTAAACTAAACTAAACTAAACTAAACTAAACTAGACTAAACTAAACTAAACTAAACTAAACTAACCTAAACTAAACTAAACTAAACTAAACTAAACTAAACTAAACTAAACTAAACTAAACTAAACTAAACTAAACTAAACTAAACTAAACTAAACTAAACTAAACTAAACTTAACTAAACTAAACTAAACTAAACTAAACTAAACTAAACTTAACTAAACTAAACTAAACTAAACTAAACTAAACTAAACTAAACTAAACTAAACTGAACTAAACTAAACTAATCTAAACTAAACTAAACTAAACTAAACTAAACTAAACTAAACTAAACTAAACTAAACTAAACTAAACTTAACTAAACTAAACTAAACTAAACTAAACTAAACTAAACTAAACTAAACTAAACTAAACTAAACTAAACTAAACTAAACTAAACTAAACTAAACTAAACTTAACTAAACTAAGCTAAACTAAACTAAACTAAACTGAAATAAAATAAACTAAACTAAAGTAGACTAAACCAAAATAAAATATTAAACAATAAACCTGTGCAAATAAGTATATTGGCTGGGCGAAAAATTTCATAACATCCCTATAGGAACAAATTAACTTGTTTTTAAAAACCACTAATCAAAAAACTTATTTAAAATAAACCAAATAAACTACTTTGAATTATATTAAGGCGACAACTACTCTGATTTTGACATGTTTTAATTGCAAATTTTTATTAGATTACAAGTTTATATATATTTAACCACGTTATTTCATCAAATATTATTAACTTTAGGCCATCAGTAATAGTTTCAATTGGCTATTTTAAAGTAATTACAAAAATAATTTAAATATAACTAATTTAACAAGTAGTTGAAAATATATGCAGACGACAGTCAATTGACTTATTTAGCGGACATCAGCATACAAAATAAGTAAGTTCGTTCTATGGGAAAAAGTCAGAATTTCAACTAGTTGTGGTTGACAAAAAACTACTTTATCAACTACTTTTAAATTAGCTGATTTTCCTACAGGGATATTAATTATAATATCAGGGGGGAACAGGGGGCGAACCTTCACATGGCAACGTGTCTAACCGCCTCAACCTGGCGAGGCCAGCATTATCCATGTCGAAATCGTCTCAAGTCGACTCAAACCTCCACGTGGTGTTCCCTGGGCAACGGCAAACTGGCATCCGTCAGTTTGACGGCTAATTTGAGCGGCGGGTCACTCCATAGACCTTAAACATGGAATGTGCGCAGGGTTTGGGTCCCGCCACATTACTACTGCCCAATGAAAACTAAACCAGCCTCGGATAAGAACCCCAATTACGTTGACGACCACCGCAAACGAAAAACGGACAATGATTTACGAATATGCACCTGGAATGTCCGAACCCTTTATAGGGAAGGTGCCATTATCCAACTGGCGGAAGCCCTCAAAACGATAAAGGCTGACATCACCGCATCCAGGAAATGCGATGGAAAGGGCAAGGCTGCTCTAAACAAGCACACTGTGATATCTACTACAGCTGCCATGCGGAGAGGCGCGAATTTGGATGTGGATTCGTTGTTAGCCGGAAACTACGCCACCTTGTTTCCCGGTTCACACACCTGTCAACGAAAGATTGGCCACGATACGCATCAAGGCAAAATTTTTCTCCATCAGCCTTATTTGCGCGCACGCCCCGACGGACGAAAAGGACGAAGCCGTCAAAGACGCTTTCTACGCTAGTCTTGAGGACGTATACGACCACCTTCCGGTCCATGACGTGAAAATAGTCCTCGGCGATTTTAATGCGAAAGTCGGAAGGGAAGGCATCTTTGGCCCCACTGTCGGTCAGTTCAGTCTTCATGAGACCTCCACGAACAACGGTCTAAGACTGATCGACTTCGCCGCGGCACGAAACATGGTAGTTAGTAGCACCAGATTTAAGCACCTCGACATCCACAAGGATGCTATCCAACGACTCAAAAACAACAAAGCAGCGGGTGCTGACGGCCTGTCAGCTGAATTGTTTAAAACCGGCGGCGATGAATTGATAAGGCGCATGCATCAGCTCATCAGCAAAATATGGCTAGATGAAAGCATGCCCGACGATTGGAACCTCAACGTACTGTGCCCTATACTTAAGAAAGAAAACCCAACAATCTGCGCAAGTTATAGAGGTATCAGTCTTATTTCCATCGCATATAAGGTTCTCTCAAGCGTACTGTGTGAAAGATTAAAGCCGATTACAAAAACACTGATTGGACCTTATCAGTGTGGCTTTCAAACGGGTAAGTCCACCATAGACCAGATTTTCACGCTACGACAAATCCTGGAGAAAACCCACGAAAATCAAATTGACACACACCATCTCTTTGTCGATTTTAAAGCTGCGTTCGATAGCCCCAGAAGGGATTGCCTATACGCAACAATGTCTGAGTTCGGTATACCTGCAAAGTTGATCAGACTTTGCAGAATGACGTTGAGCAACACACGCAGCTCCGTCAAGGTAGGAAATGACCTCTCCGAAACCTTCAATACCGAAAGAGGTTTCAGGCAAGGTGATCCACTGGCGATCTCTTTAACATCATCATGGAGGGAATCGTACGAAAGGCCGGTGTGCATCGTAATGGCACCATTTTCTACAAAGGCGTCCAGCTTCTTGCGTACGCTGATGATATTGATATTGTCGGCAGAACCAAGAGAGATGTTACCGCTGCTTTCGCCGCTGTCGAAAAGGAATCAGCCAAAGTGGGTTTGACGATAAATGAGGGCAAAACAAAGTATATGTTGTCTACAAACAAGGGAGCTCGGCGTTTAGACTCCCACGTTTCATCCGGCAGCTATAACTTTGAAGTAGTCAAGGAGTTCGTTTACCTTGGCACCGCCATTAATACCAAAAACGAAATCAGCCTGGAGATAAAGCGAAGAACAATAATTGCTAATAGGTGCTACTACGGGCTCAGTAAGCAATTAAGTTCCAGAGCCCTCTCTCGATCGACAAAACTAACACTCTACAAGACGCTCGTTCTACCTGTGCTGCTTTATGGCGCTGAGGCATGGGTAGTTTCGCAAACTGACGCAGCCGCTCTGGGGGTGTTCGAGAGAAAAGTTCTTCGCAAAATCTTCGGTCCTGTTCGAGTCGGCGATGACTATCGCATCCGAATGAACCACGAGCTGTATGAGCTCTACGAAGACATTGACGTAGTTCGGCGTATAACTGTGCAGCGACTACGCTGGCTGGGTCATGTCCATCGTATGAACGACGAAGCTCCAGCGAAAAAGGTGCTCGAGGCGAGGGTCGCTTGTCAACGACGACGAGGGAGACCATGCCTCCGATGGATGGACCAGGCTGAGGAAGCCCTAACCGCACTTGGTGTATCCGATTGGAGAAGGAGCGCGCAAAGCAGAGGCGCCTGGCGAGAGCTGATGAGGTCGGTTGAAACCCGGACACGGATTGTTATGACCACCTAAGTAAGTAAGTAAGTAAGATTTTAATTATAAAATTTCACTCATATCAATGCAGCTAAGGCTGGGCTGATAAATCACATAGATTATTAATGTATTTGTGTGTAAATGCAAGATAATTTTGCTATAAATCTTTTTAAATAAAAAAATTGTTTCTTTTTGACCTTTTTTCTATAAGCGGCTTATAAATAATCAGATTAATATTAAAAGATAATGATTTTGGAGAAACTAAATAAGCTTAACTTTTATTTTAAATGCTAAAATCGGCTTTAATATGACCGTTGAAACATGCTCATTTCGCAAACTGGTTGCTAAAAAAACTGTAACAGGAAAAAGCGACTCTAGTTAAGAAAACTAGAACTTTAAGAACATTTTCTACAAAATAATACTGAAAGTTGAACTTTTTTAATTAAGCCAAAATCAACTTTCTGACATTTGTTAGAAATTTTTATAAAATGACTTAATTGACTCTATGTGAACTCTGCCTTAAAAACGCTTAAATTTCTTTTATCAAAAAAATGTACCGAATTTCCTAAACCTTGTCTTTTTTTCGATTATCAAATCGTTCAGCTCAAATCACTTGTTAGCGCTTTCAATGAGGCGGTGCAAATAACATTATTTCAAAGCTCAGCATGTCAGCTATAATAAGAAAATAAAAAACAATACTTTTCCTACAGCGATTTATTTTCACAATACAGCAACAATGTTGCAATAAACTGCTACTTAATACAAAGTTAATGAAAACGTTTGAGGGGAAAAAAAAATCAAAAGCAATCACAGCAAGTTAGTGGCCAACAAAAGCTCAGAAAAGCTACCACTGCTTTCTACACTTTTACTTTTCTGCGCTTAGTAGTGTTATTGTTAGCCGACTTGATGTCGACGCTTAACAATCATTAGTAATAATTGTTTATAGCTTGTGGCTATAACAAAAAAAAAAAAAAAAAAAAATTAACTTGAACAACTTACTGAGCGAAGTAAAAAATTCGAAAAAAAAAATTTATCACTAGCTAATTTGCAGCAATTGCAACAAAAGCATATCAGGTCCTTTGGCCTAAGCGATTAATGAGCTTTTTATTTATAAAAGAAAAATAAGCACAAAGAAAAGCATTAGCTTTTGTCTTGGTAAGCTTTGTTTTAAACTAATGCTACTTTGGCTTATTCAATATTTTCAACGCCTCCCTGTGTTAATGTGTTTTCATGCTGCAGTTATTGTATAGCTCTGCGGTGCTCATGCTGCTAAAATAAAATAGAAAAATAAAATAAAATAGAAAAAAAAAATTAAAAAAAGAAAACCAACTCTTTGTATGTTGAAGTTTATGAGCAAATTGCTGCTGCGCTGCCGCTGCTGCTCTTTATTTTTGTTGTATAACATATGTTGTTGCACTGCTGCTTATCGTGTGCAACGCGCTGTGAACTCAAGTTTAGCTCTACTCTTCGCACTTCAGCTCAGTTATATAATAGCCTCCACGTTGAAGGGAAAATTAAATGATGAATTACTTTAAAGTGTTGAAAGTTTTCTGTGTGCAATTGTTAAAGATTAGGCTTTGAAGCAAATTATAAAATAATTAAAGTTAATTCGTGTCAAGTTCAATTGGTGTGCGAGATGGTAAATTGATGGTTTTTCAGACAATCAGCATGATGTTTAAGAAAGCAAAATGAAAATAAAACGAAAGACTTAAGCAACGAACTTGCTTGTTGATGGAAGATAAACATCAACAAGTTGCACGCTTCAGTCTTTTGATTTGAACTGATTTAAATGAGTTTAAACAACAACAGTTAAAGTGCATGCAGCAATAAGTTGGAGTTAGATTGCAGCTAAGCTAAATGGAATTAATTTATTTTTATTGCTATCGATTCGCCATCGATTTCCGTCATTTATGGTGTCACTTAATTGACAGCTTTAAGGTGCAAGCTTTACGGCTTTATAAGAATTAAAATAAAGTTATTATTAGACTATATTTAAATAGCAAGCTCATAGTAATAATAAGTAAATAATTTAGTTAAATTTACATAGTTCTTATCATAAGCTAGTAGTCACACCCGGTTTATTGAAAGTATTCTGAAAATTTAAAAACGAGTTTTACATTTTTTTTTTTGTAAAACAATACAAATTTATGAAATAATTTAAATGCTTACATACAGAGGTAGTCAAAAATATTTACACATTGCTTATATTTCTTAATTCACCGTTAGGTTTGCTAAAGCTTACTTAATGTTCTTTGCATACTGCAAAAGAATGCAACAACAAAAACTTTATTTGCAAACAATAATTTTTCAATAACAATAAAGTTGTTATCTTTCTTTAAAACACGTAAAAATATTGATCAATGTGTAAATATTTTCGACTACCTGTATATCTGTACATGGGCATTTCTAAACTGGCTTTACATACGATTTGTACAAGAGCATATTAAAAAAAAAAATTAATGAAAAAGTAAAATTTTTAAATGTTTTTTTTTTTAAATTAGCGTAGTAATTACATAAGTAGCACTATATTAAGTATGAGAATTGCAATAATCGATCCCAAGGATTTAAAGATATAAGCAAAACTATGCTCTGGCGTGACGTTACAAAAAACAGAAGTAGTTTTCGACTTGGATTGCAAAATTTGCAAAGCTCTGCGAATTGGGCAAGACTTTTTGTATAAAAACCTCTTTTAGAAGGTTTTGAAATAACATAAGTTTATTTTTCAAGTAATCAAATTTAAAAATCTTTTCCCGTTTTTTTTTATTAGGGTTAGTCGACTGACGTGACGTTACTGGCGTTACGTTACTTAAATTTCCATTGTAATTCAATTGGGTCAGGTAATCAAGTAATTTTGTAATTTAGTAATTAAAAAACAAATCTAATATATTCTGCCTCTCCTTGCCTCAACCATTTCCATTATTTTTAGCCAATGCCTTCCATTTTTACTAAAACAAAAACATTTACGAAACATTTACTGAACATTTACTAAAAAGAAAAATTACATTTGTTAAACAGTGCAGACGATTTGATCATCAAAGTAAATGAGTTTATGTTCAAATTGCTTAAATCAATAATATTTACATGTTTCTCTAAGGGAATATTATTAAATATAAGTCTTTAATAACTTTTAATTTTCGTGTCACGGTGGAATTTTTTCTGGAAATGTCCATACGTACATTGATTCTCTTGGCCTTTTTCATTTGTGATATTAAATTTGAAAATATTTTCATAAGAAAAATGGAAAAACAAAAAATTTCATATTGCATTTTTTCGAAGATCTTTTTTGACGTATTTTATTTTTATTTTTTTTTTTGATAATAATACTGTGTGACCCAAGTAAAGAAAATAAATTTTTCTACAAAAATTCCAAAATATTGTGATTTAGGCGCATGCAGGAGTTCATCACACGTGGTCGGACCTCTGGATCACCTCGGAGATCCGAGATCCAGATTTTTTACATTTTGATATTGCATTTACCTATTGACCTTGATTTTTGAAGAATCGAACTGTTTTAACTGAAATGATTGAAGTTAAGAAATGTATTTTCCAGAGAGGAATAAAAAAAGATCAGCAAGAAAAGACGTATAATTTTTTCCTATGTATTTGATTTCCATGAGTGTGCATGTCTGATGGCAACGCTTGCCTTGCTGTCTCTGTTTTGACTTAGTTTCTGCACCGCAATGCATTAACGATTCAGTAACGATCCAACATATATCCAACTGGATGTCGATCGCTTGAATGAACTGAAAGTCATAAATAACATCGTCCCAAGCAATCCGGTTCACATTTTTAGGGATCATCAGCAAAAAGTTTTGACATATTTTGTAAGCAATAAAAAAAATAAAGTTGCTGATTGTGCATATGTTGGATTAATCTGGCTGGATGAATCAAATCGGTATAGAGTAAGATTCGGATCAATGGCTTTATGAACTCCCCGAACTATAGCATGTAAATCGTGTTGTTATATGTCGATAACACGAAACCATCTATTCCGATATCATATGAGCTAGACATGAAAGGAATGTATGACACAATGAAAAAGTTTTTAGAACCCGAGAATTAACTCGAAAATCGGTGGCGATTGTCAGACGATTTGAAAGTTTTGTCGTTCGTAACCGGAATGCAATCTGAGGGGACGAAGCTCCTGATTTTTGTAAGTTCTTCTCTATAAATATATAACGTCGATAAAAATGTTTACTAAATACATATTTTTCGAATAAAGTCCGGGGACTAATCGTAATCGTGGTTAAATCTATTTTCTAGCAAAAATTCTTATGTTTTCGGAATCAAAAACCAATTTTACACTAAGAAAGTGTATTTTTGTATTATTTTTAATTTCGAACTAACGCTCTTATAGGTAAAAAGGTGCACGCAACGATCAAATTTAAAAAAATCCTAATCTCCGATCTCCGACGTGATCCAGAAGTCCGACCACGTACGCTGAACTTCTATGAGATCCCACAACAACAATCTTTTAAAGTTTTGGCTGTCATATTGGTCACAGTTATAAAATTTTGTTAAACAGAATCACTGCAAAATATAAATAAGCAACATTAATTCTGGGGTGAAATCGGCTTTTTGATTGTCGTTTTTGAAAATGACATCTAAATACCTATCGCATGAAATCAATAGGAAAAAAGTGATGGCCAATTTTCGTTTTCGAAAATCCGATCACGTCTCGCAATATGCAAGAAAAATTTTCAAAGTTTCCTTTGGATCGCTTATAAACATCAGAGTCCTGTTAATGTTGCATAAAATAATAACTACTAAAGAGCCTGTATATTTGTTTCAAAGACTACGTTTTCTTCGATCAAATCGAGGAAACAGTCTTGTTCAACCACTTTATACGTGTCTAACCTCTGAGCGTCAATTTTTTGTCCATTCCATTCGTCTTTGGAACTCACTCCCCCATAACATTCAGAAAATAAAAAGTGCAACGCAGTTCAAAAGCAATATAATAAATTATTTTGTCATGTGTCCATAATATTAACTTAAATTTTAACATAAACTTCAATTTTAAATGCTTCGTTCACATTTGTACACTTTTATCTCATTCAAATTATTCTTTTTTAATACTTCATGTAATGTTTGAAAACGGATCTAATTGTTCATTATTATTTTTATTTAACTCAATTCATCTTTAATTTTTTATGTGTAGTTCACATTTTTTTAATTTTATTAGAGTAATTCAACTAGGCTAAGTTTTTTATCCATTTATATTGTCATTTATCTATTTAACCATGTTAATAGTGCTTGCCATAAGATTTAAATCTTGTTAGCACTAAAGTCCTATGATTAATAAATAAATAAAATAAAATAAAATTTGATAATCACCTTACATGGAGCAAAAGCGACGATTTTGATTGTCAACTATCAATTATCTCTTTAGCCGATGCCACCCCTGATCCAAAAAATTTGTTATTTTCCAAGGTGCCAACTTCTTTAGTCACGTTGAGAACTTTTTGGTAAGGTTGAAAGTTGTGAATTCGCGTCAGCACTGTTAATGTCAGCAATGTTAATGTTATCACTGTTAGCGATAGCACTGCTAAGGTTTACACTGTTAATACTTACATTTCTTATTCAGCTAAGACGCAAGTAAAAAACAGCAAGGTTTTTGTGTTCTTTGTATGGCGACCCCCAGAAAGGTGGCTGATAAGGGGTAGGTGCGGATCAGCTCATATATTTCACCGTTGTAGGGATCAATTTGGGACGGATATGAAAGGTAATCGGCAAATTCTTGGGTTTTTTTGTATGCGAATCAGTGTCGCCAGAAAAAAATATACATTTAATGCTAGAATCTCTTGAAAAAAGGGCTAGAAAAGGCTACAAAAAATGTTGGAGCTAAAAACAGTGCTAATTTTAAAATGCATTAATTCAGCATGTTTTTTAGTAGTTAAAATACATTATTTTTATATACACTTGGAATTTTTTGTCTAGCAATTCCGTTTTCATATGAATTAAAATAAACCCTTAAATTTTCTAATGAAATTTGTTGCCAGACAAAAACTCAAAGTAAGGTGATCGCTTACGTTTTACAAAATACGCCCATAATACTCATAAAAACGAAAAAAAAAATATAAAAAATAGATAGATTACGAATTCATTTATTACACTGGTTAAAAAACATTTCGTATACATTCAATACCACTATTTTTTCCTTATGGACTATGGTCCGCTAAGCTTAAAACTTATATTAAAAATGTTATGGAAAGGTTTTCGATATATGAATTTTGGGATTTTTGCTGGTTTTTTTCGGAGGTAGCTTCACACAATATCTCGAGTAAGAGTTTTAGAGTTGCACAAGATGCCATTAGTTTATCCAATCCATTTCAAAAATATATTAAAAAACTTGATTTTTTTTACCCAAAATTAAAATCTACAATCTATTCTTAAAAAAATAGTAAAAAATTTACTAAAAATACAAAAAAATTATTTACATATAGACCACATTTTTAAGAAGGAAATGAGTTGTTGATGTAGAAAATCTATGAACAAATACTGGAATTAGAGCAATTGAGTGATGGTATCAATTGATGGTGATGGTTGTTTACATTGAAGTTATATTGAAGTTAAATAATGTCTCTTCTTCTTCGAAAAAAGAATCATGATTATTATTATAGTCATATATACCTGTTTTAGTCTAAAGTATTCAGAGATCTTTTTTAATTCTGAGGTTTGTATAGAGTTGCAAAATTTTGCCCAAGTTTGCCCAGCCTAAAACTAATAAAAAAATAATTATTTGGAGTGTAATAAGTCTGTTTTATAATGTTTTTTATTGCGGTTTTTTGCGATTTTTAGAAAAAAAACCCATTTTTCAGGTGACTTTTGCTTAAAAAATTCCGAACTTTTTCGAGTCTCGTGAAGGTACTTATTTACTCCAAACAAATAATGAAAAACACAATACTTACAGTTGGCTGTTTTGGTGAGGACTCTGCTAAATCGCGCCATAAATTTTATAAAGCTGATAGATCACACCACGCCCGCAAAACTAGCTGCACTGATAACTTTTTTGATATTTTTAATTGGGCTAAAGATTCTTCAGATCCACTTTTATCATCTTACAAGTACACGCGTACCCAAAAAGAAACGTGCAAAGCTTCCACCAGAACTTATCGGTTTATTAAGTTGTGAGGCTGCTCCGGAAGCTTATGTGCTTTAACAGCACGAAGACCAAAATGAAAGTACAGATGATCACGATGAAGAAGACGGTTTTGAAGAGGAAAATTTAATTTTGGATAATAAATTGCATATTATATAATAATTTTTAATAAAAAATGCGCATAAGTTTCAAATTTAAAGTTAATTAAAAAAACATTTTTAAAAAATTTATTTATTTTATTAAAAGGGGTGAATGAGTAAAGGTTTCATTGAAAATTTCAGCAAATATATTCTCATTTGAAAGCAAAATGCCTTATAAGTCAATAAAGTTCAATTATAGTTCAATTCTAATACCAAATTCCGAAATCTTAAAATAATTTATCGAGTATAGAGTCAAAATACTGTGCGTCACATTAAAGTCGTCATGTAAAATTTTGAAAATTTGACATCAAACTCGAAATCAGTGACCCCAACAACCACTTTACACGACGTTTTTACACGACACGATGTTTCATACAGATACAATGCCAATTTGAAATTTCGGCCGCTGTATTGGATCCGCCATTTTGAATTTTTCATTTTTGACATCGAAATTAGCGACCCCGAAAACCCCCTTATAGAGCCTATCAGAATTTTGGCCAATAAAAGTGGTCAGCGAACCCATTGTGAAATGTTGCAAATTAAGTTAAAACCCTGCAGTATATCATGAGTAGTTTTTATACTAGTTCAAAACAAACTAGTTCATATTTTGTCTCAATTTACTAGTTGTAAGATAGTTGAAGCTTAACTAGTTTATTGCAAGTCAAAATAAACCAGTTGCAAAACTAACCAAACGCAACTAGTTTAAATATTATTAAAACTAACCACTCTCTCAACTTGTAAAAGCAAAATAGCTTTCAAAATAGTGAACATTTTTTTTCCAATGATTTTATAAAACGCAGCCAATTATATAGAAGTTGAAACTAGTTGAACTAGTTTTGAAATATTGAATTAATATGTCTACTTGTGAACTAATTGAATCATGACTATTTATCGACCACTCAAAAAAGGTTAAAATATAAACTAGTTTAAATTTGGCAACATATGATTTGTTTGCAACTAGTTACAACAAACTTAAATTTAAATAACTATAACATACTATTTGTAAACTAATTTTCAACTGTTCAGAATAGGTCAATTGATATTTCCTATGACATCGTCATGTTAAAAATACCAGTTAGGTATATGAAAAAAAAGACCAACTTTAACTAGTACTGCTCAGTTTTCAACTAGTATGCAGACTAGTTTTAAACTAGTTGGTTACACTGCAGGGAATTCTTGGAGCCAAAAAGGGCTGTTTCAAATCTAAAGGGGCTAACACAAAAGCTAGGGGCTAAAACTAAATTTGTAGAGCAAATTAAAAAAATATGCTTAATCTAGCCCCAAAAGCAACAAAATGGCAATACTGATGCGAACCCCCAGAAGGGTGGCAGATCCCTATCACTATGGAGGGTAGGTGTGCTCAGATCAAAGTTGAAGGGCAAAAAGTAATAGGACCAAGTAATAGTACCGCAGTGGGTAGAGTGTGTGGCCCATACGCCAGATAACCCTGGTTCGAATCCCACCTGACACAGACATTTTTTTCAATTGAATTCATTTTTCTGTTCGGCCGTCACCTCTCTGCAGACAATGGCAAACCACAGAGACTAAAAACTCCCATGAAAAGCTTCTTGAGAGCATCAACCGTTCGTTCTCGATCAACCCTGTAGGAAAATCAACTAATTTAAAAGTAGTTGATAAAGTAGTTTTTTGTCAACCACAACTAGTTGAAATTCTGACTTTTTTCCATAGAACGAACTAACTGTATTTTGTATGGTGATGTCCGCTAAATAAGTCAATTGACTTTCGTCTGCATATATTTTCAACTACTTGTTAAATTAGTTATATTTAAACTATTTTTTTAGTTACTTTAAATTAACCAATTGAAAAGCATTTAATATTCCACTTACTGAAGATGAAAAATTTTAAATTTCTATGCATCAAAGAGATCACTTATTTGGCTGTGTATATATTAAAGATATATACATAAATTCATTACGTGAATGCAGTTTACGGAAGCAGTTTCCAAAAACGGGCACGCTACCGCCTGGGTACATGAGCGAAGGTGCCGATCCAATTGATTGGAATTGTGTGGATACTGCGCCTGTTATTTAAAATGAGCCGCACAAAAATTTGCAATTAAAACATGTCAAAATCAGAGTAGTTGCCGCCTTAATATGATTCTAAGTAGTTTATCAATCACTTGTTTTTGAGTAGTATTCCAATTACTTCATGTATAATGCAATAAAGACTATTTAGAATTAAAGTAGATGCCGCCTTAATATAATTCAAAGTAGTTCATATACTGGTTTATTTTAAACTAGTTTTTTAATTAGTTGTTTTTAAAAACAAGTTAGTTTGTTCCTATAGGGAATTGTGTTCAAACATTTCACAACACACACAACATAATTGATAATAAGAAGCTCGGTCAAAGTCCTATCAAGAGATGAAATGGCGTTTCGTTTTTTTTTGTTAGGGGTCTATGCGAAAGAAATTTTTTTATTTGAAGAATTGATGGTTTATTTACAAATAAAGGTTTAAATAAAAAAAAATTTTCAATTTATCTATGATACTAAGTGGAGGCTTCAATATTAACTTTGCATTAAATAAAAATCAACCAATATATGAATTTTTGAATGAAACAGTAGGTTTGACTATATCCAATGATTGAAAACTCAGTACTACTAAATATAAAACGATGATCGATGCGGTTTTTACACGATACTTACAGAAATTCCAATCAAACATTTTTTACTTTAATTTAGTTACCAAAGCCTATTGTATTGTTTTTGAAATATAATGGATTTATTTATATATAAATAAAAAAGTTTTGTTATATCATAGCTTTATGTTTTCAGTTCGGTCGGAAGTTCCCCCACTATCTATTTCTTAAATAAACGATGTAGATGGACTTTAAAATATGCACTATAGGAGTTGCTATTATTACACATAGCCACGGGTGGTGACACCTCCCATTTAATAGTAAAATTTGAAAATCTTAAATAAATTGCAACTTATAGAAAAAACATTTTTATTATAAGAAACTGGAGGGAATATTATTCGACACACAAATATCAAAAAAAAAAAAAAAAGAATGAGACTGTTTTCTCATAAAACAGCACGAGACTTTCAGCTATAGTTGTATTTTTTATTTTTATGTAAATAAAAATGCTAAATCTTTGCATTTGTGAAGTACACAAAAGCAAAAAGAAAAGTTATAAAAACCACACAATTATTGAAAACAATTATTTTAACTATTGGCAAAAAAAAAAACTTTTGCTCAAAAATGTTCATTAATTTCTATTTTATTTTTATTTGTAGGTATGCTTTATGTTTTAAATTTTCATAAAATTAACTGTTCACTGAAGAATTTGCCACACAAGCAGTGAACCTCTCAAAGATGCTAACTAATTTAATTTTATATGCAAAAACTGTAATGAAAAAATTGTTAAAACATTTTCCAAGCAAGAAAGCCTTTCCTTTAACCAGAAGTCTAAAATAAATGTCAAATAACTTCAAGCAACCAATAAAGTGCAGTTAGAAATGACGATAGAGAAGATGCTGGTAAAGACCACAGAAGAGACAAAAACTTTCTGTAAACGCTTTCTTTGAAGTTGTTCGCTTAAGTTTATTGATTTGGACACTACAATAAACGCTGCAGCATTGTAAAACTTTGCTATTTCTATTGAATTTTGTCAAATACTTCTAAAACCTTTTGCATTCCACATGTTTTTGTCGCTTGTTCGAAAGTGGAAACATTTAACTACTGCTATTTGTGCTACATAAATAACAGTTAACTGCATGATTTCCAAGACATAAATCATTTTATAAATAATGTTACTCAGCGCATAATAAAACCTTTAATAGTTACCTATAACAAAGGCATGGAAAAAATAAAAAAAAGTGAACAAAAATTAACAATAAGAATTGAGCTTGAATTAAGCAGGCGTGACACAGATTGCTCCCACTGCTGCTGCTGCTGGTAGTGCCATCTGATGCAGATTGTTCTTTTTTTTTTGTTATGCTTGGTTCATGATGCATTTTTTAACGTTTAATTGCTGTTCAACTGTTACTCACACTGTTCAAGCCAAGCCGCCAGAACTGCCAGTTACATGAAATAAATCAATATAAAAATGCTATTAAAGTTGTTATGGTTTTTTGGGGTTTAGCTTTTGCTGCAACCAGCTGTTGTCCAGATTATTATGGCCACATTCCACAGTATAAGTGAAATTTGTGTAGGAAATATTCTAAATTGCCAAATTTGCTTGGTGCTGACAGCTGTTGTGATACGATTATAGCGACATTTTTTTTTAAAAATTAAGCTCTTTTTGAGCCTGTCACACTTAATTGATTTAAGCAGAACAAAAGACTTAAGCAACAAGCTTGCTTGATTTTTGATAATTTTTTATGGCAATTTGCAGAATATAATTTTTTTTTTTTTGTTATTTAAATTACTTAAAAGAAATAACCAGTTGTTGCAAAATACTTATAGCGTCACTTTTCAAAATTACATCAACCTTAATACGCTCGAGCAGTGCGAATTTGACAACTTAACAGGTGCGTTTAACTGTCACAAAAATTTTTTGAAAGAAAATAAATTTCAATCAAATAAAATATAACAAAAATGTTTGTTATTTTTTTTTTTTGCTTAAAACAATACAAAAAAGTTCAAGCATTTAAAATTGCGCTCTGTACTCACATTAATGTTGTTGTTTTTATCAAAAACTTGTGCAAGTGACACGAATATCATGTCTTACATGACGTGCAATCTTTTGAATTAATTTATATGAGGGCGTGCTTATATGAGTGTTCATCAGAGTATCTATGAAAACAAATGTGCTAGCTTTAAGCTTATCATGCTTTCGATCAATTGCAAAACGGTTAATTTGAATAAATTCCATAGAAATTTAAAGTTATGACAGCGAGTTCGTTGCTTAAGTCTTTCGTTTTATATTTGATTTATTAAATCAGTAGAGGTATAAAGCATCAGTTATCAGTGATCAAGAATCAAGTGCAAAGTATTAGGTACTAAGTAACGAGTATTAATTATTTTGTACCAAGTAACAAGTAGAAATTAAAAGTATCAAACACTTACTATTAGGTACCAAGTGTATCAAAAGTAACGAAGTATAAAGTACAATGTTACTTTTATCGATTGCAAAGAATCAAGTAGCAAGTTTTAATTAATTATAATGTGCAACAATATTTAAAAAAAAAAAGATTTTTTATGTATTCGTGGTCGCTAAAACCGAATATGAATTCAGTATTTTCGGGTCATGTAAGGTTTTCCCTAGAGGTGGGTCAAGGGTAGACCATAAACGAATACAATTATTGAAATCAATATTTCCCTTTTTGGGGAGGGCAAGAGAGGGTTAAAATGTATGACCGACCTCTATTATTTTTCCAAGAGGAACATTTTTCCTTAGGACCTATCCCCTTGGACTCCTACTGTGAGGGCTCTTATACAATGCACCCTAATGTTAATGATATCAATATTTCCCCTTCTGGGAAGGGTAGGAGAGGGCTAATATGTTCGGCCAACATCCAGTACTTTTTCAAGTTTAACATTTTTTCTCTTGGGACCTATCCCATGCGACCTTAGGAGAGCTCCCATAAAATTCACCCTACTGTTAGTGAAATCAATATTTCCCCTCTTGGGAAGGGTAGGAGAGGGTTAATATGTTGGACCGACTTCCAATATTTTTTCAAGTGTAACATTTTTCCCTTTTAGATCTATCCCATCCGACCCCTCCTTAGGAGGGCTCCCATACAATGCACCCTAATGTTAATGAAATCAATATTCCCCTCTTGGGAAGGGTAGGAGAGGGTTAGTACGTACCGTTGACATCCACTACTTTTCAAGTTTAACATTTTTCTCTTTTTGGACCTACCGTTAATGAAATAACATTGTATGGGAGTCGCATAGTAACAGCGATCTCGAATACATAAATAAAGTCATAAAACCCCACGGGGGTTTTTTTTTATGTCGTACAGTGTTATCAAGTATCAAGTGCCAAGAATCAAATCTAAATTGTCCAGTACAAATTATAAAGAATGAAGGATAAACTATCAAGCAAAAAGTATCAGTAATAAGCAACAAGAATCAAGTATCAAGCATCAAGTACCAAGTACTAATCATTAAGTAAAAAGTATCAAGTATTAAGAACCAAGCACCAATTAGCAAGCATCACGTTGAAACTATAAAGTATCAAGTACCACGTAATAAGTATCAAATATTACGTGTTAAGTAAAAAGTCATAAGTACCAAGCATCAAACACCAAGCATCAAGTACAAAATACAAAGAAAGAAGTTACAAGTACAAAGTAATATATTTTATAGTTTGTACCTGATGCTATCACGGATCAAGTAAAAACTATTAACTAGAAATTATCACTTAGTAAGAACCCAGTATTACAAGTTGTGTAAAAAAAAAATCAAGTATCATGTACCATGTGACAAGGAACATGTACCGAGTATCAAGTACTAAGTAACAAGTATTAAGTATTTAGTATCAAGTAACAAATAGCAAGTAAGAAGTATTACTTACAAAGCATCAAATATTAAGTATAAGGTATGAAGTACAAAGTACCAAGTATAAAGTAACTATTATCGACAACCAGTAACAAGAAAGAAGTACAGAATAGAATTTATCAAGTATCAAGTATAAAATGTCTAATAAAAATTATAAGATTTTAAGGATAAAGTATAAAACACCAAGTATCAATTAAAGTATAAATAACCAATTATCAAATATCAACTACTAAGCACCAAGTATTAAGTACCAAGAACCAAATGTGAAGTACAAAGTATGAAGTACCAAGTATTACATGATAAGTACCAAGTATTAAGTATTACGTACAAAGTACTACCTTCTGATTACCAAGTACCAAATATCAAGCACCAAGTTTAATATACCAATTGCAAAATACAAAGTAAGAAGTAATAAGTACAAATGAGAAAGTATGAAGTACCAACTACAAAGTACTATTCATCAAGCATCAAGTACAAACTATAAAGTATCAAATATTACGCAATAAACACCAAGTATCACGTGTTACGTATAAAGTACAAAGTACCAAGTAACAAGTCCTAAGTATCAAGGTTCATGTACCAAGAATGAAGTACCAAGTACAAAGTATAAACTACCAAGTAAATAATACTATCTCGACAAGCATGAAGTACACTCAGAAAAATGTGTTCTGTTAGATCAACTGTTCTGGACTGTTAATAAGCTGTTTTGCGAAAACTGTTGAATGAAAGATTTTCCATTGGCTAAACAGTTTAACTGGCAAAATTAACGATTTTTTGGGTTCAGTTCAACAGTAACGATTGGCAAAATTCGCTGTTGTTTCACTATTAACAGAAAAGCTGTTGAAGAAAAGATTCTTCCATTAGCTTGACAGTCTGGCCGGTCAAATTTAACATTTTTAACCTACTATTAAACAGCTGCGGCTGTCAATTTCCGCTGTTGTGGCCTGCAAAGAGCGAATCGTTTGCAAAATCTGAGCTTGTACTTGTACTCAAGGTTGATTTATAAGGTTGTCGCAAGGGAGAGAGCGAACAAGGGAGAGAGCGAGCATTGTCAAATCGGAGTTGACAGCTTATAGAAAATCTGCAAGAGCTTTCTTTTATCATCCGTTTTTCTTTCGTAGTCATTCGCAAAATTGGCTGGTTTTGACAATTATGGGTACTGAGAAGAGAGTGCGATCAGCCCTGCGAACACCTTATAAATCAACCTTGCTTATACTGTTGATAACGAGGAGTGAATAACAAAGACGAAACAAAAAGTAACTAATTTTATGCTGAAACGAAGTCTTCTTCGGGCGTCGTTGCTGTTATTTTGTCGTTAGTCATTAGAAAATGCAGTTCATGATATTGTGCGAAATTTAATTAAATATGTTCTATAGCCAAAAAAAGTGTGAGTTGTTTAACATTGAAGCAAGATTATTTGAAACAATTTATGTGCAGAATTGGTGGAAAAAAGAAAAATAACTAAAATTAATTTAATTGAAAGATTCTGATATCGAGTCTCTGCAGGAACCCAATGCCGAGTGCATTTAATATAGCTATTTAATATAGGTGCAACACCCAAATAATAAAAAAACGTTCCAAGTTGTAATTTCCAAACAACAACTATTATCGTTGTTTCAAATTTTAAGACTGTTGATTCAACAGTCCGGACAAAAAAATAAAACGAAATATCCATTTCAGCCCTTGAAAGGTCTTTGACCGAGCTTCTTATGATCAATTGTGTTGTGTGTGATGTAAAATGTTTGCACACAAATGATCGAGAACTGGACCTACATGTTTTACGCCGACTCCGAACGGCTTATGTTCTCAAGAAGCTTTTCATGGCAGTTTTTACTCTCTGAGGTTTGCCATTGTCTGCAGAGAGGTGACGGCCGAACAGAAAAATTAATTCAATTGAAAAAAAACTTTCTGTGTCGAATGGAGGATTCAAACCTGGGTTCTCTGGCGTAAGAGTCACACACTCTACCCACTACGCAAAGGCCGCCACAGTCCGGACAGTTATTTTAAAACAATAAATAGCACCGTTACTCCAACTGTGAAGACTGTTACATAAACAACCCAGTTTGTTGTTGCTAAACCAACAAACAGGACTGTTGTTATTAAATGTTCGGACTGTTGCATCAACACTTTCAACCGTAGGATAGGATTTGACGGCAAGTACTATTGTGCCAACCTACTTTTTCGTTAATTTAACAGTCTTTTTTTCTGAGTGTACAAACTGGAAAGTAACAAGTATCACGTAATAGGTATCAATTATCAAGTTTACCCAGTATCAAGTGCAAATCAATAAGCATCATGCATAACGCATATCATTTACTTCAGTGATCTTGTAAATATTACTACGCAAACTACTCAATTAAATGATCTCATTCTAGTCCATAAATAAAACCTCAACTACAGACGACATCTTCTTCAGATATAACTATAATTTCCACTTATTAATTACAGCAATTAATTCCGGGTTTTTCTCAACACATCAACACACTTCTAAGCACTGCCAAATTTAAAGAAATAATTTCATTGCTATATTAGGAGCAACGCGCGTTGCCAGCAACGTGCGCTGGCTGCCCACGCGCAACTAAGATTTATTTATTTATATAAATTAAGTGCGCTGCATTTGCGATATGCTATCGTGTCAAATGATTTAATGGAATCCAATTTGAATTTATTTCTATTGCGTAGGTGGCTGCTTATTTCATGTTCCGCCAGAGTAGAAGCTTTATCTTGAGCTTAGTATCTAGAGACAGCAGCTTACGGTGGCAAATGATGCTATAAGTGACTATTTGTGAAATTATCAAATGAGAAAGTAGGAAGTTCTAACAATTTATTAGAAAGTCGCAACCATCAACCAAGTAGTGGGCTGCAAGAAAAATAAAAAAAAAATTCTTCAAATTAAACCAACACCAAAAGTGGTCAAGTGGAGCACAACAAGGTCGGCAGAGTGCACATTTTAAAAGCTGAGGCTTTGCTACAACTATTTGGTGCTTGCATTAAAGGCAACTGATACTAATGTGCACAAAAAATAAACAAAAACTATGTAAATTAACACCAATTAAATTTAAAACACTTTTAATGCCACTGAACAACAGTTTTAACACCAACAACAAAAACGAACAAATTATTTTGCACAAAATAAAATTTTGACATTTAATCACGTCTTGTTTTTAACGCATATTTATTTTCAACACTCGACACGTTGGTCAATGTCGCTGCCATTGCTGCTCACTGGCGATTATTTGGTCATTTTATAGAGCACACAAAATAAAAAAAAAAAAAAATAAACACAACACTAAAGATCTGCAGCTCTGCAGCGAATCAACTAAAAGTTAAACAATCTAACGGTTTGTCGCTGGATTAACGAGTTTGCGTGATTTTTCAATTATTTTTTTAGTGTTTCTGTTATTCTTGTTGTTGTTGGTATTGCTGCGAAACAGCGCGCTCAAAATCTTAAATCCAAAAGATATGCCTTTAGCTAAAAGCACTCAAACATGTGTTGGTTTGTGTTATGCGTGTTATTTGTGTGCGTTTTTTTTTTTTTTTTTTTGTCTACGCCAATGTTGGTCAAACAGGCAATGAACTTAGATGTTTGTCTGTCACGCACCAAATTATTTTGTAATCTAATAGTTAATGCCTAAGAACACAGAAAAATATTGATTAATTACAAGAAATATAAGCATATAGCTACAATTAAAATTATTTTTTTTCAATTAATTTTTAATTGAAAGAAGTTTTAAAAAAATTCGTTGAATAGACTTTTTAAGTCAAAACTGAAAGTTGCTCCGAAAAAACGAAAGACTTATGAAGCAAACTATTTATGAAAATAACTTCAAGCTTTTTGACAGAAAAAGGTTTAATAAAAATGTTCTCTTTACCCGAAAACTTTCCGGAGAGTATTTATATCTAATATCTATAAAGTAGAAATGAGCAAAGTTTACATTTAAGACAAACTTTCGTCTTATTTGGCAGCCTTTGATTTTAAGCAAAGAGTTTAAAAAGATGATATACTATATATACAACTCAACCAAATATAAGTTTTTCATAAGTTTCAATTGAAAGTATGACTTTCTACTGCCAGTATTCTAGATGGATAGAATATAATTTTAATAAATTTAATAAAATATTGGTAACACAAAAGTTTTCTAAGTAAAAAGCAGTCCATGAATAATTTTTGCATTTTCTTATAATTTGTTCTTATTTTTTGTTTTTGTTATTACTTATTACACAAAAACAGTCATTGCTTAGTTTTTTTATGTGCAAGTGAGTGAGAGTGATTATTTCTTATTTTTTTTTTCGCTCGTCTCTTTTGATCTGTTTTCTTTTGTTTGACACAACTAAGGCCGCACTTGGTAACTCTCCAGTGTTTTTTAAACTGTTTTTACTTAAAAACCGTGTATCTTATTTTTTTCGATTTTTTTTATATATTTTTTATTTTAAAAGTAAATTTTAAATTTAAAGTGTTCTGCAATTTTCGTAACTGCGCTGTCAAAGGCGAATCAAACCGTGTGGTTGTGCGATTCGTTTTTCCACCTCAAGTGCGCAGCGTTGAATGCGTTGAATTTCTAATGCACTCAACGAAGGTAAGGGACTTAGAGAGAAAAAAACTTATGTTAAATTGAAAAAAAACTAGTATAATTTATAAGATGGCTTTGGCAGTTTTCAGCCACCCAAGCACTTTGTCAAAACGCCTAAGTTTTACATGTTGACTTGCCAATTTTTATTGGGTGTTAAATTAACCAAGTATTTGGCAATTTTTTATACACTGCTTTAATTCAATTTCAAATATATAACTTTTTTCGGGTTTTCGTTTTTTTTTTATTTTCCTATTTTTTTTAAGCTCGTTATGTGATTTGCTTGAATGAAATCGGCAACAACACAAAATTTTTCTTTTATCAACACCGTTTTTTTCTTAGAAATTAATGACTATTATAAAAAAACACTAAATTAAATTAAATTAAATATCAAATACAAAAATTTTACCTTCGCATGCCGTTGAGACTCGAACCCACACCAACCAGGTACCACTGTGTATGAAGACACTACGCTACGCATTGAGCCAAACTCCTGCGTTACGCGGAGTGATTTATTCAATATTAATTACAACTGAAGCTATGATGCAGCTATCAATAGAATACTGCGACAGACTGTATGTGTTAATACAACATCTGTTAACATCTGTGAATCAAATATTTTTTTTTTTGGCAGGGTATCAAAGTATGTGCTTTCAAAGCAATGTATTAAACAATAAATTGCTTAGGTGAATAAGCATAAATTTATAATTGCCATACAAATCTCTTCACCCAAGCCGACTTAGGTGATTTACCTATAGCTTTTTTTCTCGGTGTGGGACTACCGACAGAGTCAGTTACTGTGAATCAAATTTCAGATCAGATCATGCCTGTTAACGCTGCAGCATCAGTTGATTTAACTTTTCCTTCTGTTGCTGTTCCATCCTTTAACGCAAGCGATAATTTTTTTCTGGTGAGAAAATTACTTACGCCCAGACCTGGGCTTCTAATATTTCCCCTAATATTACGTCAAATATTTTTCCTTCACCACCTTCTTTATCTAGTTCGGTTTCTACTGGAGCTGTACCGAAACAAATATTGAATAGTAGCAATAAACAGCCCGTTCATAACATATTTGTAGTTATTCCGAATAAGAAGATTTGCAGCCGATACATCCGAAGGTGTTAACTTATACTACGTGAACTCTAAGTTAAACTTTCCGAATAAGACGATTTCGGTTTACAAATTATGATTTTCTTATGAGCGCACGATTTCTTCTTTCGAAATAACTTTGTCTGATGATCTCTTAAACCTAATACCCGAAGTATTGAAATTTTGTCTAAAAACTTGAATATATACTACAAAGATAGAAACTCTATTGCAGGTAATTTTTGCAATGGCGGCGATGTTTTTATTGTCGTTAAATCTTCACACTTCTCACAAGAAATACTTATATCTGAGTCTTTAGATATTGAATTTTGCTGTGTCCTTGTAAAGTTTGGTACATTGAGTATTTATTAGAGCCCTGCATGAATATATCAAGTGAATATACCCTGATTCTCTGCTGTAGCAGTCACTGCAAGCAAAGCTGCAAGCGAATAAATGTAAGCAACAGGTCATGTAGCGCAAGAGAATAACTTTTTATTTGTTCTCTGTTCTCTTTTCATACACTTTTGCACTGAGGTGAGCTTGCGATCTACGCGTTGTTTCAGTTTTTTTCTCTGAGCACTTAATAAACTACATGAATACTCAGGTATCTCCTGCAGTGACCTGAAAAAGAGTTAATATGTTCTGCAATATTCTTTTTGTTATTCTTAATGCATATGTGTGTTATTTTTTATTGCTTTATTCTACACAAACACTGTCGAAAATAGCTTATATCGGCCTAAAAGGTTCAAATATATGAGTAGGTCCTATTATTTTTTGCCCCTCAACATTTCTCCCGAACACACTATCTACCATCCTTTTTTGGGTCCACATGCAAAAACACAAAAGCTGTCGAAAATAGTTTATATCGGCCGTAGCTGAACTCCTAGAGGGGTCAACTATATGAGCTGGTCCTATTATTTTTTGCCCTTCAACATTTCTTCCGAACACACTTATCCCCTATCTACCACCCTTCTTTGGGTCCCAATACAAAAAACATTCGTTGTACGAACGAACGAATAAAAAAATATTCGCTAAATATTCAGGGTATGAACACCGATATTTTTGTTATTTTTTATTGCTTTTTTTACTACCTGCTGGTGTTAGTAAAGCATCGTGCTCTTATTCTCTTCGTTTCTTATATCTAAATAAAACAAAGAGAGTGTATGGACAGGTATGAGCAAATCAGAAAAGGGATAGAGGAAATTTTTTATTCTATAGCAAGAGAATATATTCAGGGGGCTCTGTTATTTATGTCACGTATTCATATATTCCTCCAGTTTCAAATATTGAAGTGTACAGCAAACATTTGGCGTCGATTAATTAAATTTGCTATCAACTCCTGCCTTACGACCACATTTTAACTGTGGTCCGCCACTGACCACCACTGATTGTGATTATGCTCTTCCAAAAATGCAGCAATTTCACATGGGATGGATATAAGTCAGCAGAATGGATCTGAGCCTATTGGAGTTCCTCAATCATTCTAATCTACTGCTAATCTAATAAACCAATAATCTAATAAAACAAATTGTTAGATTTCCTTGTGATATTAATAAGCTGGTAAAATTTTTTTGGCACAGTGAAAAGAAGAGTTTGAATATGGGATAGATATTAGCAAGGATTAGAAAAGAGGTTGTTGGCAAGAAGGTATCTCATGAGGTCATTGATGGAGGTTTTAAAATTTATACGGAGCACCGTCTGGTTCAACCAACACTCCTTGGCTTCTTTAGTTTTTTGTCTCCGCTAGTCCTACAAGCGCAGGGAATTACTATGAATCGATAGGTCATCGTAAATGCAACCTAAAGTTGCACATCCGTCTCATCTAACCTAACCTAACCTAACGTAACCTAGATATAGATGAATGTATTCAAAATTAATATCATTCGAATTTGAATATAACCAAAACCCTAAAGACGATAAGAAATCGAATAGGAAAAATAAATTATTGAATTTTATTTTCTCTAGGGCAATACACATGACGAAAGATATTTCTCTAAATTATAAAAAAATTAATGTAAATATTGTGCACTTTCTTCAATTCTTAAAGTCAATGATCTCTTAGCACAACTCAATATTCAAATTTAAGAATGTGTTTTAATGAAAAAAATTTCATCGGAATAAAAGTTCATGCTTAAATTTTTAATCTTGCATACAATACAATGACGACGGGCTAATACATGCTTATAAAGCTCTTTATTGAAATTGTTTGAGTACCTACATTATATGTTATTTTGCTAATTAAAACTTGTTTATATTTAACTTGAAACAATTCTAAAAATCGGGTTTGTTCCTTAAGTCTTTTGTAACAGACAGTATTTATAAAAAAAAAAGTATGTAATGAAATTTTATTGATATTTGAATATAAGAAATTGAAATGTTCTTTTTCATTGCACATAATTTAATGTTTTTCCAATTTTATGTGTCATAAAATTTGCTCTAAAATTAACTTAAAATAGTATTAATATCCATAATAAGCCGGTTTGTTTTCTAAGTATAACATTATTGACAGGCTTAAAGTAATATATAATTGCTACAAAATCGTTAATTTTTTTTTAGCAATTGCAAACATTCAAGAATTCCTTTAAATGAAATATACATCATAAAAATTTATTTAATGTGCTTTATTAAGTGCGCAAACGTTTTTTTGTTCTTTTTCTTTTTAGGTCTGATTAGTAAAACTTTGCTCACGTTTTTTTCTTAATCAAGCTGAAATAAATGGCTGCTTAAAAGCCATACCTCGTTTTGTAAGAATTTGAATGAGTCTTTAAAATATTTTTTAATTATGTGTTTAAATCTTTTTTAAAGATTTATTAGTCTGCGCTGTGAAAGAAAAAAATGTTATTTTTGCGAGTTCAATGCTTTCGCTAAATAGTAATAAATCTGGGCAAGAATTGGAAGTTATTTATAGCAGTTAGTAAAACTTTCTAAATGTAAGGGAGACTCATGAAAGAATTTGTTAAATATTAAATTAAAACTATATAATTATTAAGTGGAAGCATTTGATGCTAAATAAGTTGATGTTCAGACTTAACTCAGCCTTAAAGTTGTTTGTCACTGATTTTTTTTCTAAACAAATTATAGCGCAAAAGAAACAAACATATTTTGTGTACATATATTAAATAATGATTTACTGCACATTTAAACCACACAAACATAATATTAAAAGAAAAAAAAAGTTTAGCAGACATTTAAATGTTTGTTTAACTGCCCGAAGAGTTCGTTTCTTAAGTCTTTTGTTTTGCTTGTTATGATTTTAATTGAAATGCCTGGAAGTTTGTTTTTCTGCGCTTAGACATTTATTTATTGCATGTATTTGCATAAATTTATTTACAAAAACATTTTGCATTTTTTAAAAATTACTTTGATTTAAGTGTGAATTTTTTATCAACAGATTTACATGCATAATCTTTCGCCTAGACTGAATTTGTAATTTAAATACAAACGATTTTATTAATTTTATGCTTTTAATATTTGTTTATTCAAATACACATAAAAAATGTTCAGCAAGCAAACAGTAGTGAGCATAAAAAAAGCAGTATTTTTATGGGAATATTAAAAATGAGATCTATTCAATGAAACTTTAATCAAATCATTGCAAAATAAACAATAAAAGCTTTATTGATCTTTTTGCATAAATTTTCTTTTTATATCACTTTTGATTGCTTAACAATAGATACAAACTTGACCAAGTTCGTTCAAACTAATTAAAATAGATAATTTTGCTTTTTTAAGCCATTTTTTTAAATTATTCAAGAGGAAAAACAACTTTCACTGGGTTTGAAGTAAAAACTTATGTTAAAGTTAAGATTTGAAAAAACAAAAATTGCTGAACATGTTGTTAGTTTAAGCTGGGCTTAACAATTAATGATATTTCGCTTGACTTTCAATCATGTTGATTTATCACAAAGCTTTGATAAACACGTCTTAGTTAGCATAAAATTGTGTAGATTTTGATAAGAAAAAATATGTTAATAACATAAAACCAACAGCAGTCATTTATAACATTTAAAAATGTATATAAATAAAATGTTATTAGTCAGGCTTAAATTACTTTGCCGCTTAAAATAACAACTGCAGCATTTTAGTATGCATCTCAGCAAATATTCATCACAGCTGTCACATTTTGATTAATTATGCTTTGCTTAAATGAAGTTTTGACACATTTTGTTGACATTTTTATCTTAATTTTGTTGCTTAGTTTTTAGCCAACTTGAACTAAATGCCTAAGTTTTTCCAAAACTAGCACATCGCCTACTTGTGCTTAATTTCAGTTGTTGTTCCTGTTACTGTGTGATGTTGTTATACTTTTATTTTTGTTGTCAGTTTCTAACGTGTCTAACAACAACAACAACAACAACAATAACAACGAAAACAGCAGTTAGAAAAACAGCAAACAATGCTGCCTACTTAACTACCGGCTACCGACTGCAATTTGTCTGCCCACAAGCAATAGCAGTAGCAGGAGCAGCAAATATCACAACAACAACAACAACAAAAACAGCAAGAAAAATAAAAACTATAAGAACAACTAACACATAACAGCAATGAAAGCCACAGCAAAACTGGTAGCTATTAAGATCAACAGCAATAACAACAACAAATACCAACAACTGCAACTGCTTAAAGCTTAACTCAAACCGGCAAAATCACTTCATTTCATTTGTGCTGTATTGTTGATTTTGTTATAATTGCTGTTGTTGGTTTTTTATTTTTATTTTAGTTTGAAGTTATTTTATCCGTTTAAATAGAAATGAAATTAAATTTATTTTAATTAATAAATTTAATTGAAATATATTTACACACACTCGATCATGAAGCAAAACTTGTTTATTATATTCAAAATTATTTGACCTTGGCTCTCGGCTTGAAAGCTTGAAGTATATATCTAAATTGGATATATTTTTAAACAGTTTTAAGTCATAGAAGATTAAATGAGAGCCACAGTCTATCTGTGGCTGACTTAAGAATACTTTAAATGTTTTATGACCCGGCTGTGGGAGAGGCTTTAAGTGGCTGTTTCGAATTTACCAGACAAATTTTTTATTATTTTTAATTTGATTACACGAAAACCCGAATTCGAAATCATTTTTCGATATATCTAACTGTCTAGCCTTCGAACTCCGCCAGGTTAGCAACTTAGTTGTGCTTGCCTGTCCAAAGCCAGGTTAGCAACTTAGTTGCGCCTGCCTGTCCAATGCCAGGATAAAGGAGGATGGTTGTTTGTAGGATACGTCCTGCAAGAGCTTGGGGTGGCGCCCATCTTGGTAGCAGGTCATATTCGGTATATCGATATGAAACAAGCCTGCGAAGGTATAGCAATTGACCTTAAAATTTGTCAGTACGGGGACAGTCTTACCCGTCAAATGGGGTAGACCCTATCTATCCACCGCACTGAGACTAGAAAAGGCCGATAAATTTGGATGTTGAGTGTTTTGACATGCGTGCTTAACATGTCGACTCTCGGACTTTCCTTAGGGGCTTGCTCGTCGACGTTTGACTTGGTCCCTCAAACTGACACGGCGGTCACTGAGGTAAGTGGTGAAAGGGTGTGTAAACATGGGTTCTCATAATGAGCACGGCAGTCCCTGAGAACAAGGCCAATACTCTATCTGGATGTTGAGATCTTTAGACCATCCGGACTGCCAGAATAAGAATGGCAAAACTCGGTCCTCCTCTGTAGGTACCAGTGTAATTGCTTGAAACTGAGCCGGCAGCTGTGCGCTGTTAGAATGGCCCTTTCAGTGCTCATTGAGCACGGTCAAGTATAAAAATGCACTCCTTCATAATTTTATGAGTGCATTTTTGGTCTGTTTGTGGGAATGTTGTGGATCCTTATTGACGGGATCGAGTTGCCCAGATGATTGTCGTGGGCTGGCCCTTCGGGGAGACTCGTACTGGTTGTGGTTGTGTGAATGCTACAAAAGTCTTGATTGACCGGCGGGGTCGCGCAGTGGTACGACCGGGCTGGCATATCTGTCTTAATATGCAAGAGATGGGATAGGTAGACCAGTAGATGGATTGTAGGTACGTCACTACTGAATTCTAAACTGGTACTGCTATTACGGGCAGTATGCATATTGCATAATGCTCCTAATCAGCAGGGCACTGGGTGATGCTTTGTGTTTGTGAAACGGCTTCCATGTTCGTGTTGCTACCAGTATGTTTTACTGGTTAAGGCATAAACGGGTCCGTGTTGTAGTAAAACATATAAGTTATGTTTGTCTATTTCATGAACTATTACCATAGGTTTGGAGACCCAACTACTTAAGCCTTGCGGCAGGTGTACTTGTTAAATCAGATTCTGTCTGTTTAACCTTCGGTCTGAAAGGGTAAATGAAAAGGAAAATCTTATATCTTTGCTTAATAAATTTATAAGTTCGTATTGATACTTTTATGCCACGCCGAAAACAGGAATGCAAGTGGCTAATAAAACAACAAAAATTTCAGCAAATAACAAAAAATATTCTTACTACTTCAAATTTATATAATAATTCTATTTAACAATTTTTCAAAATCTCAACAGCATCAAAATTTGTCTAAACATCTGTTATGTTTCTGTTCTACCGCCGAAATATACAGTACTTTACTTTCAAGGTTATGACTATGACGGAAATTCAATCTTTTTCACACACATGCTCATGTAGCAAAAAGAAAATTTACAGTAAAGTGTGAAAAATTCCTGCAACACTTCAGCAAGCTCGTAGCGCTTAAATACAAGTTGCTAATATAAAATATATTTATATTAGGTACATATACATGTTTCTAACAGTTTTTCTAACTTTTCTATATGTAGTACATGATTCCCTTTAATAAAATTATTTATTAACTAAGAAAGAAATTCTTTTGATGTAATATATTTAAAAAAGAAGAAAAAAAATAGTTAAAAAGATTTCACTACCTTAGGCAAAAGTAGCTAACTATAGAAAAAGAAAATAAAAGCAACAATAAAGAAATGTTGTTTGTGTTGTTGTTGTTGTAGTTATTGTTAAACAAACATTAATGCCAGCCACGGTTTATTAAGAGTTGCGGATTGAGTTTCATTCTGCTGACTGGACGCTTTAAATCATGTTTATTTTTTTCTTATTTTTTGTAGAGTAAATTAAAAAAGCCGCCTATTAAGTCTTCACATTAGTTTAAGTTGCGTTAAGCGAGTCCAAGCTGGCACTAAGTTGAGCTTTAGCAGCAGCTCGAGCAGACTCTAGCTAGCGTTGGCATACATTAATAGCTATGTTTTTTTTTATGTATGTATGTATTTTTTTTTTTTTTTTTTTTGTATATGTTGCAGGTATTAAATTTCCTTTGCTGCGTAAAACTGAAAACTAGTTTGTAGAAATATGTACGCCGTACTTTTTTTTCTATTAACTGCCTGTTATAATTATGGAATTTAATATTTTCACCATATGTGAGCGTGTTGTTTATAAAAGATATAAAAAAAAAAGGAATTAAAGCTGTTTTATGGGGACGTTTTATTTTCATTTTGTGTTGTTAGACTTTTGTCTTAAGCACAAGAAACCGGTTGTGGTAGGTCACTGCTGCCGTTTCTGCTGTGGAAACAGGTTTTATTATCTACGAGTATAATTTAATTTTGAGTAATAAAGAAAATAAAAACTGCAAATATTAAATAAATTATTACTTATATGAAACTAAGATTATTATAAAACAATTTTTTAAAACCGAAAGAAAAAATACTAAACTAGATATAAGTTTATGTACCATCGCCACTGCTTCCAAAAAATTATAAATTTATAGAATTTAAATAAAGTCTTAAGCGCTATGATTATATTTTTAAAGTGAAACTTCTTATTTAAATTCTTAAAATTTTCAAAAAAAAATTAAACGTTTTTTGTAAATATGTTTATAAACATGTAAGGAAACGTGTTTTGTAAGCATTGTATATAAACACGTACAATGTATATTAGCGCTGCCTAAGAGACACTCCGTGGTTGGCAGTCTTAGGGGGTCGCCATTTTCGAATCTGATGCTAGCATTTTGAAGATAGCGGTTAGGCTTGTCACCTACATTTTTTTTTTTTTATTTTTACAAATTCGGTGTTGGGGCGTACACTTAGGCATATGTTCTCATAATGGGTAGCTGAATCCGAATCCGTTGTCAGAATTTTAAAATTATGTAATTGTTTTACGATAGGGCTGCCGTCTAGCATAATGTTTATTAAGGGTTTTTATACATTATCTAACAGTTTTAAGGGTCGCTTATTTCTAATCTGATCTTAGAATTTTAAAATTCTAGATGGCGGCTAGGGCTGCCACCTAAATTTTTACCACAGGGCTGCCACCTCCTATGTTTTCTATGGGTTTTAAACACTTTTTAACAGTTTGGGGTGGTCGTTTATTTCAAATCAGATGTCAGAATATTAAAATTAATAAAATGCCACCTAAGTTTTTACCATAGGGTTGCCATCTAATAGATTTTCTTTGAGTTTTAAACATTTTTGAACCGATTAAGGGGATCGCTGATTCCGATCCCCTAATAAATTTGAATTTAAAATTCAAAATGGCGGATAGGATTGCCACCTACCTTTTCGTATTTTTACGAATAGATGCTGGGGCGATCATTAGGGTAAAAATGGGTTGCTTAATCTGAATCCGTTGTCAGAATTTAAAAATGATGTTATTTTTTACCATGGGGCTGCCACCTAATAATTCAAAAATAATTTTTGACAGTTTAAAACATCATCAACCAGTTTTAGGGGGGTCACTTCTTTCGAACCTGATGTCATAACTTTAAAATTCAAAATATCGGAATGGATTGCCACCTAGGTTTTTTGTAAGTTTGCGAATTATTTTAATTTTGAAACTTTGATAAGATGTCAGAATATCTTCAAACCGTCAAAGAAAATTATATCGGGCTCGAAGATCAGAATCACATTGTTGGACACATTTCAATTAAATGCTCCTGAAAGTGAGCTCGATTCCAATGTGAATCATATATCAGAACATGCCTGAATATACTATTGTTTATTGAATATTTATGCATTAGCCTTCCCATCATAAAATCACGAATATTTACAGTTTTATTTTAAGTGTATGTCAAAGCTGTCCAATAAATATAACAATCTTCAAACGCTATATTCATTATGATAAATATTGATCTGAATGGCGTCATAATAAATAGCTTTTATATTCATAACAAGTGTTTAATTTTATTTTTATAACAAATTCAAAGCCGAGTGGCTGTCAAGGAAAGAGCCTCCAAATAGCATTGCGTGCAAAGAATTTTTGCTGTCTTAGGTGACAAGTTGAAGGAAGAATAGTGCAAGTGCACGAATTAGCTGAAACATGCTAAGTTGTTGGTGAATTTGCGGTGTGCTTAAAGAATATTTCGCCTACAAGGCCAAAAAAAAAAAAAAAAAAAACCGAGGTGCAGTTGTCAGGACTGCCGACGGAGGCGTTAGCTTCTTAGCATTGAAATTGAAAGAATAAACAGGTACAGACTTTTATGTTTATAATTTTTTTTTTTTTCAAGATTATTAATGAAATTGATAACACAAAAATTTTGAATTTTAGGTGTGCAATGTACATTGACGGGCAAAAGTCTACATTCAGCATAGAGTTTTTGATTTCGGCAAAACTAATGGCTCTTAATAAAAAGTAAAGTGTGCAGCTTATGCCATGAAAAGATTCTTGAGAATATAAGCCAGTCGGAGTCAGCATAAAACTTGTAGGCCCAGTTCTCGATCATTTGTGTTCAAACATTTCACAAACACACACAACACAACTGATCATAAGAAGTTTGGTTAAAGTCATTTTAAGGGCTGAAATGGCCATTTTCGTTTTTTTCGTTTTTTCATGCAGTTTACTTAGTAAACGTAAAAAAAATACCAAAACCTTTGACCTTAATCAAGTCAGCAAGAATTTTACATTAATACGAAAAATATAACGCAACAAAAGTCTAACTTCAGGGCATTGTGCAAAACTTTTCAAAGCAAATTTGGCAAAAAAAAGCATTATATTTAAGTTCGTATTGCTTCTCATTAGAATACAGATAATAAAATCTTATTTAGTTGTGCTTTTTAAGAAATTTCTAAATCGGCCGCACTCACACAATTGGTCCAATTTTGTCCAATAGGACATGATAGGTTAACTTTCATGCGAAAATTTAGAATTCTATAAAGAATCCTTTTACAAAACTACAAAGTAAGTAAAATTTAGTCGAACCGGAGTATAGACTATTATTAATAATTAAATCGACTCAAAATTCATTACGATCGAACGCGCTATTGCCAATAAAAAACTTTCTCAAAGTTAGTGAATCACTTCGACATACTTTCTCGTAAGTACGTTTATTCAAAAAATGTGCGAAATTACTAAGCACTAAGAATTTTTTAACGAAGTTTTACTTAAAAAAACGTTAATATTTGAGAAAAACTACACGCAGAGCAAAAATACGTTTACATATGTTTGGTTTCAAAAACAAAATATTCAGAGGAAACCACCTAATGATTAAGAACTTTCCTTCAATAGCATTTTTTTTCGATATAAGAAGATATAAGTTGTGTCCAACATTAATATCATTGCCTTAGCTAAAAAACTAACGTCTTCATTAATATGCTTGTGACAAAATAGAACTGTGTGTTTCTACCCAATAAAAATATATTTGCATCACTGTTAAACTCAAAAAGAACAGAACTCTGCAAATTTAAAACAAACAGAACTCCTTTCGCCTAGACATACATATATCTGTTTCTTTTGCACTTACACGAAAAATAGCGGAAACCTTGTTGCTTTATGCGCTTGCTTGCTTGTGAAAAGTGTTTCTGAAAATGTTTGTTTAAATTAAAAGTATTTGTGTTTTCAAATTAATAAACAAATAAAAAAACAAAATAAAAGAAAATTAAGGCGGTTCAGCAGTAAAAATAGGTGAGTTTTGAAGCAACTTATGTGTGCTTATGTGTGCTTATAAAAATTATTGTAATGGATAAACATAATATGGTTACTTCTCAACATAATTAAATCCGAAAAAAACTTATTTACTGTTTTCTAAACATATTTTGTTTGCTTCAAACCAACAATTACTTCAAAGCAAATATTTTGTAATCACAGTGAAAAACGTTTGGCATTTCTTTTCCTAAAATATGTTTCCAAGTAAATATAGTGTAATCATCGGTAAATATATTATCTTGTTCTTAATAATCGTTTTGAAAATAATTGCTTGCCTGCAATTAAATTATGTATTCTCCAATTAATATATATTTGTCCATGAATATTTAATGTTATTCTTGACTAAATTATATTTCTAAGCAAACAAATAGTAATAGAATAAAAGTGTTCTCAGTCGATTTATAATTGCAATATATTTATATGAATGCATATTTTCCTTAAAACAAACTATATTGTTTTTAAATTCAAACAACAAGTGCTAAGGTACAATTAAATAATGTTAAGAAGCAAATATATATATAAAGAAAAATTGCATTAATTAATCACATTATATGTGGAAACAATTATGATTACTTATTTCCAAGAAACATGCAGAAACATATTATACTTCCCGCAAATTAAGTTTGGGAAGGCCTATTATTTTTCAGCGTGTAGTAAGGATGAAGCTTCGGCAGGGTACCGAAGCTAAAGTACCCCCCGCGGCCTTATTGAAGTGTATTCGAAGTCTTTAGCCACGACATACACGATGACATTCAGTTTTATATACTAACGAAATTTTTCCTTTTGTGATGCCGTCACTTTGTATGGGAGTTAGGCGTGGTTTTGATCCGATTTTGCCAAATATCATAGAGATGGTTCATATTATATAACAAAGCTAATTTGCAAAATTTTAAATCATTTCTGTAATTTTTGCAGATTTGTAAAAGATTTTACGTTTAAAATATAGTTCATTTGTATGGGAGGTAGGCGTAGTTTTCATCCGGTTTTGTCAAAATATAGTAGTAATTGTCTACATTAAATATCAGAGCCAATGTGGAAAATTTCAAGACCTTTCTTTAATGTGAGCAGCTTTTAAAGAGATTTTACGGTAAACATAAAGCTACATTGAATTAGAGGTAGGCGTGGTTTTCATCCGACTTTTCCAATTTCAAAATCAGGATTTATATTGAAGATCAAAGCTTACGTGCTTGAAGACACTTCTTTAATTTTTGTGGATTTATAAGAGATTTTACTGTAAAAATTAAGTCACTTCGTATGTGAGGTAGGCGTGGTTTTCATCCGATTTGGACTATTTTCAAACTTGAAAACTTCCTTTTTTATAAATAAACTTATATTTTGAATTTCATCGCCACAGCTTTAAAATAACGACTGTAATCGTGTTGACAGACGGACAGACAGACGGACACACGGAAATCGACTCAGGAGGTGATGCTGATCAAATATATATACATTTTTCTATACCTGCCACACCTCCTTCTTGGCGTTACAAACGGAATGTCAAAGTTAATATGCCCTTTACGCAGTATGCGTTGGGGTATAAAAATAAGGATTCTGTGAATTTGCAAAAACTTGCTTAAAAAGAAAAATAATTTTTTGCCAGGATTTTTTTTAAAATACTTCATTTTCTTTCATGTTTTCAGAACCAATTACATAGCGTGGTTCCATTGCAATGGACTTAGAGTCGATTTAATTTTTTATAATATTCAATACTCTGGCTTGTCTAAATTTTACTCATATCGCAATTTTGTTAAAGTATTTTTTATGAAATTTTTACATTTTCGTATGATAGTTAAAGTTTTGTTTCGATATCCAATTATGCGAGCGCTACCGATTAAAACATATCCCAAAACACAACTACATGAGAGGTAATAGTCCGTGCTCTAATGAGAAGTAAAACAAATTTAAATATATTGCTTTTTTCTGTCGAGCTTGCTTTGAAAAATTTTGCACAATGCCTTGTATATAAATTTTTCACGCGTTAAAATTTTCGTATTGTAAACTTTTTATTAAGTTGATTAAAATCAAAAATTTTGTTCTTCTTTGTTACCTTAAAATCATCTCTAATTAAACTGCATACTTTACTTTTTATTAAGATTCATAAGTTTTGCGGAAATCAAAAATTTGATGCTGTACATATTGCACTCTATCTACAAAACACGCACAACTCAAAATTTTCAAAATTTTACTGTTAAACTATTCGTAGTGATTGTCTCTATCAACTATAAGAATTGTTCACTGATCTTCTTACTCTTCAATTAAAAAAAAAAATAATTTTGTCTATGTGATTTGTATGGAGTCTTTTGAAAAAAAAAATGATTTTTTTGCTTCTCCTGACATTTTTAAAATTTTGAGTTTGAGTGTTTCTTATGTATTAAGTGCAATATGTAGACTTTTGTCTGTCACTGTATATAGCGTAACCAAAGTTCAAAATTTTTATGCTATCAGCTTTTTTAATAAGCATGAAGAAAAAGAAATTTGTAAACTTAAATTGTGTGTATGTCCGTAAGCAGTCCTGACGACTGCACCATGGTTGAACTAACGCTTCAATAAAAACACAAACAACATTCATTGCGTACCAATTTCTAGTCCACCAACAAAATACACACGCAAAATCAATTCTAACCCTTTAGGAACAAACTAACTTGTTTTTAAAAACAACTAATTTAAAAACTAGTTTAAAATAAACCAGTATATGAACTACTTTGAATTATATTAAGGCGGCATTCACTTCAATATATGAAGTAATTGAAATACTACTTAAAAACCAGTGATTGATAAACTACTTTGAATTATATTAAGGCGGCAACTACTCTGATGTTGGCATGTTTTAATTGAAAATTTTTATTAGATTACAAGCTTATATATATTTAACCATGTTATTTCATCAAATATTATTAACTTTTGGCCATCAGTAATTGTTTTCAATTGGTTATTTTAAAGCAATTAAAAAAATAATTTAAGTGTAAATAATTTAACAAGTAGTTGAAAATATATGCAGACGACAGTCAATTGACTTATTTAGCGGACATCACCATACAAAATAAGTTAGTTCGTTCTATGGAAAAAAGTCAGAATTTCAACTAGTTGTGGTTGACAAAAAACTACTTTATCAACTACTTTTAAATTAGTTGATTTTCCTACAGGGAAGCGACCGCACACAGTATCAATACTAACAACATCAGCATCGTCGAGTGAGGGTTGTTTTTTATTGTGTTTGCGTGTATTTGTTGTTGTTTAAGTGGGTTTGAAAATGTGTTAAGCATCGAGAACGGCATGTGTTGTTGCTGTTTGTACATGTTTTTGTGCTAATCGTAAATGCAATGTTCATACAAAATAAAATCGCAACTGACGCGCTTTTGTAAAGTTTTCATTTCACTCCCGTTAATAACTTCGCTAAAGAAACCAAGGCTTCAAAAAAAAAAAAAAAAATGGATCATAAAATGGATTAAAAAATGTTGTCGTGAACCCCATGTGCGAGTGTAAAAACAAATATTTTTTAATTCATTAATAAATTCAATACATCATCGTTAAAATCTGAAAGTAATTGTTTTGGATTAGTTCGACACTTATTAATAAATAGGTCAAAAAAAGCCTTCAGAAATTTTATTACATCTTCATTTGTGTAATTTTTTCCTGGATTTTCTTCAGTGGCTAAGGCGATATAAGCCGATATACGATCTAAGCAAGCTTTAGGTGCTGTGCTTAGTGTGGCACATTTGAACCTAAACTTATCTCCTAAACCAATGTAGCGCCCATTGTGAAATTTTTATAACAAAATGCATATATTTTTTCGTTTTTTTTATGAAATTGAAATAAAAAAAATGTCAAAGTTTATATTATGATTTCAACTCATTTGTCCCGGATCTATAACCTTAAAAACTTAATGAATTTCGATATTTTTTACGAACAGATATTTTTCTATACAAACCATCCCTTATAATATTTTATTGCAAATATGTTATATTCAAATACTGCTTCCGAAAAAAATCTCTTCCCAATAACGTCAATTCTATTGAAGCCCATAACTTGACATCAAGCGCATAAAAATTTTGTACCGTAAAATTTTTTTCGCTGTCCGCTTTACATGAAATGCCCCATAAGTGATGAACTTCTCCAGCTTTATTAATGATGATAATGATAATATAGTTCGGATTTTTTAAAAAAAAAGGAACAAATCAGATCTATAATGGAAACTAATTTATATTCATCTATTAAAACATGTTTGAAGAAACTTTTTGAAAAATTTAATCTACATATTCAAAAATTACCAACAAACCTTCAACCATTCCTTGTCTAACTTACAATAAGCTGTGGCAATTCTGCCCATACTTGCACTCACACCAATTCTTCACTACTTCACTATTCGCTTCCAAGCTTTATGCACAAAATCAAAGCTTTTTGGAAAATTAAAACTTTTCGCATGTTTTTATTTGGCAAACATTTGACTTGCCAGCTTGCAAAAACGTGCTTGAAAAGCATCTAAAAATTTATCTCTATGGAAATTGAACAAAACCAACAACAACAACTACGATGAGGAATATTTAAGTAACACCACACTTTTTTATCGGCCTCTTTTAGCTACCTTCTTTTGGGGCTGCCACATACAATATTAAAACGTATTATTTTTATCATTGCGAATTTGCAGCAGGTAAGCTACTATTTTTAGCCGCAGGAGAAAATAGCAGAAAATGCAACGAGAAAAAACATTAAAACCATCGGAGTGTTGGGAAGGGAGGAGATGGAAAAGGAAATAGAAGTAGAGATACATTGAAATCAACATAAAAGAAGACCTTGCAAAGAGTTGGTTTATGAAGTTTGGCTTGATTTGAAAGTTATTTATAGAATGTAAACAGGGAGCCGCATAATAAAGGTTGCCAGGCTGGCAGGTTTAATATTAAACATTACATAATTAAAAGTGTATATAATATTTCTTTACAATTGATGCACGTTTGTAAAAAAGAAAAATTATCTTAAGTTGTGACTTAACCTGATTTTGTTTTTTTGTTTTTTCTACGGTAAAGTTTATTTGTGAATTTAATTTATTAATTTTTTTAAAAGTCTGTATATTGTGCCATAATGTGCCAAATTTGTAATATGCAGTAGAGTTTAGATTTAAAAAAAATGGATTTACGTACCTACGTGAAGTTCTTTCTTATATGTCCAAACAATAATTTTTTTTGGGACAACCTAATATACCCCGATTAGCGTGACTTTTAAAACTCATCCAAAAAATCTAAAAAATATCTCAAAAATACTTTACCCCATAAACTTTTAAAGGTTGAGCAACTATGGAATTCGGAAAAAGGTTTCTTTTGGACCGCCTTAGTGTATATACGTAAGAATAAATATATAATTTTGTTTAACTATGATTGACATTTTGTAGTACAACCTAAACACATTATAGCACAATTAAAAAATTAAAAAAAAAAAGATAAACTGAAGCTCACTTTAGATTTTATATACAAAATGTTATTAAAATTTGACAAATTGTGATATTATGACAAATATGATGAAGGTGTGCCGTAAAGTTGACATTTTTCCAAACTTTCTTTACGCTCTTTAAGCTCATATGTCTGCGTAAATATGATTTTATTTTTAATTTATTTACGTATAACTGTAGCACAACTCAGGTACATCGAAGCAAAATTAATTAATTGGAAACAAATTTTACTAGAGATAACTCCATATTAAAAATGCAACAAATTATTAAAATTTGACCAAAAGTGATATTGTGCCAAAATATGATTAAGTTGTGCTACAATGTGCCGTATAGTGAGCATTTTATAACACCGTTTTTACAATCTTTAAATTCATAAATAGGCATAAATATGGTAATATTTTAAATTAATTAACGCCATATTATAGCACAATTAAGGCACATTAAAGCAAAATTTATAAATTTTAAAAAAGTTAAATTCGAGTCGACTTCATACTTAAAATCAGCAACTCATTAAAATTTAACCAAATGCAATATTGTGCCAACATGTACTGAAATTATGCTGCCATGTGCCATAAAGTTTGCAGTTTTACAAACTGTGCTTAATTTTTTTTTGAGTCGAATATGTGCAAATATGTGAAGTTTTTAAATTTCTTTATGACATATTGAAGCAAAACCTAAGCACATTATAGCACATTATAAAAATTTTAATTAAATTAAAGTCAGGAAAAGCTTGCATTAATAAAGCAGCAATTCATTAAAAATATGCCAATTAAATGCAAATTTTCTTTAATGCAGCACATGAAAGCACGAATCAAGCACATACAATACACATTAACTGTGTTTATATGTTAATAACAAATAAAAAAATGGCATAGCTTACTTTATGCCCATATAAAACTGATTCAAACTAAAGAATCTTAACATAGAGAACTCTGATTAATATAGGCACACAGGCACACTTTGGCAACTCTGCTTAAATTGCCAACGTTCAATTTAATTTTGCACTTACTCAGCGATTGCATTATTCCACATGCTGCAATGAAATTCTTGCATTAGTAATGAAACCAAAGCAAAGCGAGAAACGAGAAAAAAGGAATCGGGCTACTACTATAAGGGGAAAAAATAATCTTCAATGCTATTTTTAGAGTGCAAAATGTTTGCACATATTGGCATAAAAAAAAGGGGGAAAACGATGAAAACAACAACAACAACAATGAAAAAAGTGGTGGCAATAGGCGGCAGCAGTAGGCAGCAAAATATGGGCGCATTTTATGACCAAACTGATAAAGTTAAATGAGAATAGAAGATGATAGAGCAAATGTTCTACATTAAGTCTGAATTAAAGATAATCGTTAAAATCATTAAAATCTTAATTTTCAGTTTTACACCCAAGCTTATTTATATGCAAGTCGTGTGTGTAGATTGTGAATATTTGTCGACACTGATGTACTCAAAAGAACTGACAAGCAAATCAACTTCAGCAGACATAAATTTGCAAGCGCCCTTTTTTTCGTTTTGCTCAAGCGTGTCCTTGTGCTGCATTAATGGCCTTGGCAATAAATGTTTGGGCCATTAATTAACTTCAGCAAAAGCTGGCTGCATACAAATAATGCACAGAAGCAGCAACATTAATGTCATTGTCATCATTATGGCAACAACAATGCTGAAGCAATTCCCAAGAAACCGCACAAAACCGCACCGTGTTGCATCTTTTCTGGCTTCAGCAACATAAGACAAAACAAAAAAAAAAAACAAAAAGAAAAAAAAAACCAAGAGAAAAAAAGCAACCGAGCAAAAAAAAAAAAACAAAACCATTGCATGCTTTGTTAATTTTTATAATAATAAAACTCATTACTAAGCAAAACACGCTAAATATAAGCAAAATACAGCAGATGAACATGAAGCATAAATAGCAGGCAGCAAGAAACACAAAAAAAAAACAATATATAACATATTGTCTACAATTACAGCAACAACTTGCTGCATTTTTAATGCAATATTATTTCATTTCAACAATTTTGCACTTTTTTTTTTTTAACTTGTGGTCTCGGTTTTATTTTTATTCTCTTGTACTTAATAATTTCGTTCTTGCTCTGTACACACCCTGTTATTGTTGAGTGCGACGAAGAAAAAGATAAAAGGAAGAAACATAAATAAATACATGTCTTTTATGATTATTAGTAATTCTTAAAAGAATTACCAAGATGCTTGACGACAGGCCGGCAACAAGAAATATTTTGCTGCTAAACCACAACAACATGTGTGGGAAAGATACACATGTGCATCTCTAGCAATGTTCAGTAAAAATTAAGTAAGGGCTTTGACGTCTTTGTTGTTGTTGTTGGTCTTCTTCTTTTTGGTGTTTTGGTTAGTTCTACTTGAGTTACCTGCTACTAAATAAGCCTCAATGAAGTAAATGAAAACTATTTTATTAAGCGTAAGTTAGGTACGGAGTAATGGGGTGATGGAGAGGGGAGGGGGTGGGTTATTGCGCTCAAATCGTTGCATTAAAAACTTTCTGGTAACACGCACATGTTGCAGTAGCATTTCTTTTATAAGCCACACCACATGTAACTTCTGAACATTTTAAAATTAAGACCTTGAATTTTGAGGTGTAAAACTCAAAATAATAAAAGTGTAGGATTATTTAATAAATTTTATCACAGATTAACGCAAAAATTATGAACATAGACAGGTTAAGCTATTAAAAAATTAAAATAATTATATTCTATGCATCAGTACTATTTTTCCAAAAACCAAACCAAAAACATAATATGTCACGCTTACAATTTTTAAGTTCTTTTAAAAGTTTTCAAAAACATAAATTTTTATATTTTTATATATTAACTAAATTATTATAAATTAAAACAAAAAGATATGAAAAAATATACATTCATAATGATAAATATCGTGATATAATGGAGAAAAATGTTAACAATATCTGTGTTATTTACTTACTTACTTAGGTGGCCGTAACAACCCGTGTCCGGATTTCGACCGACCTCATCAGCTCTCGCCAGGCGCCTCTGCTTTGCGCTCGCCTTCTCCAATCGGATACACCAAGTGCGGTTAGGGCTTCCTCAGCCTGGTCCATCCATCGGAGGCATGGTCTCCCTCGTCGTCGTTGACCAGCGACCCTCGCCTCGAGCACCTTTTTCGCTGGAGCTTCGTACGATGGACATGACCCAGCCAGCGTAGTCGCTGCACAGTTATACGCCGGACTACGTCAATGTCTTCGTAGAGCTCATACAGCTCGTGGTTCATTCGGATGCGATAGTCATCGCCGACTCGAACAGGACCGAAGATTTTGCGAATATCTTTTCTTTCGAACACTCCCAGAGCGGCTGCGTCGGTTTGCGAAACTACCCATGCCTCAGCGCCATAAAGCAGCACAGGTAGAACGAGCGTCTTGTAGAGTGTTAGTTTTGTCGATCGAGAGAGGGCTCTGGAACTTCGTTGCTTACTGAGCCCGTAGTAGCACCTATTAGCAATTATTGTTCTTCGCTTTATCTCCAGGCTGATTTCGTTTTTGGTATTAATGGCGGTGCCAAGGTAAACGAACTCCTTGACTACTTCAAAGTTATAGCTGCCGGATGAAACGTGGGAGTCTAAACGCCGAGCTCCCTTGTTTGTAGACAGCATATACTTTGTTTTGCCCTCATTTATCGTCAAACCCACTTTGGCTGATTCCTTTTCGATAGCGGCGAAAGCAGCGGTAACATCTCTCTTGGTTCTGCCGACAATATCAATATCATCAGCGTACGCAAGGAGCTGGACGCCTTTGTAGAAAATGGTGCCATTACGATGCACACCGGCCTTTCGTACGATTCCCTCCATGATGATGTTAAAGAGATCGCCAGTGGATCGCCTTGCCTGAAACCTCTTTCGGTATTGAAGGTTTCGGAGAGGTCATTTCCTACCTTGACGGAGCTGCGTGTGTTGCACAACGTCATTCTGCAAAGTCTTATCAACTTTGCAGGTATACCGAACTCAGACATTGTTGCGTATAGGCAATCCCTTCTCGGGCTATCGAACGCAGCTTTAAAATCGACAAAGTGATGGTGTGTGTCAATTTGATTTTCGTGGGTTTTCTCCAGGATTTGTCGTAGCGTGAAAGTCTGGTCTATGGTGGACTTACCAGGTCGAAAGCCACACTGATAAGGTTCAATCAGTGTTTTTGTAATCGGCTTTAATCTTTCACACAGTACGCTTGAGAGAACCTTATATGCGATGGAAATAAGTCTGATACCTCTATAACTAGCACAGATTGTAGGGTCTCCTTTCTTAAGAATAGGGCACAGTACACTGAGGTTCCAATCGTCGGGCATGCTTTCTGCCAGCCATATTTTGCTGATGAGCTGATGCATGCGCCTTATCAATTCATCGCCGCCGGTTTTAAACAATTCAGCTGACAGGCCGTCAGCACCCGCTGCTTTATTGTTTTTGAGTCGTTGGATAGCAACTCGAACCTCTTCATGGCTAGGTGGTGAGACTTCCACTCCGTCATCGTCGATGCACTGCGCTCTCAATGGGCGGCATTGGTGGAACCGTCGCCAGTAAATGTCTGTGTTATATAACATATTATTATTACGCAAGCACATTTTTTGCGATGAGTATCAAATCTATACTGAAGACGCAACTTTCATAAAAAGGGTAGCAATTGAAAGGTCTTCCTCTGTAGCAATAAGCAATAGGGTCTTATATTTTCTTATACGAGTATATTATTTTTTTTTAAAAAAAGCTAAAATAATTTTCTATGAAAGAAGCCAAATTTCTTGTAATAGATTTTTATTATAATGCTATGATAAATAACTGGGCTACTTAATAATTCTACAGAAACATAGAAAGTTTCTATGAGTTTCTTGGTTCAAATGTAAAAATTGATATAAAAACAAAACAAAACAAAATTAATAAATATAAAAACAATAAATTTTAATAAATATAAAAACAAAATAACCTATCACTAGATATTTTTTTATTTTTCCAAAATTCAATTTTGTCCCTATAGATTAGTGGTGATCATGGTACAATGAAGGCTACCTTGACAACTACTTTTTTTTTCTCACGAGCGGCGATCGGGAGTTGTCAAAAGCAATACAAAGTTTAACTTATCATTTGTTTTGCTGCTTATTTGTTTTCTCTTTTTCAATCCGTTTTTGACAACTCCTAATCGCCTACAGAACTATCACTCCTACCAACTAAAATTAACCATTTTTTGGGGGTTGGTAAGGGAGGAAGCATTCTTGAGACACACGAATAGGGGGTATATGTGCCCCCCTTTGCCATATTTTTAGGGGTAAACGTCAAAACACATGTTTGACTGTCCACTGTAAGTCAAATTGTAAGTCAAAGGCATGTTTCGGCCCCTTCCTAAAAATATGGCGAATGGGGGCACATATACCCCCGTATTCGTGTGTCTCAAGAATGCTTCCTCCCTTAGCAACCCCCAAAAAATGGTTAATTTTTACCAATTTTGCTACCCTTTCGAGATATGGAACAACATAAAATTTAATTATATCGAAAAAGCCTCGATAAATCTTTGAAAAAGTAGAAAAAGTGCCATATCTCGAAGGGGAAGCAAGATAGGTAAAACTGTACCATTTTTTGGGGTTTTATAAGGGGGGAAGCATTCCTGAGACGCACTAATAGAAGGGTCTATCATCCCCCCTTTGCTACATTTTTAGGGGGAGACGTTGAAACACGTGTAAGTCAAATTGTAAGTCAAATACGTGTTTCGGGACCTCCTTAAAAATATAGCAAATAGAGGGCACATATACCACTCTATTTATGTTCGGATTCGGATTCAGCTACCCACTTTTACCTATTGTTCACTACAGCACCGAATTTATAAAAATAAAAAATGTTTAGGTGGCAACACTATTTATCATCTTGAATTTCAAAATTTTGACGTCAGCTTCGAAGTTGGCGACCCCTGAACACTATTAAATGATGTTTAAAACTCTTACGTTTCAGTAGGTGACAACACTATTATTAAAAATTTACACAATTTTGAAATTCTGGCAACGGATTCGAGTTCAGCTACCTATTTTTACCTAGTGTTCGCCCCAGCACTGAATTCGTAAAACTAAGAAAAAGTTAGATGGCACCACTAGTAACCATCTTGAATTTTAAAATTCTGACATCAGATTCAAAGTCAGCGACATTCTAACACTGTTAAAGGATATTTAAAATCTTAAAATACATTTTACTAGGTGGCAATACTGTGGTAAAAATTTCGGTGGCTGCTCTATCCTCCAGCTTAAATTTTAAAACTGTGCCATTAGATTCAAAATCAAATCCGTTGTCAGAATTTCAAAATTACAAGAATTCGCAAAAATACAAAAAATCTAGGTGGCAACTCTACCCGACATCTTGAATTTTAAATTTTGATATCAATTCCGAAATTAGCTACCCCCAAAATTGCCAACCACGGACTCCACAGAACCCTTAAAAGTCTTAATAAGCTTAAGATTCTCCTAAACAAGCTAATTGAGTTTTTCGGATACTTGCTTTAAATTCAATTAATTGGATACTTGCGAGCATACAAGCTTTTGCCGATCGTTTCAAGCTTTTCAACTTTCTTACCCGACATAGTAAGCCCCAACAAGCCAAGCCAACGATAAAGCTTGGATATGACTTGTAATTGTTTGGTATTTTTGTAAGCAGGCTAAAGCTTGCTTTTTCAAGTTTGGATACATACTTGAATTCAAGTACATACTTGAAAAAGCTTGAATTTCAAGTAGGCTTGGGCAGTTCTCTGACTCCTACCTTGTCATCATTATATCGTGGTGGTGATCACTACATATTTTCCCATAACACGCGGGTGTCGTGTGTTTTTGTGCACGAAGTAGCAATCGGCTCGCTGTGTTCGTACCATTTCGTTCACTGCGAAAAAGTTTTGTTTTTTAAATACTTTAAATTTCAAGTAAGCATGCTTTGAACCAGAGATAGAGAGATAGGAAACTTCATGTTTTTCAAGGTTATTTCAAATTTCACCTTTTTCAACTCTCTTTCTTATGCAAAACTCACGAATTGTGTATATGAGTTGGGATATCCTATGTTTGAGGGGAGTTCTGTGGTTGTTGTGCTTATATTGAGCATTTAGTGTTAGTATTTGACATAATTATGACATCAGGCTATCCCTTTCTCACAGTCCAAAATCGAAGTTTCCTATTTTTTATCTCTGCTTTGAACGTTTATGTGATGAGGGTGTTGGTCGCTGTTTTATTTATGAATTAAATATTTTGCAATGTTTAAGGAAAGTTGCAGTGTACAATTTTTATATTCGAAAAATGTTTACTGTGAAACACAATGCATGGTTTGCTTTCGTACAGAAACTATAGTAAAACAGAGAAATCAACGAACTTGAGGACCTCCTCTTTTCTGAAGTCGGTTCTTTTTTGTCACCTTTTCTATGCTAAAAAAGCGAAAAGCAAGCACAAAAATAAAAAATAAAACTTTATATTGAAAATGCAACACTCGACAATATTTTCTTGCACCAAAGTGTAAAGCTGTGTACTCGGAAAGCTTTCTTTGTTGTTGTTTGAACCGTGCGTTGATCAGCACTACTCTAGATGCTCGATTCGGAACGCTAGCAAATCGTGTAAATTTATTTCGAAAATCGTGATTCTGTTCAGTACGTCCATTTTAAGCTCGAAGTAGTTGTGCATCCGAGCCACTAATTCGGATAACTCTAAATTATTTTCACACCACGTGTACTGTAAACGTTATATAGCATCCGTAAAGACGTCGTACATTGCACACTGAAGAAACAAGTGCTGCTGTAGAGCGTGGTATTGAGAAGGATTTCAATCATTTCATAATATTTTAAAAAGAATACAATGGGTTTATGGTAACTAAAGTAAGAAATTAAAATATTTGATTAGAATTTGTGTAAGTATCGTATAAAAACCGCATCAATCGTCGTTTTATATTTAGTAGTACTGAATTTTCGATAATTGCATATAGTCAAATCTAATGCTGCATTTTTAAATTCAATAAGTGGTCGATTTTTATCATCTGAAAAGTGGATGTTAAAGTCTCCATATATTATCAAAGGTTCGTTGTCAATTTTTTTCGAGTATTTGAACCTTCTTTTAAATTATCATCAAATTAAAAAAAAAAAATCTCTATAGCTAGGCCTATTATTTTTGGAAAGAAATTCTTCTTCCCTATTCCTGTCACGTTATCTGAGTAACAGGTAATGTTATTTTTGAATATTTTGTGTTTTAAGTAAATATTATCTAAACTTAAAAAAAAATGACTTCCTTGACTTTCAATATTTGACTGACCGTTAATTTTGATCACTTTTCAAATTTTCGGATTAAAACTATACAAAAAATTTTTTTATGAAGTTCATATTGGGAATTGGGCTTACCTCTTAAAGAGTGTTTTGATATTTTTCCTTGTTTAAGTTAAAATTTTACAAAATTAAAAACCTTTTACGTGTAAATATAAATCTTATGTATCATTTTGATTAACTTTATCATAAAATTTGGTTTTAAGTAACCAAAACTTTAATAGAAAAGGTTTTATGTGAAATCTTAAGTTATACTCACATTTTTCAGCATAGAAATTAATGTTTGGTTAAATTTGACAATAGTTGAAATTTACCTGAAAAAAAAGAAAAGAGTATAATGAAATCATTATGGGTATATACTTATTAAGGGGTTACATGACATTGACAGTATTTTGAAATCGACTTCTTTTTAATAATTTTGTATTTTAGTAAATATTCTTAAGATTCTAAGAAAAAAAATTTCATGGGAAAATTCTTACGGGTTCAAAAGTTACAGCCGGATTAGTGAGAGCGCATTTTTAATTTTTGCGCTACCTACGTACGGCAGCTGGTATATACTTGTTTTACTTGCTACCTGACTTTTGGTGGTTGTTATTTCGTACCAACTTGAAGGGTGAAGGTTGAAGCCCGAATTGCTAAACGATTGCAAAAAACTATAAGAAACAGCACAACACAAGATAACGAAAGCATACAGTACGAAGCAGGCATGGCATATTGAAGGTAACCTTTTTTTTCTTTGTTCACAAACTTTGAACGCGTTTATCTCGAAACCATGTTTTCCGTACTGGTACTAAAATTTTTAAACTTGATTCGCTATCGTATGACACGAGTTTCTTTATTAAAATTTTTTTTTCGATTTTTTAAGAATTTTTAAAGTCAATATTTTTTTTGAAAAAACACACTTTCAAATTTGGAACATCACCAAATATTAAAAAAAAAATTTAAAAAAAAAAGCTGGTGTCATACGATAACCAATTTTGTTAAGATTTAAAAAAGTCATTTTTTTCCAGATCGGACAATTTTTGCAACTCCCAGCGCTGCAACCACGAGGACCCGTTTTTTTCTCTGCCGCCAGTTTGGAGCTCTATAAAACCATGTTGGAGTTAAAAATATATTTTTTTTGAATTTTTTTCTTGTAATTTGTTCAATTCTCTACAATAAAAAACGAAAAATTTTTGGAAAAATGTTTGTTTTTGACTGAGTTATGAATTTTTAAAAAACGGTCTGTTTTCTCTGCCGCGAATGTCATGTCCCTCCTTAAAAACAAATTTAAAAATTTTATAAAAATAGTTTCAAATATCTCAGAAGTAATTAAAATGTGAGTGTTTTATAATGTAACCAAAGATTCATTATGACAGTTATTAAGAAAAATTATTCTTTATTTCGGTTTGTTATAATCTTTTATTATATCTTGTAATATTTATTCATCATATTTCCGTATTTTAGATCGCATTACTATAAAAAATTTAAATTGTAAGATATATAATTAAAGTAATTCGAAAAATGGATTGTTTTGAGTTATTTCTGTTGAAAGTTAACATAGAGGGTCTTATGTGCAAAATATTAAACAAAAAATAGTGAAAATTTTCTGTTGTAATTTTTTTCTATGTCAAACTATTTGTGTAATTATAGGAAAAACACAAATCTTTTGATGAAAATATAAATCGATTTCTAAATCAAAAACTGATAAACACTTTCTATTGATCTCTCTTTGGTACCTTTGGTCTAGGACGAATTAGTTTTTTCGCTTTTCAAAGCTCAAAGGAAAAATTTTAGAATTTAAAATTTAAGAATGACAGAATATATTCAAGGGCAAAATTTTAAAATATTTGAAAGAATTTTAACGAACTAAGGGCTGTATTGTTCAGCTCTGGATATCTTTAACCAGCTGATATTTCCAAGGTTTCCAGTAGTTTCGTATTGTTCACCTCTGAATAGCGCATTTATCCCGAGCTTATGTCAAAAGATAACCAGCTGGTAAAGATATCCAGAGTTAAAGTCAACCAGTCGAATTCGGCTGGTTAACTGAGATATCCAGAGTTTTATCATGCGTTTTAACATATTTCGAATTGTTGACTTGTTTTTTGTGGTTGGAAGAAATTCTTTTTTATGTTTGGTATTTTGTAGTGTGCGTCAGTGATCTGCAACGGATAGCTTTTTTGCGACTCTGAGTATATCCGAAAAAAAATAAGTACAAAAACCGACTCAACCCATGGTATAATGATTTACAAGGTAGGAGTGACACTTCTGTTGGCGATTTGGTGTTGTCAAAAACACATTGAAAAGAGAAAACGAAGAAGCAGCAAAACAGATGACAAGTTAAACTTTGTATGGATTTGACAACTCCCGATCGCCGTTCGTGAGAAAAAAGGTAGTTGTCAAGGCTACCTTGTAAATTATTCTATCATGACTCAACCCTAAGCGCACGCAATTCGGCTCATACTCTCTTCTACGAAGCTGCAATGTGGCGGCTGAAATAAATTTGAGTATCCTAAACCATGAGTCGGATCGGGAGAGATCGGGTTTTTACGGTTCATAAATACTTATGGTTGTTGTCGCCTCACTGATACTTATCAGGGATGATATTGACTTAGTTGTAAAAGGGCCAAAATTTATACAAAAATAGGGCATTTTTGACAAGAATAGGGCCCTTAGTGGTAATTCAATATTAAAGACTTTCTATTTGAATATTCTGCCATGACCACATATATCCAAATAGATTTCAAATTGACTGTTTTCAAAGTTTTTCAGATTTTTTTTATTTTTTTTTTATTTCACCATTTTGACCTAATAAGGGAAGTTTAATTATTTGTCACAAAAATAGCACATTTTAGTTTAAACGATCAGCTTTCTGAATCAGAATTGTGTGTAATATTACTCAATTCTTTCTTTTAAATAGATTTGATTTCATATGTCAAAAAATAGTCTACATATATAGTTAATATCTCATTAGAAAAGTCAAAAATATGTCAAAAAATAATCAAAATTTCTCAAAAAGAATTTGTTACAAAGCCATTTTTTTAATAAGTTAATAATAGATATAAAAATAGCAAAGCATTTCCACAGAAAACCGCAAAACGGATTGATATATTCTTCGATAAAGAGTCTTAGGAGTATTCTTTCGAGTCCTTGGTTATATAAATAAGAATTTCAGAAAGATATGATTGATAAATTTTACAAAGAGTCTGCGTTAGGACTTGTGAGAAGACGAACCAAAGATGCGGGACGAACTGGGCATGATACCAAAATAAAATCAGTTCCATCAAGAAAACATGTTAAGGAATGGCGGAATTTAATAAAGAATTATTTCATGAATATTATACAATTTTGGAATATAGAGCCTTGAGCAACAAAATTATTTAAATAAAAACTAATTAAAGGTGGAAAAAACGAATTTTTATGCAAATAATTGTTTATTACTTCTAAAGAATTTATTTAGATAAATTCCGACGCCATACTCTGAAAGAGCGTGAAGTTTTATATGGGCATTTCCATAATGTCAAACGTGACCGTCGCACACATTTAAAGTGAAAAAAGGCGAAATCTGTCACAGTTTTTTGATGCAACTAGCTTTAGAATCTTATGAAAAAAATGTTACGTTATAATGTATTTTGTTTGATTCAAATATCTTCAAATCTATCAAATATCTTTTTTAATCATAATCTGAGGCGATACGTTATATTTGAACGTGACATTTTTTTCCATTAGGATTCAATTCAGTAATTAAGTAATTATAATTTAGTAATTTAAAAACAAACTAAATATATTTTACGCTCCTTACCTCAACGATTTGTCATTATATTTAGCCAATATCTTCCATTTTTACTAAAACAAAAACTTCGAAACATTTACTAAAAAGAAAAACTACATTTGTGAAACAGAAAATTTGATCATCATGGTAAATAAATGTATGGGCATGATCGCTTAAAAGAATAAAATTTAAAGGTTTCTCTAAGATAATATCATAAAAAAATAAGTTTTTAATAATTTTTCATTTTTGGGTCACAGTGGACTTTTTTGTGGAAATGCCCATATAGAATATCATGCGTCGGAAACTATTTTTGGCGGAGATAAAATAAAAATAAATGGGTGAAAGTTCATTGAAAATTAACGCCATTAAATACTTAATCGGTTAAGGCAACTTAAGACTACGATGGAGCCTTTTTTACGGGTTCGCCTTTTCATATATATGCATGATTAAATGCTGTAAGGAATGTATCGTGCTTGAAGCTGTCCACCTCAAAATTCTATTCTTAAGCCTATAGAATTACTTTGGGATACTTTTATAAGTAAAATCGATTCGAAAATTTAGACATTCAATTGGAGGGTGTGCTGAAATCTTCCCACTTCCTCCATTATAGTAGATACCAAATGTTTGTAAGGAATTTTCCTGTAGATGTCAAAATAGTGGTTCTTCTGTATAATACTAACATGGTGGCTTTATATAAAATATAAGAACATCAGTTTTTCAAACATTTTCTTCAGTTTTAATAGATTTCTGTTTCTGTAATCTATCAAAAACGCACCTGCGTAGGCTTATATAGCTTAAATAAAGCTTAAATACAGCTTAAAAAAACAAAATTGAGGAGAATTGTTCAAGTTTTTTGTTTTTCTATAGCTTTAATTTCAAAAAATTCAACAGAAGTTATTTTATTGAGATCGATTCAAAATCATTTCATTAAAAACTTAAATTTTGCAATTAAATTTAAATTTAGATGATAAGTTTTCAGAAGAATTTTTCAAAAGGGCCTAAAATGAATCAAAAGGGCTTCGGGGCTTATGAAATGAAAAAGGGCTCAAAAAAGCCCTGAAAGCCCCCAAATATCATCCCTGATACTTATCTTACTTACCGAAATACTTATAATCGACACAAGCAGCCGAATCACTTGGCTCATCTACCACAAATATGAAGCAGAGCGCAGTAAAGCGCAGAATTGAAAACTGAGCGAGTTTTTTGTAATTGTTTTGTGCGTTTTTTTTCTGAGCATTTAGACAGCAACAGAAAAACACGTGTTCTTGTGTTGCTTTTTGTTTTTTGCTTACACTGTGAAAGCAGCGCATGAGGTAAAGTTGTTGAGGCTTTAAAAAATACACAGCTTTGATAGTTTGATGCTTTAATTAGTAATTTTTTCATTTATTTCATGACATTTCATTTTCTGCAATCAGCAATTATTATTAAATTTGTACAGTATTTACTTTTTATTTTTCTGTCACCTTTAGTTGCCATATCACATGCGCATAGTTTAACTTCTACTTTGCTGCTTTTTTTACGTACAACAAGCAAAGGGTCACTGACACCGGCCTTTGTTTTTGTTCTGTTTATGCGTAAAAAAAAAAAAAAAAAAAATACAAGCGTTGGTTTTCTTTTCCCTAGAGGCATCAATAAAGAGTGCATCAATAAAATACAAACGAGTTTTCGAGAAAAAGCAAACAAAACAAAAACTAGAGCTGACATTGCTCAGAGACTTTGGCAGAGAGAGAGAGCAGTACTCAGAGTACACTCAAAATACATCCGGATCGAGCGCCTTTGTAATAAACTAACTCAACGCACTCATTGCAAACGGCTCGAAGTGGTTCGGATCACGCCGCACTCGGATATAAGAATGTACGTATACGCGAAAATATGCTAATGAGCCGAATGCTTATAAGTATTTTACATATATCATTGAGTCTGGATTGAGTTGAAAACAGCAAGAAACTCGGATATGATTTGAGTATCCGATTTCGTTCGGATACTCATTGCAGTTCTCTGGTGTGCGTGCGAATTTTGTGTTTGCAGACCACAAAAAGAAATAAATTACCGCGCAGCTATTAATTTTCTGATTTTTAAGAAAATCGCAAAACAGTTATAGAGTAAGAAAAGGTAATTGTCTATTTCTGAAGAATATTGCCGATATATGATATTTTTTGGGCGGCAGAAAAATATTGTTGCCAATTTTATGCAAAAAAAAAAAAGAAAAGAAAAAGCAATAAGCTTCAAATTTACAAAAGCAGCAGTAAAAATTCCTCGTTGGCACATGTCGCGAGTGAAAATTTTTCGAATGGCACATAGCCTAATTAAAATATATGACAGACTGTCAAAATCTCGGGATAACTTTGACGTTTGGCTGGAAAAAAACTGGAAAAATCACTAACCAGCCGATAAGATAAAGCAGCGGGTGCTGACGGCCTGTCAGCTGAATTGTTTAAAACCGGCGGCGATGAATTGATAAGGCGCATGCATCAGCTCATCAGCAAAATATGGCTAGCAGAAAGTATGCCCGACGATTGGAACCTCAGTGTACTGTGCCCTATACTTAAGAAAGGAGACCCTACAATCTGCGCAAGTTATAGTCTTAGGTAATGTATCAGTCTTATTTCCATCGCATATAAGGTTCTCTCAAGCGTACTGTGTGAAAGATTAAAGCCAATTACAAAAACACTGATTGGACCTTATCAGTGTGGCTTTCGACCTGGTAAGTCCACCATAGACCAGATTTTCACGCTACGACAAATCCTGGAGAAAACCCACGAAAATCAAATTGACACACACCATCTCTTTGTCGACTTTAAAGCTGCGTTCGATAGCCCGAGAAGGGATTGCCTATACGCAACAATGTCTGAGTTCGGTATACCTGCAAAGTTGATTAGACTTTGCAGAATGACGTTGAGCAACACACGCAGCTCCGTCAAGGTAGGAAATGACCTCTCCGAAACCATCAATACCGAAAGAGGTTTCAGGCAAGGCGATCCACTGTCTTGCGATCTCTTCAACATCATCATGGAGGGGATCGTACGAAAGGCCGGTGTGCATCGTAATGGCACCATTTTCTATAAAGGTGTCCAGCTCCTTGCTTACGCTGATGATATTGATATTGTTGGCAGAACCAAGAGAGATGTTACCGCTGCTTTCGCCGCTATCGAAAAGGAATCAGCCATAGTGGGTTTGACGATAAATGAGGGTAAAACAAAGTATATGCTGTCTACAAACAAGGGAGCTCGGCGTTTAGACTCCCACGTTTCATCCGGCAGCTATAACTTTGAAGTAGTCAAGGAGTTTGTATACCTTGGCACCGCCATTAATACTAACAACGAAATCAGCCTGGAGATAAAGCGAATAGGTGCTACTACGGGCTCAGTAAGCAACTAAGTTCCAGAGCCCTCTCTCGATCGACAAAACTAACACTCTACAAGACGCTCGTTCTACCTGTGCTGCTTTATGGCGCTGAGGCATGGGTAGTTTCGCAAACTGACGCAGCCGCTCTGGGGGTGTTCGAGAGAAAATTTCTTCGCAAAATCTTCGGTCCTGTTCGAGTCGGCGATGACTATCGCATCCGAATGAACCACGAGCTGTATGAGCTCTACGGAGACATTGACGTAGTTCGGCGTTTAACTGTGCAGCGACTACGCTGGCTGGGTCATGTCCATCGTATGGACGACGAAGCTCCAGAGAAAAAGGTGCTCGAAGCGAGGGTCGCTGGTCAACGACGACGAGGGAGACCATGCCTCCGATGGATGGACCAGGCTGAGGAAGCCCTAACCGCACTTGGTGTATCCGATTGGAGAAGGCGCGCGCAAAGCAGAGGCGCCTGGCGAGAGCTGATGAGGTCGGTCGAAATCCGGACACGGGTTGTCACGGCCACCTAAGTAAGTAGTAGCCGATAAGATATCCAGACCTGTTAATTTGATATCCAGAGGTGAACAATACAAATTTTTATCCAGAGATTTTAACCTCTGGTTAAATTTAAAGCCCTGGATAAGTTATCGGCTGGATAGCGTTAAATATCCAAAGGTGAACAATACAGCCCTAAGAATCTTTGATTTAATTTCTATCCAGTTCCGTCTAGAAAATTTTTTTATTCAATATTAATGACAGATGTTTTTAATAATATGTGCCGCCATGTGATGGTACATTTTTTGGAAAAGAGACTGCGAAAACATAAAAACTATTAAAAGTTTCATTAAAATGGCTTCGTTCTAAATATGCAAGGAATTTCAGACAAATTCATACAATTTTACAAAAATGCAACTCAATAATTATGAGTTAGTCAAGAAAAATTAAAAAAGGTGGAGCCGCTGTCGCGAGCCAAATTCGTATAAAAGAATTATAAGATTTATGGAAAAATTGCAAATTAATAGCTCTTGAGCATTTATAACAATGTAGAAAGAACTTCAATTAAGTTCAGCTTTAAATAAAAATGTTGGGAAATCATAATCGAAGCATGCCTGAGGTGCCCAAAAAGCCCAAATTTAAGATGCAGTTTAAGCATTTATTAATTCAAGTTGTTTTTTTTAGTTTTGCGTATTTCTTTTTTTATTTGCAAATCTTCTGCAACTGCAAACAAAATTTTGCACAAAATATGGCTTTGCGTCTGAAATATGTATGCCGCTTCCTTTTCCTTTCTTAGCCAGTTGTATGTTATAGACATTTTTTATTGCTTTTAACTTTTTGTGCAGCATTTTATTTAATGTTTCAGTTTCTTGCTGCTTCGCTGATTTTTATGGTGGTTTTTGTGTGTATTTTTTCTTTTTCTCTTTTGATTTTTTTTTTGGATCAACTAAAAATTGCATTAGCAACAAACTCTTTGGTTAACTCAAATGAAATGAAAAAAATAAACGAAACTAAAATTTTTTTCAGTTTTAACCGGCGGCAACACTTTGCCAAACTCTGGGCATAATTGAAGCTTTTGAAATTCGAAAATGAAGCAAATGTTAAAACTTTTGACAGCTCGTTATTTGAAACGCAATGATGTTGAATATAGTTTCCTTTTGTATATATATATATATTTTTTTTTTTTGGTTTAATAATCATTTCTCAGTATTTCCGGGTTTTTTTTTGTATAAATTTAAAACAAGCTGCAGAAATTTGATTCAAACAGTTTTTTGATTGGGGTTTAAAAAATTGCGGAAAAAATAACCTTAGCTTTGGGATACATATTGCATGTCGAACATTTTTCAGTTCCTCTTTTTTATCTCATGAGATGCGTTTATACAATTTTTGCAAATTTCAAAGTGAAAATTTGGGTGCTTCTAACTTATTCGGTGAAAAAACATTACTTTTTAGCAAAGTTTTATTTATTTTAAATCAATTAAATTTTTGATGAAGAATTTCTGTTGCCCTCTAACTAGTTTCAAACTTAAACTTATAAAGTACTGCTACTTTATTCCACATCAGTAACAGTTCAATTGCATTGAACTTTAATAATTGAAAGCACAAAGTTTTCTGTTGAAAAGCTGTGCAGAGCAATATTAATTTAGTTATTTTCTCTACCTTGCTTTGATTTCTTTACTTTGAATGCGTTCAGTGTCCTTTGATAAACAAACACTTCATGGCGAATGGAACTTTATGAAATTTATCTTGCTTGAGATCATCATTTTATAAAAATCAAGAAAAAGTTGAAATAAACATCATAGAAACTTTATCAACTATATCAAAGTACTGCAGTAAAGAACATGAGAATTATTCAAACAAATCTATAAATTGAAAAAAACAGTAAGTTGCACAAAAATAGAACCCATATTGATTGATTTGTTATGGCATAAAAACCACTTATAACTGTCAATATCGCAAATATGACCTTGAATAACTCTAATATACACGTAATGCAAAATATGACCATATCTTTTTCTTACTCTTTGATAATATTTATTGCTTGTCTCACCCTCAAAACAAAAACACAAACACCAACTATAAAAGTAAAAAAATAAATTGCAGTTTTATAAGCAAATCAATCGAATCTAAATCGTATTAAATTTGATTGCATGTTGCATGCAAATCACGTTACACTTGCAGCACCTATCAGGAATCTGCAGCAGACAGTTGCAAAAGTAAAAATCAAAGAAGCAACTTGAATCAACTAATTTGAGGAAATCCACTGAATTATTGAAAATAACACAAAGTAAGCTAAATCAAATAAAGTGGAAATAATTAAAAAAAAAAAAAAAAATTAAAATAAAAACAATACTTAAGCACACGAAAAGAGAAAGTGTTCTGCTATCATAAAAGTGGCACGCAGTGTTGATGATGAGCTATGTTGGTGGTGGCTTGTCGAGCAGCTGTCTAAGAAGCCAATGAAAAGTTTTCTATAGTAATGCAGGCAGGCAAGTTTTGGCCCCCTTTATAAAAATGAAAGCAACAATGATTTATAAAACAAATAAAAAAAAAAATAAAAATTTTTAAATCGAAAGCAACTCATTTGCCAGCAAGCAAAAAATAAAACATAAAATGATGTGAATGTGTCAATGTTACACATAACCTAGAATGCAGGCAGCCAGAAAATAGAAAAAGAAACACCATTAAATAAAAAATAAAGTTGTGTGCAACATAAGCTGCAATAATGGACACAAAAACAAACATGACGATGGAGTCAGCAGCTTATGAAGACGGGTAGGTGGCCATGCATTATTTTAGCTTTTATTTGTTTTGCTGTTAAATGAGAGCGTTTTAGTACCAACTTCATTTAAAAGTAATGTGACAAAAAGTGAAAGGTTGGTTAGTTTACAACTTTTACGAATAAGCCGTCTAGTACTAAAGACAGTTGATTACTCTTAACAAAAGGATCAGATACTTGTTTTACTTGTATGTAAGACTTGTGACAAAGTCGACGTTGTTGCAGATTTGCATAGTAGATGCTTGATCATGGGCGTAGCCAGGGGGGCCCAGCGGATCCCGACCTCACCCTTAATCTTTGAACCAATATTTTTGAAGTGAAACTTTAGCCGCTTAAATAACAATACGGCGAGCTAGAGAGGGGGCAAAACCAATGTAACGAAATGGTTGTTATGCAAAGAAGAACACAGCAATTTACAGCACTAGTTTAGTTGCAAAACATTGCTATTTATGATTTTTGCTTCCACTGAGAATTGAACACACTACGCTGTGATCCGTATTTGGCTACTCTACCCACTGGGCGACGAAAGAATATTTAGTTGCGTAGCTCAAACTCATATTAAATCAACAATTAGTTCTTCATTTCTTTTCTTTTCTTTTCTTTATGATTGAATTGAGTCCTAGCATGTATAGCTATTAATATAATGCACAAAAAGTACTGCCAGCTCTTTGTCAACTCTCGCTTCATGGCAAAATAAAAGAAGGTAGATGCATGACTTAGAGCCGAGTGTCAAAACTGTCAAACAAAAAAACGCGAAATAACACTGAGAGGAGACTCAGTTTGACAAGTGACCGAAAATCATTGCATTGGTTTTGACAATTCTGACATGAATATGAATATGAATATGAATATGAATATGAATATGAATATGAATATGAATATGAATATGAATATGAATATGAATATGAATATGAATATGAATATGAATATGAATATGAATATGAATATGAATATGAATATGAATATGAATATGAATATGAATATGAATATGAATATGAATTTGAATTTGAATATGAATATGAATATGAATATGAATATGAATATGAATATGAATATGAATATGAATATGAATATGAATATGAATATGAATATGAATATGAATATGAATATGAATATGAATATGAATATGAATATGAATATGAATATGAATATGAATATGAATATGAATATGAATATGAATATGAATATGAATATGAATATGAATATGAATATGAATATGAATATGAATATGAATATGAATATGAATATGAATATGAGTATGAATATGAATATGAATATGAATATGAATATGAATATGAATATGAATATGAATATGAATATGAATATGAATATGAATATGAATATGAATATGAATATGAATATGAATATGAATATGAATATGAATATGAATATGAATATGAATATGAATATGAATATGAATATGAATATGAATATGAATATGAATATGAATATGAATATGAATATGAATATGAATATGAATATGAATATGAATATGAATATGAATATGAATATGAATATGAATATGAATATGAATATGAATATGAATATGAATATGAATATGAATTTGAATTTGAATATGAATATGAATATGAATATGAATATGAATATGAATATGAATATGAATATGAATATGAATATGAATATGAATATGAATATGAATATGAATATGAATATGAATATGAATATGAATATGAATATGAATATGAATATGAATATGAATATGAATATGAATATGAATATGAATATGAATATGAATATGAATATGAATATAAATATTTTATATTGTTATTTTTAAACATCATCAAAAGGTTAAGTGTTGTCTACTTTTACAGTTGCGGCCACAACACTCAAAAACATAAAATTGGATCAATTGAATTGATCCGCTCACTTGCTGGATCATGTGTTGTTTTACTTGGCTTGCAAATATGATTTTATGATCCTGATCTCTTATGAAAAAAAAACTCAGCTAATGTTGAAGTTTCTTCTATATATATACATATGTCTGCATTACTTAGATTTAACTATCGTGGCAAATGCAACATAAGATACTATGCAAGTCTTGTAACGAAAAAAGCATCAATATTTTAAACTGTGTAGGCACGGTAAAACAAGTATGCGCGGTAGCATAAGGTCAGGATTTCTAACCGAAGCGAAGTTGTAATCGTTTAATGATTATTTTAAATAAACAATACATTTTTTCTTCGTCATCAACCTATGGAATAAATTGGAAGATGTATACAATGCTTGCTTTCGAGTTTGTTCGTATCTTGCTCGCTTTAATGCAAGCAAGGCAATGGTGCAATGGTAGCACGTTCAACTTGCAGCCGAAATGTACGCGGTTCGATGCGAGTATGGAAAGGCAAAAATGCATTGATCCCGCCACAGGTTTTTCGGCAAATTTTTTCTTTTAAATATTTATAAATGAAAATATAATTAACAAAAAATAAAACAGCGAGATCTGTCGTATGTGCTATGAGGATCGAGCCTAGGTACTGGGTAAGTCATCAAATTAAAATAATAAATCCTCTTGATAACCAGAGCTGGGTCGAAAAGTATTTATTACTTTTCAATGCAAATTCCTTGGAATTGGTAATTGGTCATCTCAATTCCTCAGGAATGGAATTGGAAAAAAGTCGTCAACTTTATTCCAGAAATTGTAATTGGCAATTGAACATCTCAATTTCTCAGGAATGGAATTAGAAAAAATTCGTCAATTCCATTACGGAATTTTAACTGGTAATTGAATTTTTCAATTCCTCAGGAATGGAATTGGAAAAAAATGGTTAGTTCCATTACGGAATTGTAATTGGTAATTGGACATCTCAATTCCACAGGAGTTGGTAATTGAACATCTTAATTCCTCAGGAATTGAAATTTTCAATGCCATTGCAGTAATTGTAATTGGAGGCTACTGTAATTGTAATTGGATAACAGTAATCTCAATTAAAATTGTTATTGGATTACAGTAACCTTCAATTACAATTCCTGTAATGGAATTGAAAATTGCAATTACCAATTCCTGAGGAATTGAGATGTTCCATTACCAGTTACAATTCCATAAGGGAATTGATCATTTTTTTTAATTCCATTCTTAAGGAATTGAAAATTTCAATTACCAATTACAATTCCATAATGGAATTGACCATTTTTTCGAATTCCATTCCTGAGGAATTGAAAAATGCAATTACCAATTACAATTCCTGGAATGGAATTGACGACTTTTTTCCAATTCCATTCCTGAGGAATTGAGATGTTCAATTAACAATTACAATTCCTGGAATGGAATTTTATGGACAAAAATTATGTTATTATTGTAGATTTTTTGCAAATGTTTTTTTTACTCGTATCTTTTTGTTTTGAATAATTACCCACCTTAGGTGCGGTTCTTAAATTACGTAACATGTTTTTGGCGAATTTATATCCAACTTTTATCGGAAACTAATTCATGATTTGCTTACTTTGATATTTCAGGATAAAAATCTGACCCATAAAAAGATACGTCCACCTTAGATTTTTGTCCTCTATCACATATCCGAAAATCATTCAAATCAGTGAGTGTCGCCTGAGGACCTTTTCTTGTTAGATGTGAATATGTTGCGATTATTTCATGATTTCACTTCAGTTATTAAATTTTGTACTCAAATTTTTATCCCACCCAGTCAATTTATTTGACCGATGCGCGTTTGCGTATATTATTTTCTACTTTTTTAAGGCCTACTTTTCCAACTATTGGCAACATATGAATTTTGTACATAAAAATATTTCTGCACAAAATACACTTTCTTTGCATTGTATACAAAATAAATATTAACGAGACAAAAATATACTAACATAAGACTACAGAAATAGACGCTACTGCTGCTTCTTTTGATTTTTTTCACAACGGTTTGGCTGGCAAGCTACACATGGCCTTGTTACTCTTAACCCGGTTTTCACACTCGATGCAACATAGGCGCCCATGATGTTGATGTTGCTGTTGTTATTGTTGTTGTTGTTGTTGTACGTATGCCACTTACAATTACAGCAACAAATAAAATAACATTATTTTATTTCATATTAATATGAACTGCTTTAATTTTTTTTTGCTTTTACTTTTTCCTCATTTGCTGGCTTAACATTATTATTTTTTCATATTTTTCACTGAGACAACCTTTTTATTTTCCCCCTTTGAAATTTTTTGACGGTTGCATTTTAATGCCTTTTCACTTTTACGCTTTTAGCGTACAGTTTGAATGTCAGTTTCATTTTCAATTCTATGGAAGATTGAGGTGCGATATGAGTTTAGTTATCAAATTTTTTTTAACTGAATTTTTGGGTTTTATTTTTTTGTTTTTTTTTATAAAATGTTCTTTTTTAGAAGAAACTTCATAATTTTTTTTCGTTAGTGAAAATTTGATAATTAGAGATTTAATCATCGCAAGGTTTGTTGAGTTTTCTGATTCGAATATAAATGATTAGTTTAATTTTTTGTTTCTATTAAGAATAGAAAGTAGAAAGTAAAAATTTTCAAAGGAATCTGAGAGAAAATTCTGAACACTTTTCTGAATCTGAAAAAGTTTTGAAAAAGTTCTAAACATAATTTTCTTAAGTCATTATTTTTAAAGTGAAACTTCTAGTGGATTTGTGAGCTACAACCGCTTTATGTGACTATATGTAGAATACAACTTGGAATGCATGGGTGTGGCACGCCCATTTATACAAATGTGTGCGTAATATATGTAAATCTATATAGAATTTTCAAAATGTGCATTTTCAGGAAAAAAGCTGTAAGAGTTACGAATATATTTTAACTATGAGGATAAACCTTGGAATATAATTTAAAAAAGATTTCTTACAAAATTTTTTCCGAAAATGAGAGTTAAACACCCACACAAGCAAAAGTGGCCGCGAGATATATAAAACAATAAAATATTTGTTCTAGATGCATAATTTTGATACATGTGTCTGATGCAGCCTTCAGAAAAGGTTTGTTTTTTTGAAGAAATGAAGGACATGAATACACATTTACTGATAAAGAAATGGGCTGGATTTACTAAACCGACATAGGATAGAAATATTGAGTCTCAAAATTAAGCACAAGATAACAAACGTTATAATAACACTTACATGACTTTATTTTAAGGATGCTGATGAATACAAATTATGCACTTGCTTTTGCTTAAGATATCTAAGCAATGACGTAAATATATTGATGTGTGCATATTTATTACTTAAAGAACAATAAATTGTGGAAATTTGTATACGTATACATTTGAAGCAAAAGCAATTGCTATGTTTTGAATTCCTCAAGATTAATTCCTCAGATTAAGTTAAAAAAAAAAACGAAATGGCCATTTCAGACCTTGAAAGGACTTTGACCGAGCTTCTTATGATCAAATTGTGTTTTGTGTGATGTGAAATGTTTCCACACAAATGATCGACTACTGGACCTACATGTTTTACGCCGACTCCGAACGGCTTATGTTCTCAAGAAGCTTTTCATGGCAGTTTTTACTCTCTGAGGTTTGCCGCCATTGTCTGCAGAGAGGTGACGGCCGAACAGAAAAATTAATTCAATCGAAAAAACTTTCTGTGTCGGATGGAGGATTCGAGCCTGGGTTCTCTGGCGTAAGAGTCACACACTCTACCCACTACGCCACGGCCGCCACAGATTAAGTTTGCTTGGACAAATAATACGTCTATTATTTAAAAATTGGTCGTTATGTTAAATTTGAACTAGTTTTGGTTCTGTGCAACATAGTTTGTAAAGGCCCTTATAGACGAGCAACTAATCGCAAAACTGATTGAAAAACAGGTCGATGGTTTTATCTATAGACGCATGAACCAATTTTTCAATTCCAGTACAAAAAGTCTTTCTTCTTGAAAACATCGCGCATATTATATTGAAAATGAATGCAAATAATTTTTTTTATTATGAATCTGACGATTACTTGTTGATTTTGCTACAAACACATCACCAGTTGAAGAACTGGTTGATGTGAAATCGCAAAAATCAAAATTTTTTAATTTTTGCTAACTGATTGATAAACTGGTTGAAAAACTAAAAATAACACCTCAACTCATCTACACATGATTTGCTTTCAACAACCAGCAACCAGTTTATCAACCAGTTTTGCGATTAGTTACAAAGGTATAAAAAAAGAAATTAACATAAATTTAAAGCTTTAAATATAAATAAAAAAAAAAAAACAAATAAAAATAAGGACTAAGCATAGAAAAATAGTAAACAATAGAGTAAGAAAAAAATTAGAAAAAAAAACATAACAACTCGATTGTGATTCAATGCGGTCCTACATCCTTACTAAGCGCATCGCACTTTGTTTAATTTTTACGATCGCAAGAAGCAACGCTAACACTAAAAACCTGTAATTGTAAGCAATAGGAGTGCAATTTGCATTTAGTGACCGTCGGCAGACTATAGTTCTCATATTGTTCATACATAGGTATGAATTAAAGGGCTGCACGAATGCATTCAAAAGCCGTTTCAACACATTCTCAAAAAAATAGAATGGAATGGAATGATCATTCTCAGCGCTGAGAATGGAATGGAATATGCATTCGAAGCGCTTAGAATGGAATGGAATGTGCGCTTGTGCGTTGAGAATGTTTAGAATAGAATACTCAACATTCTCAAGTGTTGATTTGAGAGTACTACCAAATGGTTGATGAAAAAAGGTTTTACGTAAAGGGATTTCAAAGGGGGGTTGCTGATGTCGAATCTGATGTCAGATTTTCAATTTTCAAGATGGCGGATAGATAGGGTTGCCACCTTAAAATATCTTATTTTAGATTAGAATTTTAAAATTCCAAAATTTTTTTGAATATAGGGTTGCCACCTAAAAAGTTGTTATTTTGCAATTTTTTTAAATGAGCATTTAGTAAAAGGGAGTCGCTGATTTCAAATCTGATGTCAGATTTTGAATTTTCAAGATGGCGGATAGGGTTGCCACCTAAAAATCTCTTATTTTTGCGAAATCGAGGCTGGGGCAAACACTAGGTAAAAATGGGTCGCTGATTCCGAATCCGTTGTCAGAATTTTAAAATTCCAAAATTTTTTTGAAAATAGGGTTGCCACCTAAAAATTTGTTATTTTGCAACTTTTTTATATGAGCATTTAGTAAAAGGGAGTCGCTGATTTCAAATCTGATGTCAGATTTTGAATTTTCAAAATGGCGGATAGAGTTGCCACCTTAAAATATCTTATTTTCGCGAATTCGAGGCTGGGGCAAACACTAGGTAAAAATGGGTCGCTGATTCCGAATCCGTTGTCAGAATTTTAAAATTCCAAAATTTTTTTGAAAATAGGTTTGCCACCTAAAAATTTGTTATTTTGAAATTTTTTTAAATGAGCATTTAGTAAAAGGGAGTCGCTGATTTCAAATCTGATGTCAGATTTTCAATTTTCAAAATTGCTAAGGTGGCAACCCTATCCGCCATTTTGAAAATTCAAAATCTGACATCAGATTTGAAATCAGCGACTCCCTTTTACTAAATGCTCATATAAAAAAGTTGCAAAATAACAACTTTTTAGGTGGCAACCTATTTTCAAAAAAATTTTGAAATTTTAAAATTCTGACAACGGATTCGGAATCAGCGACCCATTTTTACCTAGTGTTTGCCCCAGCCTCGAATTCGCGAAAATAAGATATTTTAAGGTGGCAACTCTATCCGCCATTTTGAAAATTCAAAATCTGACATCAGATTTGAAATCAGCGACTCCCTTTTACTAAATGCTCATATAAAAAAGTTGCAAAATAACACATTTTTAGGTGGCAACCCTATTTTCAAAAAAATTTTGGAATTTTAAAATTCTGAAAACGGATTCGGAATCAGCGACCCATTTTTACCTAGTGTTTGCCCCAGCCTCGAATTCGCGAAAATAAGATATTTTAAGGTGGCAACCCTATCCGCCATTTTGAAAATTCAAAATCTGACATCAGATTTGAAATCAGCGACCCCCCTTTGCAACTACCATAAAACTCTAAGAAACATGACTGGAGCAAAAGTCAAAATTCATGGTAACCATTTGAGAGTACTCTCAACGCAACGAATACATTCTAGAAATTTCCATATTCGTTAGAACTCTCTCAAATGGAATGGAATGTTCATTCCATTCGAAAAATTTATGTCTCTCATTCATTCGTTTCGCTTTGCAAATGATTTGCAAATATGGAATACTCGCATGGAATGCGTAGAATGGATTCCAAATGGAATGTATTCGTGCAGCTCTTTAGTATGAATATATATATAAGGCAAATCTTGTGTAAGTAAGAAAAAAAAAATGAAAATGAGCTTGAATATCAAGCTCCGACTTTTTTGGCTTCAACCAATCTCAAGCTCCTGCTTTTCGGCTTTAGCAAAATTATTTTAAGTATTTTAAGTTCTATTATTGTAAGGCCTTTTCGCACCCGCCGCCTGATTCAATCGGCCCTCAGCAACCAGAACTTTGCCACTATAATCCTGATGCTAAGTATATGAAGTAGTTTAAAGAACATTAAATGGTTAAGCAGAAAATAATGTTGAACAAATCAAAACAAAAAAGGCCCTAATAAAAATACACCAGAATAATTATAAAGCAAAAAAATAATATTAAGAAAAATACATTTTTTTTTGTCCGCCCCGAGGTTTTGGCTTAAACCTAAACCCTATGGTTTATGGACTGAATTAGCCTTCGAGTTAACCTTGACAGATTCTGCGAGTTATTCATTTATTTGTTTTTCTTTTGGGACAAGCTAGTTTAGCTCGTTGATTGCGAGATCGCTTGGTCGGACCCTCTTATGGCTGAGTTTACCTCAGCCTAAGAAAAAAAAAACACTCGTTACAAGTTGGATTGAATTTGATTCTAAGTTTAAAATTTTTAAAAAAATTGACGATATGAAAACTGAGTGGGCACGCCTACACAAGCAAAAGTAGGAGTAACATATTTGAAATAAAATAATTTTGTTTTTGAACGGCTTTTAAAGGGCCCGGAGCATGTAGAAATGTAATCTTACACGGTGCAGAAAAAGTACCTGTACCGGCAGGTGCAGAAAAAATATTTTTCTTACCAAATTTCTACATGCGATATGTAGAAATATGAAAGCTAAACTTATTTGTAGAAAAAACACACAATCGTGTTGAAACTAAGAAGTCGAATGAAGTGTGGAAACTCATACTTGACTCTCATATCTCGCATATAGTGTAGCTTCTCTTGATTTTGTTTTCTCTGTGTTAAATATTTTGAAAAAAGAAACTTGACTTGCCCACTCAAAGAAGAAAAATTAGTTTGGCATGGGGTTGGTATGATGGTTTTAGAATGATGTGTTTCATATAATGGGTGTGGTATGATGAGGGTGATACATTAAGGTGGGTATGTAATAATGGGATTGGTATTATAAATATGTTATGATGGGCTTGTTATGATGAGTATGGATTAGTATGAGGGGTATGGCATGATCAGTGGGTATGATGGTATAGCATGATTGTTGTGTAAGGTGTTTCAAAGGACACTGATATTGTGAAAGCTGTATTCAATTGGTCTTATATCTAAAAGGGATTTTAAAATTGGTCTGGTCGACTGAAAGTAGCTTTGATGTGAAAAAATTAATTTTTATTTTAAAATCAGAAAAAAATTCCCGATTCTAATAATCTTCCTATTCACGACTTTGGCGCTTCTGATACCTTTAATTTGCATTCAAGTTTTGGGTAGGTATTTCGTCTAGATAAAAAGTTACTGCGTAAAAACCGATGATTTTTGACGAAAATTTTTTTATTTTCAAATCAAAACCGCTGGCAGACGGTCAGACCGATTTCGAAATATCAGACTCGAAAAAAGTTTCTTCCACCTGAACAACACGATAGTATAAAAATATGGTATGATGAGAGTGGTATGATGAATATGGTGTAATGGGTTTGGTATGATGAATATGTAAGAATGGAATAAGTATGATGGATATGGCATGATTCGTATGATATAAATGTATGATGATCTTGAAATTAGTTTGACGTATGTCGGTTGAGATATGATGGGTATAGTATGATAGGAGTAGCATGATGAATATGGTATGATGAGTTTGGTACGGTGAGTATGGAATGGTATGATTGATAAGGTATGATAAGTATGGTATGATGGGTGAGGTATGATGGGTGTTAGATGATGTTTTTTATGTTTGAAAATGGTATGGTTTTAATATGATGAGTAAATTATAATGAATTAAGTGTGATGAATACTGTATGCTACGTATGATATAATAAAAATGGTATGATGGGTGTGAAATTAGTACGGTATGATGTGCTCGGAATGATGGATCTTGTATGATGGTTGAGGTGTGATGGGTATAGTATGATGGGATTAGTGTAATGAATATGGTATGACATATTTGGTATGATGAGTATGGAATGGTATGATTGAATATAATGAATTTGATATATGAATATTCCAGGTAACAATTTCACTTTAATAAGCTTTGAGTAAAGCTTAGTTTAAGGAATTTATGTAGGAAGGAGAATTTAAACTTCTTTGAACAATTCTTGGAACAAGATTTATAGAAGGTCTCTGCAAGAAAAAAAGGCGTATGAAATTATTTCTTTTATACAAGAACTTATATAGTTTATAAAAGAAGGCTTATTCAGGAACATAAAACCTTAATTTTTCATCATATCATCATATCATTTCATTTAGAACAAAAAACTTGTACATTTTAAAAATCTTTATATATATACCATTGCCCAACCAGCGCGGATTGAACTAGGATACTTTGTATCGACAGCTGCGATCTCCATCCACTCGTCTATTCAGGAGTTTCGTCGCACGACGTTGAAACTTAATTTCTATTTTCTTTGAATTCCCTGCACTTAAATTGAAAGCAATAAATGGGCTTAGTAGCCCAGTGGTTTAAGGAGACAGTTTATCCATTGTTAACAGATAGATCCATTGTTCAGCTCCGGGATCATACAAAAATAAATTTATTTTTTATTGAAATATTTTTTTTTTATGATGATCAATGTTTTTTATTGAATTGAGGAATTTCTACTGTTATTGTTTTCACAAACTGAAGCTTTGTTTATCTAAAAAAAATTTAAGCTTGAGTAAAAATCTTCTTGAATACTTCCTAAATTGTATCATTGAATAAAGCTTTATATAAAACATTACACAAGAAAATTAAATTTTCAAGTCTTTTACAAGGCTCTTTCAAGAAATGCATGAATAATTACTTTTATACAAGTCCATTTCAAGTTGAGTATGAATAACTTCAAATATTTAGGTGAAATTGTTATCTTGGATGTGAAGAGAGTTGTATAAGTATGGCATTATCTAACCTATATGGTATTTCAGGCTTGTTATGATGAGTTTGGTATACTGGATATGGTACAATGCGTATAGTGTATGCATATTAGTATGGTGTGATGAATTTGGAATGATGAATCTGGTATAATGGTTGAGGTGTGATGGGTATGGTATAATCGAAGTGGTATGATTGGTATGGTACGATGGATATAGTATGATGGGTGCAATATTTTGGGGATCATATGATGGGTGTAGAATTATGGATAAGTAATGCTGGTAATAGATAATATAAGATTTGAAAAAATTTAATGGGCACGATATGATGGATTTAGTAGCATGAGTATCATCAAATGGATCATGTAATGGATTGAGTGTGGAATGATGGATTTGTTATGATGAATATGGAATGATGATAGATTTGGTATAGGTACCGTGTATTGATTATTTTTGTTATAGCTTAGTTATAGAAACTGCATTTTAGTTATAGAACTGAGAAAACATATTAAAAGGTTTTTAATCTTTCTCTTGATTTATATTTTTTAAGAATAATGAAGTAACATATTTCTCGTTACTTGTGCAACTTGTTCTTGTACTGCCAGAACATTGCCGATTATCACAATTTGAGTGCAACTAATGTCCACTTTGCCAATACTTGAACAAAGTAACCTGGTTCTCATGGGAAACTTTCAATGCGGAAAAATATTTGAAGTAGCTGCAGCAAAACAACACCAGCAACTCTAGCAAAATGTCAGTTACAGCGAATATTATTTTGTTGTTATTGCTGTTGTTGTTGCTTTTGCTATTGATGCTGTCCATATTGTTTGCTGGTTATTTATTAGATGAGCATAAATTTAAAATAAAGTGGATCATTGCTTATCGTTGTCGTTATTGTTGTTGTTGTTGTTTTTGTTCAACTTATTATGGTTATTAGTGAAAAGTGCGTATCTGCAAGATACTGATTCTATACAGCTGAGGCTGATGCTGCTGTGTATCTCAGTTGTTGTAGATGCTGTTGTAGCAGTTATGAATTATGTCAAATGCCGTAATTGTTGCAACTTGGCTCTAGGTTCTCATCTACTTATATGTGTGCACTTGATTGTGTGTTTATATGGTTTTTTAAGCTCAAGGAAGCAATAAATATATGTATCTTGATACAATTTGTAGTTGTTAGATACGACGGAAATGCAGCAGCAGTAGCATCTGCGTTTATTGTCCGACATGCTGTGTATAAAACGGATTTTCTAATGAAGCTTTATTGATAGTTATTTAAGCCAGAGCAACAACAAACTGAATCGGCAATAAAAAACTTTAAAGAATGACAACCACAACGACAACAACAACATTAAAATTAAACTATAGAATTTGTAAAAGTTTTATGATGCATTTAATTGAATAAATTTAATTAAACTTAAGTGACTCAATTTAATTGCTAAAACGCTTAGTGCAGAGAAAGGTAAAAAGCTTTGTGAATATTAACAAAACAAATTCAAATAGAAAACAAACAGTAAATTTTCACAAATTTTCAATTAAAACTCAATAGCTTAAAAGCTTTTTTGGTTTTTAAGCACACTCAGCTTTAAAACTCGAAAGCTACTCACACCAAGCAACTAATTTTAAGTGCTTTTTTAAACGTTTTACACAGGCTTGCAAAAAATTATGTGCAAAAATAAATTCATCTCAAATAAAATTATTTTTAAGAGCTCTGTACTCGATGAAGGGAGAATAAATTAAAAAAAAAAAAAAACTCGAAATCAAATCAACTTGATAAGTAAAGCAAAACAAATGTAAAAAGCCTGCATGACGCACACACAAAAGCAACAACTACAGCAACACAAACATCAGTGTCAGTGTCCAAAGTGGTTTCCTGTGGGAATCCTTTTTTTCCAGCATATGTCAAACAGACAAATACACTCATGCACTACAGAAATGAAGGATGAAGAGAGAAAAAAAAATGCAGTTAAAAGCGATTTTTATGCTGCTCGTTGATTGAGTTCGCATTTCAAGCGGCTGACAGCTTTTAAGAGGATTTTGACATAAATAACAAAAACAAATGATGCATTTAAAAATGAAAGCATATGATGTAGACAGAATACAATTTCAGTAATGAGGAAAAATCGTAAACAAATGTATTTTACTCTATAAAGTGTTTCTAGATCCCTTTGCAATTAAAAAAATGATATAATTTTAATTAATTGCAAATAAAACATGAACGATATTTAAACCATTGTAGATATTATTATTTCTATGGACGATATATTTAAAAGATATAAACTTAAATCAGTTGATTTATGCATATTTAAAAGTTGTCATATTTCTGTTCATATATGGCACTTGAGGCTGAAACCTCGGTAAGTTGATTTTTTTTTTTCGAAACAGATAAAGTTCACAATAAATTTTATTATGTGTTTATTTAACTTATTTATAAACTTATTTAGTTATATAAACACATAACTTAAAACTTATGAACGAAGGTCGTAATTAATTTACAAATAAGTTCACAATAAATTTTTTTTTTAATTAGAAATGATTTCTCAAATATTGAATCAGTCCCTTAAATCAGTTACCTTAGTGTTTCTTATTAAAAAAATTTCACAAGTATGCATTAAAAACCACGCATTCGTAACCATCTTCATATTTATTATACCTGATATTTTTTTCTATCCCATTTATATTTATTATACCTGATATTTTTTTTCTATCCCATTTTTTTATAATGGGAGAGAAACAATTTTTTTTTGGATAGAAACAAGAACGTGCTAACAAAACGGCGTTTGCGGGAAATTTTACTTTATTGGTTTAATTTAAACAAAAATGCATGAAGATCCGCATCAAACGCAACAATAACTTGCAAATTCATTTAAAGTTGATCCAGCAACGATTTGCAGGCATCTGAAAGCATTAAGAATGATCCGAAAGCAAGGAAATTTGGTGCCGTACGATTTGAAGCTGAGAGACGTCGAAAGACAATTTTTCGCAGTGAACAGCTGCTCCAACGGCAAAATCGGTATGGTTTTTTTGCATCGTATTGTCACTGGCGATAAAAAGTAAAGGGTGGTTAAATTTTAAGGGCCGGTGTTGATTTTGAATAAACACAAATTTTTTAGGAAATTATTGTCATTTCTTTTTATTGTGATAATAGTGGTATGGTTCAATTATGCATGGAACAAAATATCAGCCAAATGGCAGCCGTGACCTCGGCGGCACACCTCCATCCGATGGTTCAAATTTTCGATGACGTTGAGGAGTAAGTGAGGTTCTATACCATTAATGTGCCGAATTATCTCATCCTTTAGCTCTTGAACTGTTGCTAGCTTATCGACGTACACCTTTTCTTTCAAATAATCCCAAAGAAAGAAGTCCAACGGTGTCAAATCACATGTTCTTGGCTGATCTGGACTGAAGATGATTTTCTTCGAAAATTGATCAGCCACTGTTGCCATTTCTTGCCACCATTCTGATAATTGAGGACGCTTGAAATGGTCAAGAGGCTTTAGCGTTTGAGTCAATTGCACCTTGTAAGCGTGTAAATGCAAGTCTTTATGCATAATACTCATCAACGACGAACGTGAGAGGTGCAATTGTTGGGCACGACGACAAGTTGAGGTGGACGGCTCTTCAGCCACACTATCGCGAACAGCAGCAATATTTTCTGCAGTATGAGCTGTACGAGCATGCATTGGTGTTTTCACATCTCCTACAGACCTGGATTGCTTAAATTTTTGCACGATTTTTCCGATTGTACGCACATTTGGACGATTAAATTGACCGAAAAAATCACGAAGTGCACGATATGCATTTTGATTTGAACGCCCATTTTCATAATAAGCCTGAATAACTTTAACGCTTTGCTCGATTGTGTATCTTACCATGGTTCAAATTGAGTTAGTCTGAAATTGAGAAATCTCAAATAAAATGCAGAAAAAAACTTGACGTTTAGGTGTGGTTTGCATTCAACATCGGCTCTTAAAATTTAACCACCCTTTAGATCCATTACGATAATTCAAAGCTTTAAAAAATATATGGTTACCGCTTCCCTATATCAATTTCGACGGTTAAGCCGAATATCCTTGGTTCCAAGTTCATGCTCCGTATTTGCTGGGATCAGCAAAGTGTTGTTGATTATGAGCTGCTCCTAATAACACAATCACAGGAGATCGCTGCCGACTACAATTGATGCTTTTGAGCCGACTATTGAAGGAAAACGTCCGCAATTCCAACAAAGACATGACAAAGTGACTCTTCAGCATGACAATGCTTGAACACTTATTGCAAGATCAGTCAAAACATACTTGGAACCGCTCAAATGGGATGTCCTGCCACACCCGCCGTGTTCATCAGACATTGCCCCTTCCGCTTACTACTTGTTTCGATCGATGACGCATGGCGTGGCTGAGCAGTACTTCCGTTCTTTTGAAAATGTCAAAAAATTAATCGATTCGTGGATGTAATCAAAAGACGTGTTCTTTTTTCGAAACGGAATCCGCAAACTACCAGAGAGATGGGCGAAAAGTAGTGGCTAGTTAACACATGGGCTGAAACATGGGCTAACACATAGATAGCGCTAGTCTTATTGCATTCAATGCTTTTTCAGTTAGTACCAACCTTCAAAAGAAATTTGTTCAAATTTCATGATATTCCACTCATTAGTTTGTGAGTTATTGTGCTAAGAGTGGAACAACTTTTTTTATTTTCAGATCAATGGATCAAAAATAATTTCGTATCTTAATTTTACACTGCTCTTGATGGGAAAAAGTACTGTTCAAGCGAAGCAATGATTTGAAAAGCATTGTAAGGACTCCGCTGCATCAGATACAACGTAACATCGTAAAGAAATCAAAAGAATGTTTATTATATTCCGTGAGCATTTGACGCTCACCAAATGCTCACCGATAAGAAATTCGCTCAAATGAAGAGGTTATTGCTGAAACTGAGGCCTATTTTGAGGCAAAAGATAAATCGTTCTATAAAAGTGGTATTGAAAAGATAGAGCGGCGCTGGAATGATTGTGTGGCTCTTGATTGAGATTTCGTTGATGAATAAAGCCAATTTTGAACAAAAAAAAATCCGCATTTTCTTTGTTAGGCCCGGGACTTTTTAGCCCATGTGTTATGCACAATATTTTGAATAAAATACATAGTATCAAGTTTCACAATAAAGCCCTCTTTTTAGCAAAAAAATACGCAGTTCTTAATGCATACTTCCAATAATAAATTTCATTTTCAAAAATTATTAAAATTCTAATAAAGCAAAAATTTTCAAAACTATTTCAATAAATAGTCAAATATGATATAACTTTATAGGCACACACAGAATTTTTTCTAGTGAGGCTTAAAAATCTACATGGAAAGTTCAAGTATTTGGTAATTATTCTGGAATGCTTATTTAAAAAGATGACTTATGGCATTATATGATGACCTATCTGAGATGCTTGGTGATAATCTTGTGAACATTGTTGTAATTAACACCGTGGCACTCCGATTTATGAGAACAAAATTCTAAATTTTTGTAAATTGATTCCTTTGTTCATTTTTAAAAAAAATTGTTTAGAAGTAAGGGTGTATCTAAAACACTCTCCTTTATGCAAGGTGTTCATAAAATTAACTATACTGAAAAATACACTCATAAATATTTACATAAGTTCTTTTTTTTATTTTCAACCTTGAAACACAAAATCGTATTTTGTACGACATCGTAGAATTTTTAAGATATAAAGGACTTTCATAAAATGCAAATATAAAAGTTTCAAGAAATTTCAGCGTGTTTTTTAACTGTGACCCACATTTTGTATGGTACTCAAGCTTGATAAAAAATGTAATCTAAATGCATATATATGCGGTCTAACAACATGTAACCTATTTTTTATACCTCAACGCGTACTGCGTAAGGGGAATATTAACTTTGTCATTCCGTTTGTAACGCCGATAAGCAGGCGTGGCAGGTATAGAAAAGTATGTATATTTTTGATCAGCATCACCACCTGCAACGATTTCCGTGTGTCCGTCTGTCTGTCTGTCCGCCTGTCTGTCTGCCTGTCCGTCTGCCTGTCTGTCTGTCTGTCGATTCGATTAGAGCCATAATTTTTAAGCTATCGCGATGAAATTCAAATCATAAGCTTATTTTTAAAACAGGAAGATCAAGTTCGAGAATGAGCGAAATCGGAAGAAAACCACGTCTACCTGCCATACAGAGTGACTTTATTTTTACAGTAAAATCTCTTAAAAATTCACAAAACCAAAGGACTGCCTTCAAATTCTGCACGTAAGCTTTGATCTTCAATATAAATTTTGTCTATGAGATTTGAGAAAATCGGATGAAAACCACTTCTGCCTCCCATGCAAAATAGCTTTATATGAACAGTAAAATCTCCTTAATATCTGATCAAATTAAAGTAAGGTCTTGAAATTTTCCACAAAGGCTTTGATATTTAATGTAGACTATTACTATGTTTCTACTATTACTATATTTCAAAAAGTCGGATAAAAACCACGCCTACCTCCCATACAAATTGGCCTTTATTTAAGCGTTAAATCTCTTAAAACTCCACAAATTTTAAAGAAATGTCTTTAAATTCAGCACATGAGCTTTGATATATAATACGACCCATCTCTATGATATTTGGCAAAATTGGATGAAAACCACGCCTACCTCCCATACAAGGTGACGTCATCAAATAAGGAAAACTTTCGTAAAAAACAGAATGCTATCGTGTCTATCGTGGCTTAAGACTTCGAATATACTTCAATTCGGCCGCGGGGGGGTATTTTAGCTTCGGTACCCTGCCGAAGATCCATTCCTTACCAGTTTTTTTATTTTTTGGCTTAATTTCGAATTGATAAATTTTGTATAAATTTAGTTTATTAAGCAACTTTTTTTATTGAGTATTAATCTACATGCCTTCGCATGATCAACACATTTAATACAAAAATTGCCTAATTGAGTCTGAGAAATAATTTAAAAATACACACAAAAAAAAATTTTTTTTTCAAATGCTGTTTTAAAATATATTTTGAAGGATGGGCTCAAAAGAAGAAACCCATTTTAGAAAATTCCTGTTTTCTTGTATCAGTTCGAAAATATCTTTTAGTTCCATTTTGATCTTTTGATATGCGTTTCATTAAAATACTTTTTTTTTTAAAGCAAATATCACTATTTTTTTTTTAGTTCAGTAAATCTTCAAATGCTAAATTGTATTTTACTATTAAGCTCTTCAGTTCTAGGTATTTCCATAGTAACAGATGTGACCGGTTTACCCTTATTTTTCAAATACAATTAAAATTTGTATAAACGTGCCAGAAAGGATTCTTAAATTGAGAAGTATGAATCATTTCGATTTTGTCAACAAATGGAGGTATCCAGAAAAATTCAATTTCAAGGCTTTTATAAATGAAAATGATGGCAACGGGTGCGACATTATAAATATACAGTTTTCGTTTTTTTTTTTTTGAGTGTATATTTCTTAGATTGTAAAATCTTCCAGCACATGTTAGAAATAAAAAATTCCATTAAATTCTATGTCATATTTTTTACAAGAATTTTCTTAGTTTAAAGCATAACGACAAAAGCAAATAAAAAAAAATTAATTTTTAAAAGGTAACGGGTACAGAAAAAAAGGTAACGGGTGCGAGATCATTAAAAATGGCCACAAAATGTATAAAAGGAAGGAATCTATAAAAAAAATTATATATAAGGTTCAAATTCATGTATTCTTATGTTATTTGCTCTCGATTGAAGAATATATATCGGAATAGCTTAGGTGTTTTAATCAGCCTCTATCCAGCTTAGACGCATCGGATAGTTCGAATAGCAAAGAATTGATAGCGCATCTTTTGAAAATTTTTTATCGGATTTAGATTTTCCCATCTAACATATTATGTAAGAACTCTGTTTTTTGCGCAATTACATGTTTATCCTTTCTTTCTTTAAATGTGCCTGATATTATGCTGTATTTTCTTTTAATTTTTTTCTGTATTTTTACATCTTGGTTGCGAACTCCATAGTTGTTATTCTAAAATAGGTAACGCGTGCGTCATTGTTTAAAATAGAAAAAAAAAGAAATCAACACTGATTCAACGATGTGCATTTGGTATCACGAAACTATCGAATTCACTTTCATTGTTACACTCCGTTGTATTGTTTTCAATAATTAATATTATTTTCGCAATATTTTTAACTTTTGGTGCTTTAGGGTAACGGGTGCTACTCATATCAAAACACATATATCAAAACTTTATTTAATAAGCTACAAGTATAAAACTGCTGTGGAGAAGAAAGTCGGCACTATCAGCTGATAACTGTATTCATTGTCAATTACTGTTAAAACAATGTTGCTGAATTCACAAATAAGTTAATGATTATGTTGGGGGAGAAACCCGCAAGACAAACCAGATTCAAAGCTTTTTTTTCATAAATTAAGAAAAATTTTTATTACATCTTTCTTGATTGTGGCAGATACATTTGTTATTTATAAGCTAAGCATTAAAATGCAACAAAAATATTGATTTTATTTTTGAGTTGCTAAGGGTAAGTTTAGGTGGAAATGCCCTTCTACAAATTTTCAAATAAAAATGCAATAATATGCCGATTTAAAGCAATAAATGTTACTTTATGATTTCAAATATATAAGTTCAGACCTGTGTAAGATTATCTTACGTGATCTCGTGGATCAGCTGCTTTAATGAACTCAGTTTTCGCTATTTGACAGTGGACGCACGATTTTTTTAGAAAACATTTATGTGATTCGAATATTCTAGAATGCTCAGGTAGGACAAGAACCTAAAGATATGAGGCGAATAGGCTTGAGAGTGCAACCCCGAAAAGACAGATATTCATGTGTTGTATATTAATATGAATATTTGACATATAATGACATAAAGTATTTAAAATGTAATTTTTTTTTAGAATTTAAAGTTTTAAACTGTAATTCAGCATTCATTTTTTTTTATATACTACTAAAAGAGTGTGTTTTAGAAATATTTTCTTGATTTATTCAATTGCTTGAGAATGTATAAATTCTCAATGCAATTTCAAAATCATACTAGCCTGACATTCAGAATGTACAGGTACAATATTTTAATTAATTCTAGTACACCTAAGTAGAATTGTTCTTGTGTGCAATGTATTTTATAAGTGATTCTAAAATTTTGATTTCTTATTTGTAAATATACAATAGTGGATTCTCATTGAGTTGAGTATAGGCAGTAATATTTTTAAACATTTTTAAATGAAAAGGGTTGAAATTTAAAAAAAAGTAAAGTAAAGAAAAGTAAATTTATTGAGACTTTTTAATTATACTTATGTACATTTCATACATACAATGAAAAGTTCAATAACATGTCAAAACTACAAGCTATTGTTGTGTTGCTCTAATGGAATAAAAAGATAAAAGCTACATGCTTAAGAATGACAAGGACAAATACATATGGTAGAATGGTTTTGCTGATAATACAGTGCTTGCTCCCGGCACAAGTCTATTGCATAGGGACGTTTTGTCCTTAAAGAAGAAACAAAGATTAACAATAAATTTAAAAAAAAGAACATAAAATATGCAGAGAAAATGTGTGACTTAAGGTTGATTCAACTAATACTAACTAACAACTAACTAATAAACGAAAAAATAGTTGAACTATGCTTTTTTTATAATCTTTAAGTAAAGGCTTAAAACGATAGAGTAGTTCCCCTATGAATATCAGTTTGCTATTAGCTTCTAATACTATTATAATGAGAAAAATAGAATAAGATTAATAATTTTGACACAGAATTTTGTTTTTAACAATACCTTTGCTCAAATTCTATTTGCAAATCCGCTTTATAAACTTAGCTAATGTGTATTAATATATCCCAATAAAATACAGGTCATTGACTTCATACTTTTTTATAATTATGTTACTTTTACTTACTTGTTACAATATAAATTTATACTTTGTTTTACGAATTAATACCAAATTTTTAACCTTTTTTTACGGTTATGCCACAGAAATAATAAAATAATATTAATTTTGTTCTGAATTCTAGGGGGTAAAATTAAATGCCACTTATTTATTCCCCTGTGGACGCCCTTTCATAGCTTGCCTTAAATTATGTTAGAAAATAATATCTTAATATTTTAAATTACCTTATTGAGTAAGTAATATGCCATGATATACACTAAAACGTACCTGAAAATAAGAAAAAAATTTGTGTTAATAGTTTCGAATAAAAGGAAAATTTGAAATTTATATGAGAGTGACTTAAAAAGAATAAATATCGTGTGTTGTAAGGTACTGTTTGATGTTTCTTAAACTAGCGACTCCGTAGTCATGGGACAAAATAGCATTAAGCCGTATAGGCAGGGTTGTCTACTATAAGCACAATTAAAGGATTTCAGTCCTTGTGGTAGAAAACAGTTTAAACATTTTTAAATAAGAATCACAGTACTTTATTATAAAAATTGCTGTAATAAACTCGACTTAAATATGTAAAATATACCTAACATCTATCATTTAAATCCAAATTGTTAAAATAGCACAAGATATTCTATTCAAAGTTATCACTGGAGTTATAAACCTCCTCTGTATATATTCAGACAAGAACAATTTTTAAAAGTTTTAATTATAAAACTTCTCTGTAGGTAAAATTCTACTAGCGCCATCTGCGTATTTCTATGTTGAGAAATAGTGATTTAATAATTATAAAAGAACTCTTTAAGGAAACATCAGAGCAGAGAAAGAAAAAATAATATTTTCAACAAACGTAACTGCGTTCATCCTTAAGGCAGTATACTAGTGTAGAATTTTGAAAAAATCGATTTTGTTTTCGAACCATAAGAATATATCCTCCAAGCAAAGTTTTTAAATTTCATTTATTTTATTGACGCCTGTAACTTTGACTTTGACTGCCTGTAACTCTGCTCAAATCTTTAAACGCGTTTTTCTCGAAACTAGTTTTTCCAACACTTATCTTAAGGTCTAATGAACTGATTAACTTAAAATTTGATGTGAGCCTTTTTTATATATTCCTCTATGACCTGGAGTAAAGTAGTCGAGTTGTTGCGCTCTTTGTTTACTTCTTTTCACGATTCCATTCATTCCATTCAACAATTCGCTGATATTAAACCAGGCCTGTAGCCAGGAATTACCCAAGGGGGGGAATTTTCATAAAAAAATTGTATCGATATTTTCTGATATCGATGAATAAAAGAATTTAGTATAAAATTTACTTTTATTTATTTTTATATGTTTGTATTAAGTCTTCTCTTTTTTTTTGCCAATTCTGACAATGCATCATCCTCTGTGACTTTGCTATCCCTATGTATTCTTAAGGATTCACAACCATTTAAGCAGTACTTGCCCATAGATCTTCTAGAAATACATTTCAAATATCAATTGCACTTCTTCACCTATTACCACACTTTCCTAATATTTGCGCCAGCATCCGCTGCTGAATTCTGGTTTAATTTATTCCTATGGTAGTGTTACCAGAGCAAGGAAAAATTCTTGCATATTGTATAATTAAAAATTTTGACCGTTCCTCGTTTTCGGATGTAATCAAAATCAAGTTGAACGATGGCAAAAGTCAGTTGTGCTTTGTAAAAAGGACTTCCATGTTGTAAATTGTTGCATGAAAGAAAGGTATATAAAGAGTAATTTTGTAAAAATTTACCACAACATTAGAAATGTGACCTACAATGCAAATTCCTTTGAAACGATATTTCCATAAGCGTCTTATCAAGCTGCTATCGGGTTAAAATTCTGTATAAAGCAATGTTTACCTATAAGCCACTTGTGAACTACTAGAAAAACTATCACGATAAGAGACTAACATTTTCTTATAAGTAAATCATCCGTAACCAACTCCTAAACTTTAACAGATCACTTAGCAAAATTCTTAATTTAATTGACTTTTTCGACAACATTCAAAAGGTTTGGAAATTTTATTTTTAAAAATTTTTGTTATCCCAATTTTATTTTGCCAGTTTTGTTGAGATCCCGCGTCAGTGCTAAAAAAAAAAAACGCAAAACTTACATGCTCCGTTTTACAATTTGGAGTAAGCTTACTTATGCCAACGGTTCAACCGAGACTGCTTAAATCGTAGATTACGCGAATCACTGACAGGAAAATTAAAAGTTGTGGGAGGGGGGTGGGGAGGAAGGGGGATTTTAAATGTTTTGAAAACTTGAAATGAAATAAAATTGGAAATATCGTTGCTTGCACCTTTATGTACTGCCAAAGTCGAAGGCAGTTCCGATGTATCAAACGAAATTTCTGTTTCTGGAACTACTTCTACAATTATACACACAAAACGCACAAACTTAGAATTATTTACATTAAAAGTGAAATATTCTTATTAACACTATGTATACGACCGCTTTTAACATTACTGTCAATACTACCACCTCCTGCAACTGCCGGTTCCAAAGGCATTTCTGGACACTTTTCAGGCTATAAGGATTCTTGAACGCTTTCTACAATGCAAACGAAATACAATATTACATTATTATGATTTAGCTAAAATCGTAACCATTAAATAAACATAATATAGAATGGACACCGCACACATTGACCACTACACCATTCTGGCAGCGCTGCACTCGGTTGGTACATCAGCAAAGTAGCTCTAATGTCGCTTCGACTTCGGCGGTGGCATCTTCTTTTTATAATTACTCGTATTTAATTTTGTAACATTGGATCAATGTATTAAAGAATATCAAGAAGTCGCCATAATAAGGACGAAAATTGATAAAAGAAAACAATTCATTAAAAACAAAGATTTACTTTCCTCCTTTCTAGCCTTTTTTAATAGCGGTTTCTGCAGTTAATTTAGTGGAATTGTTTTGTATTTTGGCACAATAAAATAATCAATAGAATAACACTAACACAAGTGGATTAAATTTTAGAAAACCACAATTAAAACAATTGCAAAAGTTGAATATTTTCCTCACTTTCATTTAATACTTTCCAACGCAATAGATTCTTAAATCGCAGGTGATGGACAAGGCTCAATTGAATGTATCGAACTTTATTCGATATCTTAAGCGTGTTTCTGTTGCTGTTTATACTGTTACTGAAAAGAAACGTAGGCGCATTAAGTATGCGCATATAATAAATGTCATATTAATGATTATATTTTATTTTTTTATACTTTCTTAACCCTAAGAGGGGGGGAGGGGTTTGAACACCCAAAACCCCTCCCTTGTCTACGGGCCTGTATTAAACCATAGAAGGCGTGAATAAATTTTTTTTTCAGTGGTCGAGCTCGTACCAGTTTATACATGAAAAATTATATTATGGCATTTTTTTAATTTAATATTTAGTTTTTAGTAATGCTTACAATAAAATAAATTGAATATCTAAATCTAAAATCTTAAAAAAAATTTAAATTAAAATAATTCTTAAAGTAAAAATTTATATTTCTAAGAATTACATATGGGAGCTTTATGCCAAGTAATTCATGAATCAACAGGTCACCACAACAACAATGTTTTTTACAGAACAACCACCAGCAGACTAGACAGCTGTTTCGTTGGTCGCTACACCAACCCATCATATTTTTAAAAATGCATTACGTTGACAAAAAAGTCAAAAAAATGTACTGGTTTGTCAAACAGTAGCCATTTCGTGAAAAAAAAAATTAATTTTCCTTCCCAAGTCCGGGATATAGCGACATTCTTAGTAATTAAGAATTTTTTTTTTTCAGATGACTAAAAAGTTGAAATCGTATCAAGATGAACGCAACCTTTTTTATTATCCCCTCTTCTCTCCCCTCCCCACCCCCCGCCCCCCATCCTCCTCTGTCAGTCTGTAATATTTTCAATTTTAAATTTTCTTTTGTTCTCATTTGCTTTGTGTATTTTTAAATTTTTTGTGTGTATTATTAATTATTATTTATTTAATTATTATATATTTAATGTTATTTTTTAAATTTTAAAAAAACGCCCAAAGTGTTGCCCTCTAGACTAGAATACTGCCTTAAGCAAGAACAAACTTTATGCACCAACCACACTTTTTAACTACTAACCACTTAAGACTGCATTTAATAAAAGCAAATTAAGCGAAAATTATAAAAATTGAAAAAGGGAAGCTGTATGCAGATAAAACTAGTAAAATATGAGCGATAAAAGGAAGCAACAGCTTCACGCATGCGCACCGAACTCGCTGAAGCGAAGTAACAAGCAACGATGATGACGTCCGGTTGCTAGACTGCCGATTCTAGTGACGACAAAATTAATAAAAATGTTGAAATGTGATAATAAAAAGTCAAAAACTGGAAGAAGAGAGTGTAGGTAGGCAACAAAAGAAAAGGAGGTGGTGTACTAGGAGGTGGGGAAATGTAATAAAAAGCGGAGCTAGAATGAAGCAAGTTTTGCAAAAATTAATTTAACAATATTTTAATTGTTCATGTTTTGCCGCTGTCGATGTTGTTGTTGTTGCTATTCTTGTTGTAGTTGTTGTTATAACCAAGCTGTTGCTGTTTTCATTTTTGCACACGTTTTGCGTGCTTTACAATGGTGCGCAGTCAGTCGCTTTTTCATTCTCGTCAGCCCTCTTCAGACAGCGGCTTTGGCATTACAAGTTTAAGGTCATGCCAAGAGCAATAAAAGCAACAAAAACATCAGCATGTTTATGTAAGTCTTTCTTCCTCAGTGTGCATCCAAGTTCGAGATCAGCTCAAGAGCAACATGCTAGCGAGTAGAGCGCGCGTAAACGTTTTGACTAAAAGCCCTCATTTGAAGTTGTATAGAGGTTTTCTATCATCATAGTTATATTTTGTGCTTATTTTTTCATCTCCGTACAACTGACAGCACTGAAATGCATGCAACAGGCATCAACAACAACTACAACAAACTACAACACCAACCATAAAAAAAGCGCAACTAAAGTAGTCAGTCGTTGTTGCGTTTCTTGTCTGAAAACCAGCGAAGCGCAACAGCAGTCAGTCGTCAGCCATCAATTCGAGCTACAACTTGAAACAATCTGTCTGTCTGTCTGTCTTTCATCCGGACTGTTTTTAAGTCTGGCTGTCAGTGTGTCTACGACTGAAGACATGCTTAAATTTCTTTCTTTCTCTACATTTGCAAACAGACAAGTCTCGACGCTATAGTAGTCTTCATAGCGTATCGCATTCACATCATTGCGTTGAACGCAACGCACTCTTGGCGGACAACCCGCATGTTTGTTTAAACTTGACGGATTTTAACATTACCTCAGGATCATCCTCGAGCCAGAGATATTAATCTTTCATAACCAAATTATATTTTTTTTTATGATAAGTTTTTTTTTTTTTTGTTATATATTTTTACAAAATTTTCATTTTAAAAACATCATTCGGACATTCTTCTTAAGGGAAGAAATAATACATTTTGTTTTTAATTTTCCCACAATAACCTTGGAATTTTTGATATGAAATTAACAAAGATTCTGAGGTTAATTAAAACATAACATTCAATCAATATTTGCGCATTTTGGGTTTTAGCTTAAATGTAAGTAATGGTTCGAGGGCCGTTTGATAATTCAATGAAAAATTAAATTTCTCAAGTAGTAACTGCAACATTGATCCTGTCAACTATCATCTCTTAATAGACTACTGTCAAAATTTGAGCGCGCTGCGACGCTTAGTTAGTGTTTGGCAGCCATTGACAACAGACGATCTTGTGAATTTTGACGAAAATGGAAAAAAATAGATGGAAAAAGTGAAGTGCTCATCAAGCATTATTTTTAACGCAAAAAAACCATCAGCGAAATCATGAAAAGGATTGATAAATACTTTGAGGACTCTGCACCATCAATGTCAATACTTAAGAAGCGGTTTACTGAATTCCGATGCGGTCGTACAAGCACAAGTGACGCCGAACGTTCTGGACGCCCAAATGAGGTTACCACATCAGCAATGGTCACTAAAATTCGCGTTATCGTGTTGGCCGATCGCAAAGTTAAAGTATGCGAGATTGTTTAAGCCGTAGGCATCTCAGACGAATGAAAACATTATCCGCAAGATGGGTGCCGCGTTTGCTCACTATCGACGATAAACGCGATCATGTGACTGATTCAAAGTCGTGTTTGGCGATGTTGAACCAAGATAAGAAGGATTTTTTTCGCCGATTAGTAACCGTGGACGAAACACGAATCCACCACTACACACCAGAGACAAAGGAACAGTCGAAACAGTGAACTTCACCGAACGAACGTGCTCCGAAGAAGGAAAAGAAAATGACAGTATTTTCAGATGAAAGCAGTACATCGACTCTACATCGATTAACTTCCACCGAAAAGAACGATCAATGGCGAATACTATGCAGTCGAATTGGACCGTTTCAACGACGCTTTGAAAGAGCAACGCCCCTATTTGGCAAGGAAATGTGTGCTCTTCAAACAAGACAATTTGCGCATTCACAAAATTCCATAAATTGAATTACGAATTGCTTCCTCATCCAGCATATTCTCCAGATTTGGCCCCCAGCGACTATTTTCTGTTGCCAAAACTGAAGAAATGGCTCGGCGGAAAGAGAGGAGCTCTTCATCGAAACAAAGGCCTATTTTGAGGACCTTGAGGAAGGAAACTATATTGAGAAATAAAACGTTTTTTTTTGCCGTAAAAAATCATTCCTTGTTTTCATTTTTCACTGAATTATCAAACGGCCCTCGTTAACTCAAAAAATAAAAAAATAAAAAAAATTGCAAGCCTTTCTTATAAGAATAAAATAATTATAAAAAAATAAAAAAAGGAAGCAGTGGGCACCTGTACGCTGAACTGAAAACTTTAAGCTATGAAAAAACTTAAAACTATAAAATAACTGTGTTTATTTTGTTTCGTTTTCAAATAAATTGTAGTATCAAGTTATTTATTTCTGAATCATCTCATTAATTTTAGTAAGAAACAAAGATGTTTGATTGTACACATTTTGATTGTTGTACACTGCCCACCAATTCAAAACCATTTGTTACGCAGAGTTATTGATTCAATTTTAAGTATAACTGAAGCTATGTTGCAGCAGATCCCAAAAATCTATCTATTAGAAGGATTTTGTATTGCCTATCCTACATATCCAACAAAAACTACAAAAAATGTTGCTTCTGCTTGCTATAAGAAGTCATCAGCATCGGTGTTTTCCTTCGCGAAATACAAAAATAAAAAAAAACATGTACCAACAACAGCACAAGTGCATTCAAATCAACAAAAAATAAAAACATACCGATGCTGATGACATCTAGTATCAAAGCAATATTTTTATTAGTTTTTCTAGGAAAGCCAATAAACAATCCACTATCAGTTAATAGATTATGATGATCTGCTGCAACATAGCTTATGTTATACTTAATACTGCGTCAAAATCTCTGCGTATCATATATTTTTGGATTTGTGTGTAGTGTTTAGAACCCTCAATCGGTGGGGTACGAGTTCGATCCCCACATCGGACCAAAAAATGTTTTTAATATTTGATATTAAATTTTCTTGCTATTATAAACGCAAGTAACAAAGAAACCATCCATTTCTACGTAAACGGTGTTAAAAAAAGTACCGTTTTTGATATTTCACTCAAGCAAATCACAGAACGAGGCGTATGATGCTTCGCTTCAAAACAGATACATGGCGTGGCGAAAAACATTAAAGATATATGACAATCCTTCGAAGACACTTAGATTGCAGTGCGATATTTTCCGATGAAAACTTTTTCTGCTGCAAGAAAGCCGCAACCGGCAAAATGATAGAGTGTGCGCAGACGAAGTATGAAAGATATTCCTACAGGAAAAAAAAAGTCAACTCAGAGATTTCAAAACGTTACTTTCGTCATGGTTTGAAGTGCTGTGTTCGAAAATGGCAAATTCCTTTTTTTTTTGCATAGAAAAGGGCGTTAAATGCAATTCTCAGTACTACTTGGAGCATGTTTTAAAAAGTCGTTTATTGCCACTTGCCAAGCAAATATACGGAGATAACAATGTTTTGCTTTTAGCAAGATTCTGCTCCAATCCACAAAGCAAAAATGGTTCAAAGCTTGAGTCATGCTAGCTTAACCCCAGGATGGGCAACTGATTTCATGTCGTTAAGGCGGTCTTCTCATTCAAAACCCGTTTTTTGGACCCTTTTTAAAAAAATTCTTATTTGAAAACGCAAAGAATAATTGAAAACTTTTTTTATTTATTGTATTACAAAAGGTTCAAAGTAAATAAAAAAATTTTTTTTCCTCGATACGTGGGCTGTTCAAAAAGTAATGAGACTTCAAAGTTGGTGGTGAAAAAAAAGGTGTCGTCACGGCGGCCACGATTCCGGGTCTCCGGAGCGTCTGAAATGAAAAAAAAAACGGGGTTATAATCAGTATTGATGTAATTCTCGGGTGAACCTCAAGCTTAATTTGGTGATTTTTTTTGACAAAATGGCGGCCATTCAAAAAAAAAAATTTCATTTTCGGGTTTTTTTTTTGTAGTTTAGTGTAAAAAAAAAATAGTAAAAAATTTTTTAAAATTATGGTCAAGGTTCACCCGAGAATGGTGACAATTCTGCGTCGATTCCATTTTGTTTCATGAAAATCGGTTCAGTTGAACTGGAGATATCATGGCCGCCAGTTCGAAAAACGTGGGTTCGAGATAAACGCGTTTAAAGTTTGAAGTAATTTTTTGGGGAAAAAAAAAAAAATCAAAAATGTTTAAGTGCAGTTTTAAAGAGCTGACAATTTTTACTTACAAATATTAGTCGGCGATGCCAGCTCCATACAGGCCACCTTCCTCTTTTTCGTAGAAACTGCTTTCTGCTGCCCTCTCTGCTCTGCGAGCCGTTCTGCCAGCTTTTGATGATGCCGCAGCTCGAGTCTCTGATCGGTTCAATCTGTCTTCATTGCGAGATAGTGCGTATTCGTATGCGTTTTTGCCAATCGCAATATCCATCAAACCCATAATTTTAAGTATGGGTATAAAACCGTCGTTGAAGAGGCACGTTGCAATGAAATTGGCCACTTCGATGGTGCGTGCGCCTGAGTTGATGTGTTTGGGCGAAAGTGACCAAAGAACAGAATTGTAGGACTCATTGAAATTCTGAGTTTCAGATCCAAGGCATCTTTCAAGCAAATTATCTGCCGACAGCGCTTCGTAAGCTGGTTTTATTACCTCCATCACCTTCTTGTCCATCAGACCTTGCTTCACAAAAAAGGCTGTATCTTCTAAAGTATTTCGAATTTCTAAAAATCCTTTTAGGGGCATATTCACAACTACCCAAGCTATAAATAAATGCAAAAAAAAGTTGAAAAAAAAAGTTGCTCAATGAGAAGACCCCCTTAAGTTATCCAAATAGGTCTGGTCAGACCAATAGATTGAGTTGTTTTGTTCAAAGTGTCCTTATGGTTAGACGGATAATCCGGCATGCACAAAATGTCTTTATTTGTATTGTATATAGCAATAGAAAGTATGTGCGTGTACCAATTGCTAATTGCATATTTAGTTGCATGACCAACTAAAACAACACCAGCAGATTAATATAAAAAAAATATAACTAAGATTTTTCATGAATAAACATGTTTTTAGTAAAATATTTTAGCATATAGGAGAATGTTAAAAGTTCATAGGTAAATACTGTTATGGTCTATTCACACCACAGTAGGCAATCTTAGGACTGTAAAACAGAAAATTAAAAATTTGTACTAAAAACACTATTCAAATCGATTCAATAATTTTCCTTGGATTCAGAATTGAAAGGTCATAGAATTAAGAAAGCTTTTACTTGATGATTTGACTTGAAAATAAAGATATGCAACTCCAAAGTCAAATTTGGTAACAGATTTTACTTCTGCTGATGAATGGCCCCGTCCTCCTCTGATTTAAATCCTACTCTATTTGGAGCATAGTTCTGAGCAAATTAATCAATGTTGAGAACATGAAGGTGGATGTAGTCATACGTCGACTGAGCGAAAAATGGGATGATATTTCGGAAAACGAAATTTTTTACTTTTACAAAGTAACTAAAATTGGTAAAAAAAAGAAGGGTGAACGCTTTGAATTGAATGATGAGAAGTGAATGTGAAAAATATTACAAATAATAAAAAAAAATTGTTTTTTACTAAACTTTATACTTTTTTTCTTTTTGGTTTCTGGCGAAAAGTAACTGCGATAGTTCCTCGCTTTCACGGTATAGATTTCTAACTAAATTTGGTGTTGGTGGGGTAAACAAATGCCTATTAAGTCTTTGTCGCAATGTAGTTATGTCACAATCAAAAGTAATGAATTCATGATACACGCAAAGAAAAAAAAAACGTTTATCACCAGTTTGCCGCAAACTAACTTCGTTTACGTGCTTGAAAACGTTTTTGGCAATCGTTTCAACAGTTTCGAGAAACGAAAACAGTTGCGGGCAATGGGTTATTTAGTTGCAGGAAATGAATTTTGCTTGTCATAAGCGCATGCGGTTTTTCAATTGTGGAAAATTAAGAATTTATTTGTTTTAACTTCAAACTTCGTTTGTAGGCAACGAACTTCTTTTCTCATAAACGAGCATTTTAAATTAAAAAAAGTTTTTTTAGCTTAAGAAATAATAAAAAATATTAGTCGACTGAAAATACAATAGACGGTGGTGCAACAGGCTAAGCAGAGCACGCAGTAAACTAGACATCGACATAGTCGGGGTTCGATTCGAAGCGATGGAAGTGAAAAATTATGTATTTTTTTTAAAATCATATTAAATTTACGAGTTGCAAAATGTTTCGTTTTCGTTATTTTTTCGATAGTTTTCGTTTATTTTTTTTTTTCGTAAGTGACAACTGAATATTTGTTTGCAGCAACTACAGATCGCACTTACTTCATGCAAAACTTGGAGGCACATGATTTGCAGTTTAAAATTAATGCTTTGATGCAGTTGAGATTTTTGGATCCTCGTCTTATCTTTCGCAATGTGGCACAAAAACGTCAACAGCCAATCTTGGGTGAGAAACAGCTGAGAGACAATATATGGGTACCGCATATTTTTCTGGCCAATGAAAGAGATTCAAGCAGTTTAGGCACCACTGAAAAGGATGTTCTTACCTCCATCTCGCCGGATGGCACCGTCATTATTTCAACGCGCATCAAGGCTACGCTATATTGCTGGATGAATCTACAAAAATTTCCATTTGACGAGCAGCATTGCTCTACCGTACTGGAGAGCTGGAAGTATAACACCTCAGAGCTGGAACTGCATTGGGAGCAAAAACTTCCGATTGCCTTCAACCCAGAATTGCATCTTACAGAGTACGTGCTACAACTGGTGCTGTTCAATGAGTCAGTTATTAATGCAGATTTGAATGATTTACGCCATGGAGCCTTTGCTGGCAACTATAGCTCGCTTAGCTTTACGGTGTATCTAGCACGTGAAGTTGGCTTTTATTTGATGGACTATTTTCTACCTTCAATGCTGATTGTAGGCATATCTTGGGTTTCATTCTGGCTTCAGGCTGATCAAGCAGCGCCATGCATAACGCTCGGCACAAGCACTATGCTTACCTTTATAACTTTAGCCTCAGCGCAGGGAAAAACTCTACCCAAAGTTAGCTATATAAAAGTCTCGGAAGTTTGGTTCTTTGGCTGCACCCTATTCATATTCGGCAGCCTTATTGAGTTCGCTTTCGTTAACTCGATCTGGCGTCGGAAGCGAAATGTTGATGTCAAGAAGATCAACAGCAAACACATTCTCAAGTCGACCATCTCGCCGCGTATGTCACGTCGTAGTGTGGGCCGCTCCAGTTCTTTTTCAGCATTTGGTGGTGGTACCGATATGCTTGCGGGTGTACCTAAGTTTAACAATTACCTCACTGTGCACAATATACCGATACGTACTATTACCGAAGGTGAGACCTTAGACACCGAGTCAAAAATCACAAGATTCAGTATAGTCGAGGAAGGTTCACAGCGTAAATTGGACATTGGTGCTGTGGAGGGTAATGAAGATCGCAATGGCTGGACTACGCTGACACCGCAAGAGATCTCAATGTGGATTGATCGTAAGGCAAGATGCATTGGTAAATACATACATTGGTATACATTTTTAAATATTACAATAACATTCGTACAATATACAAATTCATAATTAAGTAATTATGTAATTTAGTAATTAAAAAACAAATTCAATATATTCTGCCTCTCCTTGCCTCAACCAATTTTTATTATTTTTAACCAATACCTTTCATTTTTACTAAAACAAAAACGCTTACGAAACATTTACTAAACATTTTCAAAATAAAAAAATTATATTTGTAAAACAGTGCAGACGATTCGGTCATCATGGTCAATGAGTTTATGTTCAAATTGCTTAAAGCAATAAAATTTAAATGCTTGCTTAAGATAATATCATTAAATAATTAGTTTTTAATAACTTTTAATTTTTGTGCCACGGTGGACTTTTTTCTGGAAATTTAAAATTTGGAAGTACTCTGTGTGAAAATTTTAAGAAAAGTTTTGCTTAGAATCTTCCAAAATTCTTTGGAGTGATAAATTCCAAAATAATGAAAATTCATATAGAACCTTTTTCAAAATTTTGAAACAATATTTTTTTTTTAAAAATAACTGAGAATCTTTTCTATATGGTCGGTTCTATTCGATCAAAAGCATAAAAACAAATTTAAAAATACAAATTTGTATTAAGGCATTTCTTTATAAAAAATACATGATTAATTATTTCCTAAAAAATCTTGCGTTGTAATCGGCCTTCTTTAAATGTATACCTGTTGCTTGGTTGACCTGCGGCCGTAGCAATAATAACAAAAAAAAAAACTTTTTGGTAGTTTTTGTATATGTTTTATATTTCATATTTTCGATATTTCGGCTCTTAAAAAAATCTTAGACAAAAGGAAATAAATATCACTCAACATAGTTTCTAAAGCTTGCTGAGGCTGCACATATAACAGGTAAATTGAAGTGACCAAAAGCAAAAGTGCAACAAATGCTATATAACAACAACTATATCCAAAAAAAGCACCTCAAGCAAATTTATATTTCTTAACAATTATGATCGCACAAATCTTTGGTCAGAAAAAAAAAAAAAAAAACACACAAACAAGTCAACTTTTGAAGATGTACCAAACCCAAAAAACAAAACTGCACCTAAAGTTGTAAAACGGAAAAATAGTAAAACGGCAGTTAATGGCTGAAATTTAAAAAAACAAAAAACACACTGCAACAAAACAATAACAATAAATGCAACAAACAACAACAAATTTGGAAAAAATAATGAAATATGATATTTTAAAAGGCATTTAGAAGGTTTTGCAATGGCTGCTGGTGCTAATGTAGCTGTTGCAGTAGTAGTTGTGGTTGTTGTTGTTGCTGAAGTTATTATTTTGACCTCACTTTGTGACCTATAAAAAGCGACGAACAAGCAAAACGATGCTGTCAAAAGCCTCAAGTCACAAAAAAAAAATAACAACAATATCGACCTATGACATATTACGACAAAGTAGCAAAAACAACATAAAAAAACAAACATAATGTTGCCACAAAATAGAGATAATCATTGTTATAAAATCAGCTATCTTTGGGGACTGGCCTGACTTTTACATAGCTCAAAAATCAATTCAGCTAAAGTCGCCTAAGGAGCTGTCAGTCAGTCAGTCATCATCATTCACACAAAATTTTGATAAAAAAAAACGACAAAAAAAAAAAAATATCCCTCTAAAAACCACATTTTAATCATAGCCATAAAAAGCATCTGAACAAAAAATTTGCTTAAAATTTTCGTGATCAATCGACGTGAGCGACGGACGAGCTGTAGAAAACCTAACTAACCCCAAGTTGGGGAAGTTTTCGCCAAGCCAGTGACTAGCTGTGCGATTAACCGTCAGTCAGGCAGTTCGATCTTGTTAAATGCGCCTCGCAGCAGCTGCTGCGACTGCCGCTGATCCAAGATGTCAGCAAAAGTTTGATAAACAATCATGATGACGTCCAGTTGAGTGGCTGTTGTTGTTGTTGCCCTTATAGGGGTTGCCTTGCCGCCGCTCCACAGCTTCAGTGATAGCGTTTTTTTGACTCTTTGCATGACTGATCGTGGCGTTCATGATTGCCTCAGCGGACTGTCATCATAAGCCATGGTTTTATGGCTTTTTCGAGCTATTTTTGATTTTATGCTAAAAAATGAATTAGTTTGGTTTTTTGTTTTCGTTCAATTATTGCCCTTAGCTTTCAATGAAATGGCTAAAATTGCAATTTTTTTTGTTTTTTATTTTGCTGCGGCCAATTTTAAGATTTATGATTTTGACTGTTGTGATTGGCGAAGGTTAGGCAGATCGATATTTTAAACGTTTAAAAATGAATTTCAAAAAATTTTTAATATTTTTTTAGGAAGTAGCCTTACATGTTAATATTTTAGTTATAGATACTATAATGATGGCCATATATTTAGTTTCTCGATTTTTGATTTATTAACTATAAAAAAAATTCATGTGCTGCACTGTGCCCAATGTGTGCTATTATATGCTGCATTAAAAAAAATTGTTTTTAATGCATAACATTTATGAATTGGTCACTTTTTGTGAAGTTAGCTTCGCCATTCTGTATCTTCAGAAAATAAGACCTTGTGCTATACTGTAGTGCAGTAGTGCTCCAACGTGCCGTAAAGAGATAAAAGGAAGTCGTATATTTGCAATTATAAGAGCCAAATTTTTAAAATATCAGACTTACTATAAATTTTATTGATTCAATAACTCGAAGTATGCGTAACCTGCCAAGGTTTGTTCAAGATATGATTTAATGTGCCATTAGAAGCAGGTTTTATAGGATTTTGAAGAATTATTAATTAGTAAGTTTAGAAAATTTAGTTTTATAATTGAATTTTTTATGACAAAAATTCTAATTTGACTCGTTGAAACTAGTAATAAGACTACTTAAAAATTAACACAATATTAAAAAACAAGATATTGTATATTAATTACAATTATTTCAAATAAATGCTTTACAGAGTCACTTTCGGACACAAGAAAAAATAAATAAATATTCGGCAAATGCAAAAAAATTAAACAATGTAAATTTTTTTTCAGCTCTCTAAGAACCATTGCACCGCAATTCGAACAAATTGTCTAATTTTCCGCAAAATTAAATGAGTGAGCGAAATTAATCTCTCAAGTATTCGAATGAATTCTTAGAATATAGCAGAATATAAGCATCTAATAGCACATTTCTAAATTTCTTGAAAAATAATGGCGGAACTAACTTTTTTTTAGTTAGCTTAGAGTAGACCCATTATAGTGCCAAACCAAAATGAGGAAGTTTGAGATTATAAATGGCTGAATATTTCCATATAATGTGCTCTGAAGTGTCTTTCTCCTCCTTGCACTGTATGCAGACATATGAATCAGATATTCCTATATTTTGAAGATAGTATCTGTGGACACAGGGGCCTGTATAACTACTTAAAATTTTTAGGTTTGCTTTGGTTAGCTTGAGTACATATCTAGATTTAGCTCCACTGAGAGTTGAACATTTCTTTGTGGCCCCGAAAAGTAATTTCTTATGTTCCCATATCCTAACCTTTCCTGCGATATAACCCTTAGCAGGACTACAGAAGCCTTCGGAACCAACCAGAGGTCGAGATACGCCTTTTATGGCTAGGTACTTTGCTAACCCACCAAAATCCGCTACCCACCACAGTTCTAGTTTATTAATTTGTCCCTTTTGTGTTTATTTGTGTTTATTAAGTGATTCGAAACGGCGCCTTTAATGGCGGTTTTCTAATAGTTTTAGATATGTGCCCCATAGCTGTTCTACGTAGACATTGCCGGCCACAAACATCAATGTTATACATTTTCGGTTGGAGTATGGTTGGAGTATTGATCACTGGCAGAGATTTTTGGAAATTAAGCAGGGTGCGAAGAACGTTTAAAATATGATTGTTCTCAATTATCGTTCTCTTTACATAAAATTGTGATTGAATATTTTTACGAACGAATGACGAACGCTCTGCTGGCGTCGTTATATTTATCACTGGTAAATTTGTCAGTTTCGTATTTTTTCAAACGAATTTTTCATACAACAACAAAAGCAACAAAGGTTCGTTTGTTATCGTTCATTAAAAATGAGCGTTTGTAGAAAAAATTCAGGAACGTTCGTTTGTACGTGAAATTGTTAGACAAAATTTAAGGTTCGAAAAAATACGAATCTGACAAATTTATCAGTGATAAAAAAAAGACGTAAGCAGAGCGTTTGCAAGATTTACACACACAGTAAAAAATGAACGCAAAGATCGTATTTTAATCAATTGCGAACGAATTTTTCCGCACCCTGGTTGTAAGCCCCTCCACCTGTTTCTCCGTTTTGAAGTTTAGATCACCCATCAGTATATCATAACTGTGAGCCGGGGTCAGCTATAAATTAAGTGTTCCTCCACAATTGTCAATTAGGTATAACTACATTGTAATAGGGTACGATCGATAAATCGACATCGTTATCGGCTACCCGAGTTGAAATCAGTTAAGGAAAATCTTATTTATGAACTGATCTGAATATAATATGGATAGGTCTTTTAAGGAAACCTTATTATTATCTAATCAGGTGGATATAAGGTATTTCAATGCTATCCTTACTTAAGGAGTCCTTATCAAAATCTGATCCGGTTATAACCATGGTCAGGTGACTTGATCAGAATCAATATCAAAAAATGCGTCACGTTTGAAATCAGATCCTTATCGGTCTTGATCATTTTTTGACTCTATCTTTAGGAAAATTTCCGCTCGGGTAGTATCGGCATAAAATTCAACAGTCGGCATAAAAAATTTGTTCCAGATTATGCAATCGGTACCAATTTGGTATCAGTTGAAATTTTTTGAATCAGCATTGGCAATAATTTATAAATCGGAATCGGTATCGGTAAAAACTGTCGACTTATTTGCCGATACTTCTTTAATATTCGAATTAATATGAAACAATTTTAAAAAATTTAATGGTGCGTAAATTTTTTAAAATATTTCGAATTGAAAGGAAAATAGCTAGTAAAATTCTAATTGCGGTGATAACATCGGCGTAAGTATCGGCATAGCTTAAATTAGTGGAATCGGCATAGGTGTTGGATTTTTTTTTAGCAACTGCATTGGTATCGGTATTGGTAAATGGATCAGCATCGGTATCGGTATTGTTGTAAGAAACTGACATCAGTCGAACACTACATTATTGCACCTGTGTGTGTGCTTAGCCTTGACAGCATCCTTTCCGGAGTTTTTAAAAAACTGTCATCTTTGAAGATCTTCTTGTGACCCATAAATTCAATGAAATGAAATCACTTATTTCCTCTGGCCTGTGTACACTAGGACATAACTCTTTTTTGATATGTATCGTTTATGGAGGTAGTACAAATAGTACAGCCTGTGGTTTTCCTAGATTCGATGGCACCTGGGACAGAAACAAGAATTTGCACACTTGAACTCTTATCTATGTTAATATCCACATTATTTAAAAATAAAATTAAAAGTTGTATATATAAATTTTTTTTTTATTTTTTATAATAACAATGTTTTGGTCAGATAATAATGACTATATTTAACTTTTTGAAACATCAATCTGGTTTCTGCAAAAAATTAAAAATTTTTTTATTAATAAAGAAAACTTCAAGGTACCATCAAGTTTTAAACTCGCTTCTATCTTCCCTTTACAGTTGCATAATTTTCAATTACTTCATACAATTTAATATTTTTAATCGCTTTAAGGGGGGAGGGGGGGTCAGGAGGGATAAGGGTTTCAGCGGAAAAAAATAGGTTTTTTGCGAATTTTTTTTTTAATAGTATAGATTGTGCAAATTTATTCAAACATTTTGTACATTATTTTCATGCGGAAATATTGCAAAACAAGCTGGTGACAGAGCTTGCCCCAGAATTTCTTAGAAAAATAACAATTTGCGGTGTTGATTATATCTCTGTCGGAAATTATCTGAAATCAAAAACCATTAAAATTTAGACAAAGTATCACAAATCCTCCTCCCAATGTTCTATGACTATTTTTTTTTTAATTTTAAAATTTTTGGTGGCCATCTAAAGTGTAAACTGCTATTTTCCACCAAAAAATTTCGCCATTTTGTGATGGGAAACCCTTTTAATGTTAAAAAAAATTGTAATTAAACGTTGAGGGCAGGTATTTTATATGTAGAAAATGTGTACCAAGCTTGAAATGAATCGGCCAAGTACTTTTTAAATGGCAGTGGACACGGACTTTGAAAAAGGAGTTTTAAGAAAAACGCGTTTAAGAATTTATGAGCTTAAGCTTAGTAACAGGTCATTCAATAAATCCTGAGGATACGTAAGAAAAAAAAAATTTTGATAAAACTCGATTACATTATGCAACATAGTTGCCTTCGAGAGCGATACAACGAGTATAGCGATTTTCCAACATTTCGATACCATTTTTATAGTACGATTTCTCTTTCTCGTCAAAATAGGCCTCAGTTTCAGCGATTACTTCATCACTGGACTAGAATTTTTTTCCAGCAAGCATGGTGACTAAATATCATGGTGGGTAAGCAATTCGAAGCCCAATTCATTCAATTTTGTCATCGTTTTTATCGATTTGTGACACGGTGGATTGTCTTGGTGAAACAACACTTTTTGCTTTTGCAAATGTGGCCGTTTCTTGGCGATTTCAGCCTTCAATCGATCCAAAAGAGCACAGTAATAGTCGCTGTTGATGGTGGTTCCTTTTTGCAGATAGTCGATATAAATTATTTCTTTCGCATCCCAATACAGACGCCATCATCTTACAAGCCGACTGTTGGATCTTTGCTCGCTTTGGATTCGGTTCGTCGACTGCTGTCCACTCAGCTGACTGTCTTTTGGATTCTGGCGTGTAATAGTGAAGCCATGTTTCATCCATTGTCACATATCGACGATAGAATTCGATTTTATTGCGGTTTAACAGCGCCAAACACTCTTCTGAAGCATCAATTCGTTGTTGTTTTTGGTCGACTGTGAGCTCACGCGGCACCCCCTTTGCACAGAGCTTTCGCATACCCAAATGCTCGTGTAAAATGGTAAAAACACTACCATCTGATATCTTTACAATGTCAGCTATCTCGTGCACCTTCAATTTGCGATCGTTCCTAACTAATTTGTAGATTTTTTTTGATCTTTTGTGGAATAACAGACTGATTTGGGCGATTTGCTGGTACGACCATGTTTAAATTCAGCAATCCACTTTTCTACCATTTGTCTCGATGGAGCAGAGTTCGGATAATGTTTATCAAGCCATTGTTTAGTTTCCACCGATTTGTTTTTCATCAAAAAGCAATGCTTTATCAAAACTCGAAATTAAATTTTTCCATTTCTTTTTTTTGCAATAACAATAGTTGCACACAAAATACTTTAACTCACTGTCGAATCAATTGTCAGATTATTGTAAAATTTTTATACGTATTGTTTGAAGGTTGGTACTAAATAAAAATGATATGGAAAAAAATCTAGTAATACCATCTATGTGTCATCCTATGGACTTTTTAAACGTGCTGTTATGCTGTAGGAACGAAAATTTTTGGGCACATAATTATACACGAGAAATTTTGGTGTAGAGTCAAAAAGTTTTGTGTGGAGAAAAAGCACTAGCTGTCCTGGTTGACAGATTCATACTCTTATTGCTGCAATTTATATCCTATAAAAGGTAAACTACACATTAATAAACTAAATAAATTTGTTTAATAACAAATTTAACACCAACACATACTGATCATTTAATTTTTCATGCAATTTTTTTATTGTTGAATGTCGAATTTCCGCGGCAATTAAATGTACGGGCATATTAATGCTAGCAAAATTTTGACATTTTAACTCTCCACACATGGTTGTGAGCTTGGCTACACTGAACAAATTTTTTCCTTCTACAGCGTACTGCCTTGCAAAAACAAAAAAAAAATTCCGCTGCCTGTTCGCTGTCAATGTACTTCTTATACTGAGCTTTATGAATCGACGTTCGAGGTGCACTTACTTAAAAATTCATATCTCCGTTAGTTTCACTCGGATCGACTTTAAATTTTGGACACAATATTCTTGAGTTGTTGTGCATGAATATAAAAAATTAAGAAGAAATGGTGAAAAGAAAAGTACAAAAACGTTAAACCGCCTTCCCCCCTCCCCCTCCTCCCCTTAAAATCAATAAATAAGGTTAAGAGACGTCTGTAAGACTCGTTTGCCTCATAGTGTACCATAAAAAATATTTTATTACCTTAAATTTGCAAAAGCTTATTTCGCATGAAATAACATACACGAAAAGCGTTGAAAATCATTTTAAACCAAGTGCATTGTAATTTAACTCAATTTCAATTGTTCAAAATTACTTGATTTTATCTAGAAACTAGTCACGAAACTTTATATTTAATTTTTATGGCGTTTGCACCTCACGCCATTGATATATCAAATCCCCAATAAGTTTTAGTAACACTTTTTACACCTATATTGCAAAGAATTTATATAATTTAAAACTTATTTTAATTATAACGAAATCATCGTTAAAAACGCTTTCAGGTATTTTTGCTCCCCTTTGATATCTGTAATAAAAAAGCTTAGCCAATAAAAAAAACCCTCCACCACAAGTCTTAAAAAACATATCGTACCCTAACTACGAAAGTGCACTATTTTTTTTTATTTTATAACTTTTAAACCCCGGGAGAAGAAAAAATAAAATTTTGTTTTTCAAAGGACTTTAAACAAAACAAAGCGACAAAATGTTGAGTAAATTTTGAAAATTGAAGAGTAAGAAAATGAGTACAGAATTTTTTATTATCATAGTTTTACATTAAAAAAGTCAAAACTTGATAATTTTGAGTTGTGTCCCTTTTGTAGTTGGGATGCTTTGTTTTTAAATTCTACAAATCTATTAAAAAAATAATAATTGAAAAAAAAAATGTTGAGCCATTTCTTTGGCAAACTGTCTACCCCTCTGGCTGTGCATCAGGGTAGCACCCTTCCCCCTTCCTCCCAACAGTACTCACCTTAATACACCCAGAGCTTCAGTGAAACACGTTGTCATTGCTCCAGTTGAGCTCATTTTTTTAAAGCTTGTTGAGCATACTGGTCGCTGCTTTTTGTTGGAGATTTGGTCACTATGCAAGACAGGTGTAAAAAGCACGTGTAGCTTTATCAAAGAAATAGTTTATTAGAATAAGTAGTAAGAATAAAAAAAAAAAAACGAAATGGCCATCTCAACCCTTGAATGGACTTTGACCGAGCTTCTAATGATCAATTGTGTTGTGTGTGATGTGATGTGAAATATTTGCACACAAAAGATCGAGAACTGGACCTACCTGTTTTAAACCGACTCCGAACGGCTTATGTTCTCAAGAAGCTTTTCATGGCAGTTTTTACTCTCTGAGGTTTGCCATTGTATGCAGAGAGGTGACGGCCGTAGTAAGAATACATTGTAAAGGGTGGTCGATGTTGATTTTGAATAAAACACAAAGTATTTACGACATTATTATCACTTCTTTTTTTATGATAATATTGGTATGGTTCAATTCATATACATATGTGCAATGTATGGAACAAAATATCGGCCAAATGACCGCCGCGACCTCGGCGGCACACCACCATCCGATGGTCCAAATTTTCGATGACGCTGAGGCATTAGTGAGGTTCTAAGCCGTTAATGTGCCGAATTATCTCATCCTTTAGCTCTTGAACTGTTGCTAGCTTATCGACATACACCTTTTCTTTCAAATAACCCCAAAGAAAGAGGTCCAACGGTGTCAAATCACATGTTCTTGGCTGATCTTGACTGAAGATGATTTTCTTCGAAAATTGATCAGCCACTGTTGCCATTTCTTGCCACCATTTTGACCATTGACGACGCTTGAAATGGTCAAGAGGCTTTAGTTCTTGAGTCCATTGCACCTTGTAAGCGTGTAAATGCAAGTCTTTATGCATAATGTTCATCAACGACGAGCGTGAGAGGTGCAATTGTTGGGCACGACGACGAGTTGAGGTGGACGGCTCTTCAGTCACACTATCGCGAACGGCAGCAATATTTTGTGCAGTACGAGCTGTACGAGCATGCACTGGAGTTTTCAAATCTCCAACAGACCCGGTTTGCTATAATTTTTGCACAATTTTTCCGATTGTACGCACATTTGGACGATTAAATTGACCGAAAAAATCACGAAGTGCACGATATGCATTTTGATTTGAACGCCCATTTTCATAATAAGCCTGAATAACTTTAACGCGTTGCTCGATTGTGTATCTTTCCATGGTACAAATTGAGTTAGTCTGAAATTGAGAAATGTCAAATGAAATGCAGAAGAAAACTTGACGTTTAGGTGTGGTTCACATTCAACATCGGCCCTTAAAATTTAACCACTCTTTATAATATTTGGAGAATACTTTTAATTACATTTCCTCTTTTATCGCATTGCAGGACTTTTTATGGAAATATCATAAAAGGCACTCCATTGAATATCAATAAAGGCACACTATGCTGTTGGTTTTGACTCAAAAATCTTTTTAGATAGTACCAGTAGATTTACTAGATTGAAAGGCTAACTGAAATATACGAAAGTTAGAGGGATATTCTTAAGGCTAATTTACTCGCATCTTAAGCTTAGTCCCTGAATTGTTGTCTAGATTGGGCAATTTTTCGGGTTTTTTTTCAACTTTGGTATAAATAGCGTATAAATACAACCCTTACACTTATTCATTCGTCGGAAATGTAGGCCAATTAAGTAAAAACCTTGTTGTAATAAGCATGATTAAATGCCCTCAGATCCTGAAAATTTGTATGATCTGAATTTTAATAAAGCTGAATGTACTCTATCGTAAGTGTAAAGTGTGGCTTTACATTAAAAAATGTCACATCATAAAAATGATAACATAAGCAAATTTGTAACCCATAAGTTTACATTTTTGGGAATGGGTTAATTTTCCAGAACAATAATGGGACAAAAAGTTTGCCTTTAAAACTTGCATAAAATATTAAAAATATTATTTCTGAAATGGTCAAAATTTAATTAGTTTAAATAAAAAATATATAAATAAAAATCCTATAAATGATCAAACCCAGCTGTTAAGCTTATTATATCTAAAACCGCAAACTGCCGGACACACATACACTATAGTACATTCACATGTGCTTATCTTCTGTGAAAACATGTTTTTTTTTTTACATTTCTGTAGATAGTTCTGCTAAGGTGTCTTTAATATGGAAATGTTTTTTTTTCTACGCTCTGTTGTTGCTATGGCACACAATTGTTCAATTAAATTTAAAATTTTATTTTTATCGATTTATTTTTATTTTTTCTTTTTTTTCTTTTCGTTTTTTCTTTTTTTTCTTTAAGTCTGATTATATTAAGTTTTGTTGGCCAAAACAATTGTCAATAAATTTTGTGGTTCAAATGTTGGTATGAGTCAACTTTTAAACCGATTATCGTTGGTCGAGTCAACGTGATCACCAATTAACCAATAAATGCGTTTTGGTACCATTCATAGACTTAGTTGGAAAATGTAAAAGAAACATGAGAAAAAAGCCGCTTTATTACCATCTGGAGGCCGATTCAGAAGAACGACCAACGGAATACAATAAAATTCAAAATAATCATTATTATAAATAAAAATAGATAAGCATAAAAGCGGCAACTTATTATTCGCAACTAGTTTGGCAAGGATTTAAATGCTATCTAGGGATGGTACAAAATATATAGGGATGGATGGAAAATATATACCGCCATTTTTCATTTTGTAGAACATTTTTTATTATTTTCTACGTTTCTCTATTTGATTATGGATATCTTTATTCATTTAGTGTTTTAATATTACTTTTTTTTTAAGGCATTATATTTTAAAATTTGTATATTTTTTTATATTATTTATTTGTATTTTAAGACCAAGTTGGTGCAAATACATATTTGCCAATATATTGTTTACCACTTCTAATAGACACTAAGATGCTGCAATAGATTAGCTGTACCTTTAGCTCAAAGAGGATTAAAAATAAACATTAAAACAACATTTGATCCAGTAGCGTAACTGAGTGATCAAGGGCCCGTGTGCAAGACTAAAAAAAGGGACACTACAAAAAAAAAAAAAATGTAATTACAAAATATCTACAAAACAAAAGAAGCACAGAAACAGTATTTTTTATGACATAATTTACCTTTAACGCCCACGCCTTAATATTTTTTTCTTATTTATTATCTTATTTTTTTCTATTTGGGCCTATTATTTTTATTAGTGCAATAAAATTTTGTCGTCTCGAAAGACTTCGGACATAAAAATCGTGAAAGCTTGAAGGTTTTGTGGCCTTTGTTAAGATAAGCTAAGCTTCCAAAAAAAAATTTCTTATTGCTCAAGCAAAATTTGTATTGAAAATGATACTTTTGCTTTTTCGAATAAATTAACATAATTATTTCAATTTTTCTTAAAAAGCAAAATATTACGTTTCGATTTAAATACTTTTTTTGTATTATTTTTCCATACTTTCTAGACCCTTTGGGGAAGGTTTGAATACTTAAAATCCGCCATTGGCGACGGACCTATTCCACGCAACCGCAAACGGCATCGTTAATTACCAAATTTAAATTGTGACTGGTGCAATATACATGTTCGGCACTTAGCTTTACATCTTTAATTTTTTTTTTTTTTTTTGACTTCGTTATATATACACTCCGCGTCAGCAGAATAGGTTCACTGCCTTAAAGAAATACCAACCATTGTTTCTCTTAAAATGAGCGTAAGGAAAAATGTTTTGTTGTCGTTTTTTCTTAAGTGTTTTATTATAAAAAGTTAGGTAAAGAGAAATTGTATATAAAGGAACCGTTAATTTTGTTGTTGTTTTGGATTTGGCATTACAAAAATATGAACTTTTTGGTGCGTCATTAGAATAGGTTCACAGTTAACATCTTCAGTTTCTTTCAGAGTTTCAGAAAGATCGGTACTAAAAAAAAAAGGGTGTTACAGTATTTTAAGGCAGTATGGGACCCGGAAAAACTTTAAGTTCGAAGGAAAAAGTTAAAATTGAGGTGTACAAAGAGCAAAACTTAAGTACTCGTGAAATCGCTAGCAAAATCGGAGGAAGTCAAAACGTAGTATGCAATTTTTTGAAGAATAAGATAGGCTATGGAAAAAACATAAAAGGGTGTACATATTCTGCAGCATCATATGCAGATAACAGAGCAATTATTCGGAAAGCCTTCAACTCTTGCCTTTCAGCATCAAAAATTAGACAAAAAGCTGGGGTAAGCGCCAGTTCTTCAACCGTATAGCACCAAATACGACGCAAGATTAAGAAAAAACAACCACTACACCCTGAACTGAAGGAAAATCGGTTGAATTTTTGTAAGAATCACATGATTTGGAAGGAAGAATGGCAGTACATAGTTTTCTGAGACCAAAATAAATTAAATTTGGATGGACCAGATGGTTATAACTATTACTTTCATGATCTAGGAAAAGAGGAACTTTTTTTAACTCGTCTCCATAACCGCGAGGGGGTTGTAATGGTTTGGGGGCTATAACATATTTTGGAACCATTGAGTTGCAAGTTGCAAGTTGCATAATGACTGCAAATTTGTATATAGCGAAGCTAGAACAAGCTTTTCCAAAGTCTCAGAATATTTTGGACCCCTGAAATGAATTTATCAACAGGATAACGCTCCTATTCATACATACGGCACGTATCGTTACAAGCTGGATTAGTGAACAAAAATGTTCAACTGTTGTCATTGCCTCCATATTTTCCGGATCTAAGCATTATTGATAGTAAATGGGGTTGATAAGTTCGGAAAGTTTATGACTCCAGTCGACATTTTGAAGACAAAGAGTCAGTCATTTCTGCCATTAAAGTGGCTTGGAGTGAAATTTCTTTGAACTACTTGAAGCAACTTTATGATTCCATTCCAAATCGGATTTATGAAACCATCTTAAATAAAGAAGGTAGCACTCATTATTAAAAATTTGCTGAATAAACCAAAAAAAAAAAAAAATAAATTAAGATAAGTAAAATATTTTCGATTCCATTTCTTCAAATTAATGAGATGAACCTATTCTAATGACGCACCAAAAAGTGCATATTTTTGTATTGCCAAAGTTCCAACAACAACAGAAAATTAACGGCTCCTTTATGTACACTTTCTCTTTACCTAACTTTTTATAATAAAACACTTAAGAAAAAACAACAACAAAAAGTTTTCCCTTGCGCTCATTTTAAGAGTAAAAATGGTTTGCATTTCAGTGAAGCAGTGAACCTATTCTGCTGACGCGGAGTGTATATACCTTCATAGTTTTTCTGACCAACATACATTTTTAAATCAAGTTTTTTTTCTTGGAAAAGTTTTGTAACTTGGTCAACTAAATCTGCTGCAGAGTGTTCAGTTACATTGTAAGAACCTAAAAACACTTCTTTTACTTGAACGATGGTTGGATGTCCATTTTCAGACCAATTTATCAATGCATATCTGATAACCGAGCTTAATTGATCCAGCTTTCAAATATTTTTTTTATTGTGTTCAAAATCACGGCGAAGAACGGTGATGTTTTAATGTTTTAATGTGGATTACCTCATTTTTAATTTTTGGACTTTAATATTTTGTTGACAATAAGATATTCATTCGGTTCAAGTAGAAAACAAATTAAACTACAAATACCTTAAGGTATATCTAACTTCACGCAAAATGTGATCATAATTGGATACGGGTTGGACAACTGACAGCAAATTTGTAAGATTCTGACTAAAATCTGCTCGGTGTCCCCTTAACGTGTTGCCAAGACCTGTATATAATTCCCTATGTATAATCAGCATGGTTGACACTATACCGCATCCAAAGCTTCTGAATAAAATAGCCAAAATGCTTGACATATTAAATGATACAGAAAAGTATCAGTTGCTCTGTAAAGGCTCTTTTGGAAAAGGTTCTGAAAGCTGAACAGGTCCCATAGCAAAAATAACTTTTTGCTCTACCATGCTCATTCCTATTATCCAAATTTTCACAGGCGTAATATGCTGATATGGTGGGCGGTTCTTTCTCTGCTGCACATTTTAACCGTAGAACTCATAACCGAAGAACTACTTTTAGTAGAGCATTGAAACAGTGGTTTCGTAGCTATAAGCTCCTAAAGACAACACTCAAGCAAACACATAACCAGGGTACACGTGTACCCCATATGAAAAAATAAGCGAAAAACTTCTGTTCATAGGTACCTTGAAATTTTTATTCAGAATATATAAAAAAGCATTAAGAAATAAGAATATAAAATTGAAGTGAAAATACGTATATTATGTTAAAATATACTAATTATTCCGGTCACAAAGGATGCAAAAACAATGTGTCTCCGAGTGCTCCAGGCACATAGGTTTCTTGCAGTTGATGCATGCTTTTCTCGTTTTTCTTCTACGTTTTGTTTCCTGCATTTAAAAAAAGTAGCAAGATCCAGTTACTGGCTTCCTTGAGGCTGCTGCAGAAGATCTTGATGGACCACTGTAGTTTCAATTGGTCGGTTCAGATAACTTTCTATCGCTATTCTAGTCGTGAAGTGTCGAGTGATTTGTCGATTACGTGCACGTTTTTCAATGATAGACATGCACATTTCTTCAGCCACTTTCCGAAGGAATAGGGTTCGCCTATTGGCAGTATACGGGATCATGTTGTTTTTCATGTAGTACAATTTATAAGCTGCCAAGGCCGTTATGTCCAAGATGTTGAAAAATAGTGAAAGTCGCCAACGTTTTGTCGCTCGCTTGGTTGTGTACTCTGATAACAACTGGTCCATAAAGTCGACGCCACCTTTGGTTTAATTATAAAATACAATTATAGCAGGTTTACCACTCTCAGCTATCTCGTCATCATAGTGCATAGACGAAAGCAGCAGCACAGCTTTGTTTTTGTGAGGAACATAGGAACAGATTGTCACATTTTTTTGGAAGCCAAACAACGTTGAACCAATGGGTCTATCTTTCTGCGCTTTCATTTCTGCCAGAATATATGTTTTGTTTTTCCTGAGCGTTCTAACTATAGTTAAGTCCCAGGACAGTAAATGCTGTGCTAGCGGCAATGTTGTAAAAAAGTTGTCCATTGTTATATTTCGGCCGGTTCCTTTATATTTGACAGCCAGATACTTCACCACTCGTTTGCCTTGCCTAGTTTCTCTTCCAGATTCAGCTGGGCTTTATATTTGTCCATGCAGTGGAAAAGAATTTTTAGAGTCGCAAGTTTTGAAGGGATGTACTGAGTGAAACGAGTGCGGCCACGATAGGGAAAAAGTTGTTCGTCAAAAGTCAAATGTTCACTGGGCTTGTAGAAGAAAGCGCGATTGCTGTTCATCATCGTCCGTATGTCCCTTATCAGTTTAACTTTATCTGTTTGTATGCGTGCAGCCCGAGTTTCTGCGTTATCAAATCGTATAAAACTCAACACAAAAGCGTTTGTTTCCTATACAGCGCGATACAGTGGAAAACTTTTGGCGCCCCATAAGTCCCGAACGCTGCCATTGCTCCTGCGGTTTGTGCCTGCCATAATTAATATTCCAAAAAAAGCATATAACTCTGCTTCCGTCACTTCTTTCCATATCTTTGGAGTTGCATTGAGTTGGCTTGCATTCAATGCGTTGTAAGAATTTATTACCTTTTTATTGGTATAATGCATAATAATGTCCATTATCTCAAAATTCATGAAACACTTGAACGTTTGTTCCATGAACATCATTTCGGTGTGTCTCGATGGACCACAGCGTTGTCGCACAATGTTCTGCCTCAATGCTTGAGGAGCAACATTTGGTGCCGTCACCCGCTACAAATTTATTGGCCCCCAGATTTATAGTTCCCGCTTCTTCTTCTTCTTCTTCTTTATTTTCGTCATTCGATTCGTTGTCAAACGCAACTTCATCTAATTCTTCATTTTCAGAAGGCTCTTCCGCATCAGACATTTCGACATCCCTTACATTGAGCTCCTGCTCTTCATCGTTCTCTGAAAAATAATCTTCTCCATCGTCCAGAACATTGTCAAGAATATCCTGAATGCACACGCAGAGAAATTTTTCGTTTAGCGCAACTGAAAAATTAGCCAATTATACTTCGTTTGCGAGCTGTAGTAGCTGCAAGCGAATATTTAGTTGTAACTAACGAAAAAATAGCGAAAAACATCGAAAAAATATAAAAAAATAGCAACGCAATTCGCTTTACTAAAAACAACGTTTTTGTTAAATTATAATATTTAAATTTTTATTTTATTATAAACATTTCTTTAACACATAAATTCAATATGATTTGAAATAATTGATATTTATCTAACTTCAATCATTGGATTCGAACCCGGACTCGTCGATGTCTTGTTTACTGCGCGGTCTGCTTAACTTACACAATTTTTTCCGTTTATGGCAAAAGTTAAACATTTGTCATGGACAGAAGCTCGAAGCCCGACAAAAACGAAAACTTTCCACCAGATTTTTGTGGTGGCCGTGGCATAGTGGTTAAGGTGCTTGATTTGTATGCAAAACAGCCTAGGTTCGAGTCCCCAGCTGACACAAATTTGTTTTTCGTTTTTTTGTTTGGTTGTATTAGAAATTGAATTAAATTGAAGTGAAATAGAAATTGAATAAAAAATAAAAATACAACAAACAAAATCTTTATTTGCCGCAATTAAAAAATTGCACGCGCTTATAACAAACGAAATTCTTTTCCTGCAACTAAATAACCCGTTTTCCGCAACTTTTTCCGTTTCTCGTAACTGTTGAAACGTTTGTAAAAAACGTTTCCAAGCACGTTAAACGAAGTTCGTTTACTGCAAATTGGCGATAAACGTTTTTTTTCCCTGCGAGTAAGCCTCTTTCTCTGCATCACTCATTCTGTAAAAGAAAAAACATTAAAAACTTAAATTTTTGTGAATATTTCTGTTCTGTTACCTTTTGTAAGCACTGGAAAATAGATTTTCATTATATATTGATGCCATTTTTTTACAAATATTTACTTTAATCGTACCGATTGAATAGATATTCAATAGATTGAATAGATAGATAGAGGATTGTGTCTTTGCTATGCTACAACTATCAAAAATTTGCTTTTATTTGCCACAAGGTGTCTCCAGCGTCGGTTTGTTTGTATTGTAAATGCGTTTGTGGTGCTGTTGGCATAGAGTGTAAATTATTATCTACAGATTGCATCAACTCTGCTAAATCTCTGGCATGTGTTAACAGAGTTACATTACTTAAAAACGTGAAGGATAAAAACTCTGTTAACCTCTGTAATTTACATAATTTACACTCTATGCTGTTGGTACAAAGAAAATTAGCAATGCCCACAAGTGCGTTTTAAAGTGTCAAATAAATAGATGATATCAATAAATATGGAATTAACAAACGCATGCATGAGTCAATGCAGCCAAGTTCACAACCATGTGTGGAGAGTTAAAATGGAATGTCGCTGGCATTATATGCCCGTATATGTAATTGGCGTGGAAATTTGACATTCAACAATAAAAAAATAAGCAGTAAATATGTTTTCTGTATATATGTAATTTATTTTATGTTATTTTAAATTTTTGAATTTAAAAGTTAATTTATTAAAATAGGTAATCGGTAAAAAATTATTAAGCTATCAAATCTAAGTAACTGCGAAAAAGCTTCGCTTCTCTCGTGTATCCAACGACGCACCTGTGGTTTTTTTTTTAATTTTGCCATACATTTTTTTAATTTATCAGCGAAAGGCCCCTATCACTTAAGAGCCCTGGTGCACTGCACCGTCTTGCACCTATTGAGTTGCACCACTGATTTGGCCACATAATGAAGACTGAAGACAAAGTTTTCTGCACATTATATTTTGTTATTTTCCCAAAAATCGCGAACCATCAAATGTCAAAACTATAAAATATTGCTGTTCGATAGAAACTATTGTGCCATGTTGCTAGACTGTCTCATCAATTTTTGATTTTTTTTTCCTTGCTTGCTTGCTTGACTTTTAAGTCTTAATGTCTTTTAATATTTTTATTATTAAATCTTTACGGTTTTGGAACTAACTTCGACTGCCAATTATAATTTGTTTGACCTTAACAGCATTTTTATTTGACGTTTTTGACACTGGAAAGAGGACGACTGTGACTTTTTGAGGACGTAAATCTTAATTAATTTTGACACAATAATGATGAAAATAATTTTTCATTATAAAATGTTATCATTTTATTTTTTAAAGAAGTAAAAAAAAATATCAGCTTAACTCTATATTAATTTTTTATGTTAAGTCATGAATCAAATTGAAGTCTGGAGCTCTGGAGCTTAAAGAGATTTTAAACTTATAAGAAGTTGACTATTTCTTCTCATTTATATCGTATTTTGCTTTTATGAAAAAAATTATCGAAAGTATCTCTACAAATTGTACTTTTCAAAATATAGTTAAAAAAATTATCAAAGTGGACATGAATAAAAATTTTGTTCTTGGTTTAGATTTTCAAATTCATATATTGTAATCTTTTTAAAAAAGTTGAAATTTTAATGGAGTAAATAAGTATGTATTAAAAGGCATATTTAACCTTTCCTTGGTGAAAATTTCATTTAAGCAAGTTTAATTAGTAAAAATTTGCTTTTTTCATAAAAATTGTGAATAAGACAGAAATAAACATTAAAAAAATGCTCCGTTAGCTCAAATTTTACAACCAGTTTAGATTCCCTAAACATATCTGGGTCTAATTTTTACGCTTCTGAAATAAACTAAACCATTTCTAATAAAAAAAGTGCTTTTTTTATGGATCATCGCGAAATCACTTCGTGAAGGGTATTCGAGTTTATCGAACACTTTCTATGGACCCGGCTTACTAATTATAAGCCTTTGACATAGTTGTTGTATTCACAGACCTATAGTTAAACTTTATGAGAAATATTTTTGTAGTATCTTTTAGAGGTTAAATTATTTTAAGATTCCTTTTCAAAACAGTATCCTTAAAAGTAGTCATAAAGAATTAATATATATGCAACGATTGAAATAAAGTATATTTTTATAAATATCCTTTTTTATTCCAACTCCCCTCCCACTTCCTCTAAAGAAAATTTTGGCTATGGCCCTGCTCACCACAACCCACAAAGTCTTTAAAAATACTTGTAACAGGTTTATTATTATTTTCTCAACTTTAAACCTGTTATCAATGTGTGCAGTAAAACAGCACTGCTACAGAATATAGCATTGTTAAAAACCAATTAAAGATTATTACCAATAAAACCACAACAACAAAAATATAAGCTTGTGCTTACCTGAAAATACAATCAGATACAAAGCGAATTTAAAATTCTGCGTAAGCTGCTGCAGGCAAAAAAAAAAGCAATTAAAAAATGTTACCAATTTAGATGTACGCATGAACCACCACCCAGCGTGAAGTGGAACTCATTCCACTAATTTCTGTGAAAAGAAAAACTCAATACTTGGCGGAATTTAGGTAAAAAAACAATAAATTTGATTCACAAGCCAAACATTGGGCGTAAAATGTACATGATAAAAAAAATTTCCCTTTGAAATTGGCTCCAAAAATTTTCAATTAATTAAAGGCAAATATTTTCGTTTGAAGTTTGAGGCCAGAGTTGATTGAATCATTAATTAAAAAAAAAAAAAAATAAAATTGATGAACAGCTAATTAAATTTTAAGGGCCAATAGAGTTCGAGTGGAATTCTTGAAACCTTACAGTTGAACCCTTTAATGTGCAAAACGCGATTTTGTGCACGCAAGTTCAAGTTTAGAATTCAAATAGAAAAAAGGACTTGTTTGAAGCAAAAATTGTAGATCAGTATTTTTTGAGTATGCGTTCCCAGAATCTAGCATGAGTTTTAGATAAAAACTTTTAGAACGCAAATATTTTTGTAGATGAAAATAACAGTTGTTTCCCACTATATTTAAAAGAGCCGATTTTTTTTTGTGTTTTCAAATTATACTACGCCTGTATAAGGTCTAGCTGGTGCAAAAATTAAAACCGATTGACCCATCGTTTGAGCCATACCCTCTGTCAATAAGCTGCAAATCAATTTGAAATCAACCTGATGTCTTATTGCAATATTATGTTCAGGGATGATTCTCAAGAAACCGGTCCATTGGCTTTCAAAATTGTGCGATTTAACTCTTGTGGATTATTTTCTCTGGAGTTACGTGAAGGCACTGATTTATGCGAACAATGATTTTACGAAGCATAGCCGACATACGGTCCCCATAGCTTGAAAAATGTCATCGGTTGGACTTCTAAAATGCGTTAGACTAATGCCACAATATTATCATTCTAATAAAGCCAATTTGTAGTCTAAAATTATGTAATCTCAGCTTTTAATTTAAATTCAAAGACTTACATCTCCAACAAAACATCTAAACTGAATTTTTGGTATTTTCGAAACGATCAATTTTGGGACGCATTTATAAAAAAAACCCACTTAAAAGTTTCTCCATAAATCCTCCTTATGGTAGATTCGCGAATTCAAAGCAAATCTTTACCAATTTTAACTAACTCCTTACAGGCTCCTTACCCCCGGTACCACTAAGGATCAGAATGGTCTGTGTGAGCCTCCGCGAGGAGGCGATCGGATTAACCTAACCTATTATCTGGGTCACCCTCTTGAAACCGGAATAGAATCTAATTCCTGGCGGAGGCGACCGGATTAACCTAACCTATTATTTGGGTCACCCTCTTAAGACCGGAATAGAATCTATTAATTAGAATCGATATAAGATAATAAATATTTTCGAAGATTATCGATTTGTATGGGTCTATTTTCTTAATAGTATTCGACAATCTTTGCTACCTAAAAAATTGCGAGTTCACTTAATAGGTGACTCAACATTTAGCGAGAAAGTTTGCAGACAAGTGAGCTGCAACTCAGGATTATGCATATCGTTTTGACAACTTACTCATTTAGAGCTTTCGAGCTTTCGAGCTGTCGTCTTGATTCATCTTAATGAGCGATATCTTACTAATGATTAAAAGATTTTTTTATGCAACGAGTAAAAAAAAAACGAAATGGACATTTCAGCCCAAGGACTTTGACCGAGTTTCTTATGATCAATTGTATTGTGCGTATTGTGAAATGTTTGAACACAAATAATCGAGAACTGGGCCTACAATCTTTATGCCAACTCCGAGCGGCTTATGTTCTCAAGAAGCTTTTCATTGCAGTTTATACTCTCTGAGATTTGTTATTGTCTGCAGAGAGGTGACGGCCGAACAGAAAAATTAATTCAATTGAAAAAACTTTGTGTGTCAGGTGGAAATCGAACTAGGGTTCTCTGGCGTATGAGCCACACACTCTACCCACTTCGCCACGGCCGCTACGAGTAATTGCTCAAAAAATAGAGCAATAAGCAGTTTCTCATTTTTATGCATGAGCCTCATAATCTTTGGATAATTATAAGCATTTTTGTCTCATAAAATTTTTTGTAAAGATGATCCTTTTCGTTTAAAAAATCAACGGAAAAGTCGGTGAGCCTAAGTATTTCAGTCTCGATCTCGAGTAGAGCGGGGCAGGTGCATAGTAGGTGTTCCAGGGTCTCAGCCGTGACTGGTTCATTGCACTCCCCATAGTTGTCATCTGTTGTGATACCCATCTTCTTCGCGTGAGCTGCCACCATGCAGTGACCAGTGAGAATACCCACTAGTGTCCTGCAATCTCTGCGCGGTCGTGCCAGGATGAACAGAGTAAGTTTTTCGCATCGTGTGTCACACATGATTTTTGAGATTTTGCATGTTGTCGTATCTCTCCATCTACGACTCACTGCTTGTGTGGTCCTATCTTCGAGGTTTCTGTACAGCTCGAGGTTTCTGTAGTGGGACTGGTACATGTTGTATGGACTCTGATTCCAGCCCGTCGCTGTCATTTGCCTGTCTATCCGTCTCTCATTTCTAGCACTGCACCGGTGGCTTGGAACCCAATAGATACACACTCTTTTCGAAGCACTAATTATTTAATGTAGTTGGAGTAACTCGGGTCATTGATTCGTCGCGGCACTAGCACCGATACAATCAAGGCACCAGTACACAGCCATTAGGCCACATTCGACATGGACCTGGTGATATAAAACTTGTTTTCATTACTATTATAATTATTCTACCCAACTTTATGAGCATTATTCAAATCATATTATTATCATTATTCGGAGTTCATTTTGATTATTATAATTCAAATCATGTTATTACAATTAAAAATTTAAACATTTTATTGACATTATAAGCAATTTATTAGAAACCTTCTGTAAGCCCAGGCAACTAAATGGATTGTAATTTTCCTAAATTGATTAAAGTCCAATAAAATTTATAACGTCGATTGAAGTCTTGAGTTTTGATTTAGTGTCCGAAAGTATACATTTTTGGAACGACCCTGGACAGTCACTTTGCTGTCCCAGCTATGAACCCAGGCAAACTGGAAGTCGTTACAATGGCAATTTGTGGACTTGATGGTAGCGGAGCACATGGATTTGATCGCCGGTTGGCTGTCTACAAAGATATCATTATCAGAGTGATATGTGTTCATGATAAGAGCAGTCTCCACGTCCTTGCTTATGGTGAACACTTTCGCCTGGAAGATGCTGCAGTGGCCCGGTAGTTTATAAGGTTGACTTATTTCTGGTTCTGCACAGTAAACTACCGCTCCCAATACCGTACGCAGTTTAGAGCCATCAATGAATATGTTGACCTCCCGCAGTGCTTGTATTATGCCGTAGCACCAGTCGTTCGGTGAAAGACGTATTGATATTCTTGAGTCTATTATTGTGCGAGATATCATATAGTCTGTGCTACTGAGTAAATCCTTGCCTATCGTACAGTGCTTAAACCTTTGTTTGTGCATGTTGTTTGCCGCCGTAAGGCGCTGTGCCGTTTTTCCAGCTATTAGTTTTGCGTGTATGTCTAAGGATTGTTGGATTGTTTCTAGCGCTTTCGTTGGAGTTGACTTCAGCGTCCCTGTTATGCAGATCGCTGCCTGCAGGTCGCTGTGTTTTCTCCAGGTGTCTGAGGTATGTTGGCTTCTCCACCACCGGCCACTCCACGATAATTCCGTAGAGTAGAATTGGACGAACTACCGTTAGGTAGATGCAATGCATCAGAGAGGGTGACAGACCCCAAGTGCTGCCCAGCATCTTCTTGGATACGTATAGAGCGTTAGTGGCTTTTTTCACTCTTTCATCGACATTGATTCTCTATGATAGTTTGCTGTCCAGGACGATTCCTTGGTACCTCGTGTGGGTCTTGGGGTGAGGCATTTATTGTTTATTTTCAGTGGTATCCAAGGCGGTATCTTGTACCTTTTCGATTTTAAGGCCGACTGAGTTAGTCCATCTAAGCACCTCCCTGAGTGTGCTCTCCATTATTGAATTTATTGTTGGTAGACATTTCCCCACTATAATTATGTTTAGATAATGCTAGCCTAGCAAAATTCATGAATTGTTTTTTTGATTTAGTAACAATTTTGAAATGAATCATGCACTTATTGATCATAAAGATGTTCTTGATTTATTTACATGAAAAAAAATTCTAAAATTCTTTTCAAGAGCCACACCCTGATATCTTCACTTCATTCATTTCTCATTGCATTAGCGAGTAGTTTAACAAAGAGTGGAAAAAAAGTTTATTGGAAAATTTTTTCATTTGACCCAAAAATTAATGCTTATGACTATACAAAATTTTAGTCTATCAGTCATGGTTGCGGTCAATTTGTTTTTATCCAATACATGTATAGCATATATTAGTGTAACTTCATTTTTTTTAAAAAATTTGTTGCAGTGCAAGCAAATTTAAGCAAATTTCTTTTTCCAAATCGTACATATTAAATTGTCTATCACTTTTTTATTTGTTAAATTCGCAATGTGTTTCTTCCAAGACAAATTTTGTAACCTCTATTGAGATAAATTACAATATGACCCAACAAGTAATTGTTCTTTAATTATTGAAAAGAAAGCTTGATGAAGTTGGAACCGACCTCATCCGGTCTTATGTTGACAATTTCAGCAAACAAATTTGAAGTACAAATTTATGTAATACCCATAAATATGTTTACAAATTTAGCTTTATTTCTTTCGTTATATCTGTTAGAAGATGCAAACATATTAACTTTTTACCAAATCTTGACAAGAAAAAAAAAACAGCATTTGTATTTACCACACAAAATTATCCAAAATGTTGATGTTAAGTTATAATGGTGATATAAACCTAGAAGGGTGGTAGACAGGGTCGGAGTTGTTCAAAAGAAATGTTGAAGTGTAAAAAATAAGGGGGATGGCTGGTATATTTTTGTGACCCCTCTGATGTCAATTTGGGAAAGACATGAACTATAATCGTCAGCTTATGTTGTTTTTTTTATGGAGGCCCCAGAATGGTGGCGGCTTGGGGTTTGGTGTCTTCAAAAGAAATGTTGAAGAAAAAAAAATAATAGGACCAGCTCATATATTTGACTCTCTAAGGATCAATGCGGGAATGATTTTTTTATGTGAAAATTTTTTTAGGCGCATTGAGCATTTTTTGGTAAAGAGCAAAACTGTAGATTCGCGATATCATCACGCTGTTAGCGTAACAGAAATGATTGCTGACAGCATTCGTTTTTAAGGGTTACCTGGCATCGGCCAAGCCGAAGGCCGAAGAGATTACCAAACCGATTCCCGTACCAATTCCGACTACCGAGGCGAAGACCAACCGATTACCTAACCAATTACCGAGTACCGAAGGGATTACCGAAGCGATTACCCTCCCATTAACGTTTACCCAAGCTACTACCAACTAATTACCAATTACCGAAGCGATTACAACCGATTACCAAAGCGATTACCAACCGATTACCGAACCAATTACCGATTACCGAAGTGATTACCAACCGATTACCGATTAACGAAGCTATTACCAAACCATTACCGATTACCGAAGCGATTACCAACCGAGTTCAAATTACCGAAGGGATTACCAAAGCTATTACCTACCTATTACCGTATAGCGAAACTACTACCAACTAATCACCAATTACCGAAGCGATTACAACCGATTACCGAAGCGATAACTAACCAATTACCGAACAAATTACCGATTACCAAAACTATTTCCAACCGATAACCGATTACCGAAGCGATTTCCAACCGATTATCAATTACCGAAAGGATTACCGAAGCAATTACCTACCCACTACGGTTTACAGAAGCTACTACCAACTAATTACCAATTACCGAATCGATTATAACCGATTATCGAAGCGATTACCAATTACCAAAGCGATTTCAACCGATTACCGAGCCAATTACCGATTACCCAACCAAAGTAATTGTGTTACAAATATAATATATATAAACATTCAATAACGCATAAATTGATAAAAAGAGTTAAAAAAATTAGAACGCGTCGGATTTACCGACTCTACACCGAGAAAAAAAAGCAAGAGTTAAATCACCTAAGTCTGCTTAGGTAAAGGGAATTGTATGAGAATTATAAACTTATGCTTATTCACCTAAGCAATTTATTGTTTAATACATTGCTTTGAAAGCACATACTTTGATACCCTGCCAAAAAAATAAATATTTGATTCAGCTAAGCCCAAAACTCAAATATACAAATAAAAGAAAAAACTAGCATGGATAGCTTAAGCATAGTTTAGAGCTATTTTCTGCAAAAAAAAAAAAAAAAACACAGCTACGTCGTTAGAAACACGAGAGAAGGATAGATGTGATAATTTAATGTTTTTTTTTTGTAATAAAATAACTTTTAAATTCAAAAATAACATAAAGTAAATTAAAAAACACACGTTAATATTCACACCAGTAAATTTCATTACATTTCATCAACAAAAAGGAAAGAAAAAAAAGAAAAAAAATGTCTGTTCCCGCAGTGCGGAATTGAACTTGGTATTTTTGGTGCTTGTCCGTCGTTCTACCCACTGAACAAAAAACATAACTGAACAAAAAATAAACTGACATAACTGCCGCTATGTTAACAGATGCAGTATGTCACAGTATTCTGTTGATAGCCATACAACAAAAATCTATTAATAGATTATTGTGTTATGCTGCAGCATAGCTTCAGTTGTAATTAATATTGAATCAATCATTCAGCATAACGAAGGAGTTTGGCTCGATGCATAGTGAGGGACTTGTTAATAGATGGTATCGGTGGGTGTGGGTTCAAATCTCCACGGCAGGCGAAGATTAAATTTTTATATTTGATATTTAATTTAATTTAATGGTATTGTTATAAAAAACGCAAGTAGCGAAGAGAAGCCGAGAAGCCATGAATTTCTAAGAATAACAGTGTTGATAAAAGGAAAATTTGTGTAGTTGCCGATTTCAGTAAAGCAAAGCAAATCACAGAACGAGTGGCGGCTTCAAAAAAGGAAAACCCGGAAAAAGTTGAAATTAATTTTTTTTTTTTTTTTTAAATAAAGTATAAATTACCAAATACTTGGTTAATTTATCTTAATTAAGGCTTAGGCGTTTTGATGACGTACTTGGGAGGCTGAAAACTGCCAAAGCCAACTTATAAATTATACTAGGTTTTTTTTTTTCAATTTAACATAAGCTTTTTTCTCGGTGTAGCTACTTTGGAAATTCATAATAGCTATGTTATTTCATAGATTTAAGTTTTCACTTCGGTCGGCAGTAAAATTTTAAAAAAAAAAAAAAAATATAATAAAAAATTTCACGATTTACCAATGATACTTAGTGGAATCTTCAATATTAATATGGCAGATGATAAAAATCTGACACTAATTGAATTTTTGAAAGATACATTAGGTTTGGCTTTATCCAATGATCGAAAACTCAGTACTACTTAATATAATACGACGACCGATGAGATTTTTACTGATACGTACAGAAATTACAAATTAACATTTTTGTTTCTTACTTAAGGTACCATAAACATATTGGTATTCTTTTTGGAATATCATGGAATTATATATATTGATACTACAATTAATTTGAATATTTAAAAAAAAAGTGTTAATTCATAGCCCATTTTATTTTTAAGCCACGTCACAAAACTGGAAGGTAAAAAAAAAATCGAAAAAAAAATTTAGGAATAGCAATATGACAATTCATAAACAGTAGTTACAAAATAAACATATTTAAAAAAAAAACGACACACAAAATTTGCATTTTTCACTTTATAGACCTAATAAGTCAAGAAATCTATGGAAAGTGACAAAATTTTGTAGACACAGTTAACCATAATAATAATAGCAGTTAGAACTTGACTTTACTTTCAAAATTTTTTCACATAAGAAAGTACAGGTAAAGTATAACTATTAATTCTATCGAGTTGTTTTTCTTTATTTTTGAACCTAAGAATGGCGACAAGTTTGACTAATTTTTGTCACTTATATTATCATATAATTTATTATCTTTAATGTATTTTTTCTTTTATCTTTTCACAACTTTCATTCTTTCAAAACGAAAGTTGTGCTAAAAATATCTATATTCTTTAACGTTGAGTTATTAAAAAAATTACCATGCTTATCGCTTAATATCCATACTAAATCTTTGTAATGCTTTCTCTAACTTTACGCTTTTTTTTTTCTTTTATGAACATTAGTCAGATATTTTGACAAATTGTTGACTAATTTTAACACCCAGCTAGTAAATATTAAAAAAAAATATGTAATATTGCAGAACGAGTTCTGGAAGTCAGGCGTGAAAAAAAATCAAATATTAAACCTTCACAAATAATGTTAGACAAAGTAAAACAAAACAAAACAACACACACACACACACACGCTAGCACAAGCTTATGCAGATTTTATTTTTTTTTTTACACTCTATGCCAGCAACTGAAAAAGTTTCGTTAAAATCATCTTAAAATATAATGATTGTACCTGTTATGGAATCTAGCTATAACGAAATAACAAAAATAGAAGAAGAAAGAATATATAAGTGATTTTTTGCAACTTTTTGTACTGTTCCTTGTGAGAAGATGAGTTAAAAGTTTATAAAGCAAAATTAAAATGAAAACAAATTAAAAATGTATAATTATAAGCAATAAAACAGTTTAACAAAATTTTAAATGATTTTGACCGACAGCCAAAGTGTGTGGTTATTTTTTGTGGCACAGTGTAGATTAGCATTTGTGCTTAGTTCTGGCTTTTTGAGATGTTTTGGCTTTTAGCACTTTGTTGTTGTTGTTTTTTTTTTTCTAGCACTCAATCAGAACAGCAACAAGTTGGCGTAGTTCGAGCGAATATAGAAGTCGTAGTTCTCTAAACAGTTATGAGGTTAAAGACCTGAGCCAAAACAAAAAAAACAAAAAACAATGAAAAAACAAAACAATAAAAGTAGCTGTGAAAGAGGGAGTTGTGGAGGGTAGCAATAGATTTTTGTTCCAGTTTTGCATATTGAACAAATTTAACAGAAAATCATGTTGCTGGAAAGTTAAATGAGTCAGAGTTGCAATTTATTAGAGGAACTGACTTAAATATTGGCTTAAGTCTACTTTAATGAACCTGCTGAATTTCATGTGGTTGCTTGGGCCACAGGGGGGTTAGTGGCATTTTTTGTTTTCAATGCCATTCTAATCTACAAAAAAAAATTCTACCTTAAACGCATGATACAATTATAATTCTGCCATGCCTTGTACTAAGCACCTTTTTGAAATTTAAACGGATTCATTAAACTAGACATATATGGTAAAGTATTTAAAAACTTTTTGTTTTTTTTTTTTTTTTCAAGTCATTTCAAAAATATGAACCTTCTAAAACATCACAAAAATCTATGAATTAAGGCGGTCTTCTCATTGAGCAACTTTTTTTTTTTGCATTTACTTATAGCTTGGGTAGTTGTGAATATGCCCCTAAAAGGATTTTTAGAAATTCGAAATACTTTAGACGATACAGCCTTTTTTGTGAAGCAAGGTCTTCGTCAAAATGAGCTATTTGATTTGGTGATGGAGGTAATAAAACCAGCTTACGAAGCGCTGTCGGCGGATAATTTGCTTGAAAGATGCCTTGGATCTGAAACTCAGAATTCCAATGAGTCCTACAATTCTGTTCTTTGGTCACTTTCGCCCAAACACATCAACTCTGGCGCACGCACCATCGAAGTGGCCAATTTCATTGCAACGTGCCTCTTCAACGACGGTTTTATACCCATACTTAAAATTATGGGTTTGATGGGTATTGCGATTGGCAAAAACGCATACGAATACGAACTATCTCGCAATGAAGACAGATTGAACCGATCAGAGACTCGAGCTGCGGCATCATCAAAAGCTGGCAGAACGGCTCGCAGAGCAGAGAGGGCAGCAGAAAGCAGTTTCTACGAAAAAGAGGAAGGTGGCCTGTATGGAGCTGGCATCGCCGACTAATATTTGTAAGTAAAAATTGTCAGCTCTTTAAAACTGCATTTAAACATTTTTGATTTTTTTTTTTTTCCCAAAAAAATTACTTCAAACTTTAAACTCGTTTATCTCGAACCCACGTTTTTCGAACTGGCGGCCATGATATCTCCAGTTCAACTGAACCGATTTTCATGAAACAAAGTGGAATCGACGCAAAATTGTCACCATTCTCGGGTGAACCTCGACCATAATTTTAAAAAATTTTTTACTATTTTTTTTTACACTAAACTACAAAAAAAAAACCCGAAATTGAAATTTTTTTTTTGAATGGCCGCCATTTTGTGAAAAAAATCACAAAATTAAGCTTGAAGTTCACCCGAGAATTACATCTATACTGATTATAACCCCGTTTTTTTTTTCATTTCAGACGCTCCGGAGACCCGGAATCGTGGCCGCCGTGACGACACCTTTTTTTTTCACCACCAACATTGAAGTCTCATTACTTTTTGAACAGCCCACGTATCGAGGCAAAAAAAATTTTTTTATTTACCTTGAACCTTTTGTAATACAATAAATAAAAAAGTTTTCAATTATTCTTTGCGTTTTCAAATAAGAATTTTTTTAAAAAGGGTCCAAAAAACGGGTTTTGAATGAGAAGACCGCCTTAAAGTGAAATTTAAGTGAAATAATGCGAGCCATACACAATACAATCTAATAGTCAACTCAGTCAGTTGTTGCTCAAATCAAAGCGTATATGGCTCTGTCATTTGATCAGCATGGCAGTTGTCGAGCAAAAGATTTTGCTTTTTGAAAGCTACTTCGAAAATCTTTCAATTTGATTGTGCTGTGTATGGTCAAATCTTTTGAACAGCTGTTAACATACATATTTTTAGCTGTAATTTGTGAAGACAGTGTTGAGTGTGTTTAAAATTGTCTTTAATTTAATTTGATTTTAAATAATAAAGATAAAAACGACATTCTTAAAGAAAATCCTTCAATTCAGTTTATACAGTGTGTGTGGCCGAGAACCAATTCAATTAAAAGATTCGATTCGATTGGCAATTGACTTCCATTGTGTATGGTTTGCATAAGATTTGTAGCAGAATTTTTGTATTGAGTATAGAAATTTGAATAAGTGGTTTGGAACTGATATGGTGTATATTAATAATTAATATATATTTAAGTATATTTAATAATTTTTTTTTAGCATAAATGCCTTAAGGTGCCGAAGTACCAGCGAAAGCTTCCCATAATTACGTCTTATTTAGAGCAGATGCACTTCAAGCTTTAAATTGTTTCAAGCACAATTAATTTTAAATCAATTCTTCTCACACCAACAACAACTTCGGCAAAATCTAATACTCATTCCCGAAGTTAACTTACCTAAACTCAAAAAAATCTTCGTAGCAATTAAGAAAAAAACGCTAAAGAGATCAAGTACTGACTACGAATTGTTAAGTCTTATTTGGTTCGTAGATATAAAAAGCTCTTAAGCTTTTTAAGATCAAGAACTTTCAATTCAACTCATGTCACAAACAACATCTACGTAAAAATCCAAACCTCGTTCCGAAATTCAGCTTATCCACGATAAAGTCTATATTCGAAGATTTTTAAGAATAAATGCCTTGAAAGTTCAAAATACCATCAAGAGACACTTCAAATTCTAAAGTTTTTTTAATATCAAGAACTTTCAATTCAACTCTGGTCCTTACATATAAAAACAAACTTAAAATGACCACTAATAATTCATACGGACCTTAAATGCTCGAATTAATACGCCATTACTTCTCACTTTATTGAGCTTAAAGTATTTTACATTTATCAATGCATTTGTCAATACAGTAGTTCTGTCTTTTCTTTATTATGTTCTTCGTTTTAATTCATTAATTGCGTTTTTGTTTATTATGGCTCGCGGCAGAGCAATATCACTGAAGAAATTTGCAAATTAGTGATATTAAAATATAACTCTGGTAAAAGTTATAGTCAAATTTCATTAGAACTGGATTTAATAATACATTTAAATACATTTAATACAAAGAAGTGACATTCTGGCTGTAGAACGATAAGTAGTGAACTTATTTAAGAGGATGAATAGAAAACCTAAGTTGATCTAGAACAGTTCTTAGTGACGGAACATGGGATGACCTAAGGAACGCGAGTTCTATGGTTACGGAGTCATCGTAGTAGTCGTGAAAGTAACGAATCACCGGGGAGTGTGGGAAAGCCACATACAGGGCAAAGGGTGACAGATAATTGAATGTTGAAATTGGGAGGTACGCAAGATGCGGAAAGCTGAAACAATACTTAACATTATACGTGAACGTGGACAAAGAAATTTGCCGGTTAAAAACGTATATCGCCTACTCTATCAGCGTGATCTTTACCTTCGGGCGTATGGCAAACTTTGTCGTAATAAAGGTGCTATGACAGAAGGTGTGACAGTTGAAACAGTTGATGGTATGTCTTTGGAAAAGATCGATAAAATCATAGAGGGTTTACGCTATGAGCGATATCGGTGGACACCAGTAAAACGTATCTATTATTTCTTTCTAGGAAGCTTTTCTACTTTGTTAGATACAGAGATTGCGAAAAAGCTAGATATTGAAAAAATATATTTTAGTTTTGATGGTTCGAAAACTCTGAAAGTGGCTGTTATAAGAAAAGGTGGTACTACAAATCAGAAAAGCGCAATTCAGAAGGTAAGTCTTTTTGTGATTTCAGAGTTTGGTAAGACTGATAGTAAGAGTAAAAAATTTACCTATGGTGAGCTAGAAGAGATACTTGGTCAATCAAATTTACCTGCACAGAATGAACATGTGAAAAGTACTAGGGATGATCTTAAAGTTAAATTAGTCATATTAAGTTTCTTAAACCTTCTTGATGCTTGTGAATAGCTGATAACTGCCAAATCTCTTCTATTTGTTGCAAATACCCTTTTATAAACCCGACTGTTTGTCTTAAGCCAATTCTAAAGAAACTGACGATTATATGCACCAAAATCACAACTTTATCACTATAAATATAGTTGCCGCCCTGCATTTTTGGACAATTCTCGTACCAATTTTCTATGGCGTCATTGATATAACAAAAAATGCACCCTCTTTCTTGGAGAAATTTGTTATATTCATGGCAGTTACTGACTCTCATTTTTTGTGGCATATTTTTTCTTCAACAGTTAAATGGCTATTTATAATGAATTTTGTCAGTAACAATACTGACGTTTTACTGGTAAAAATACAACAATACAAAAAAACTGGATTTATTGCAACAAAAGTGCACAAAAGAGATCAACAGCAAAAATTTCTTCACGGGATTTACGTGCTTTATCATCCATTAATAAGAAAAATAAAAGAAGTTTCGTTAGAAATTTGTCAATAGAATGCTCAGACTTATAGCCTTATTCTGTTGATTGACAACTGTAAATTCATTGACAAGCTAGATTTTATGTGCTATTTTTTGGTCCAAGGGGTTGAAAACATTCAAAATGTTTCGCTTATTTATTTGTTCTGAATATTTTTTTTATGTTGCTAACAGTTTTGTAATGTTATGAGCTTTTGTTTATATTTAAGAATAAGACATTTTTACAGTTGTCAATAAATGTATAATTGTCAATCAACAGAATCGGACTATTATTCGGCAAGCAAGTGAGCCGTGAGTGGACACGGAAAAATTTACACAAGTTATCGTACAAGTTTTATAAGGTATGTTTGATATGATGGTAAAAAATATAACATAAAAACTTTTCATTTTTAGGCGCAACAAAAGCCTTTGCTAACAGCTTTGCAGAAGCGAAAGTGTTTAGCATGGGCAAAGGAGAAACACAACTGGGTGCAAACACAGTGGACTCCATCATTGTTAGTGGTGAATCTAAATTTGATGTTTGTGTGGGGGATAAAAGCCCAAGAGACACACGAACGGAAAAAGTAGCCTTTCATAGAGATTACCTACTTCGCACTGTTAAATTTCCATGGTATGGGGCTGCATTTCCTCAAAGAGTTTAGGTAGACTGCAATCTATTAACGGAACAGTGAAGGCATAAGACTACATACATTTGCTCGAAAACAATTTAGCTCAGTCCGTGGGAATGCTTAACATGAGCGAATACATTTTCCAGCAAGACGGTGCCACGCCTCACACAGCAAAAATAACAAAATATTGGTTGCAAAACAATAATATTTCTGTCTTAGATTGGCTATCATCAAGCCCAGATCTTAGCCCGATAGAGTCTATTTGGGCGTTGATGAAAAGACGGCTAAGAAATGACCCTGCTACGGCTGTGGAGCAATTAAAAGAAAAATTTCAAAATATTTGGAACTCAATCACTCAAAATAGATGGTCAGAAACTTATTTCTTCAATGCCCAAACGATGTAAAGAAGTCACTGCAGCAAAAGGATCGCTTCTTTGTATTGCAACGTCTAATTTTCTGTGTTCATCAGGCGGACAAAGCAACTGCACTCTAACGGATTGGAGTCTGCCAGTAGACTGAAATTTTTAGCGGCGCAAGCATTTATATACGTATGCATTGCTTTTAAAGTTCTGAGAAATTCATAAAACGGTTCTATTCAACAAACAACACGATGTTGCTTTCGAGATTTCTGCACGAACTCAAGCAACAAGCATAAAAACATCAGCAGCAGCTAAATCATCAATGCATTTTTCTCATACAAAAATGTGAATTTTTCTTCTTTTCTTTTGCTATATTGTGACTTTATTTAAGAAGTGACAAAATTAGGTATTAGTTTTATGCACAAAACAGCTGACATTTTGGCATAAATTTTATCTTTGTGTGATGACTATTAAAAGCTATATGTGTACCTAAAGTGTCACCCAAAAAAACGTTAGCATCACCTTGAACAAATTTGTGAAAATACCCTCATATAAACCGTGCTCTGGGACGTAATTCTACGTCAAAATCGCTAAAGAAGTCCAAGTACCAGCAAAAGCTTTGAATTGTAACGTGTTGTTAAATGCTTACAATCAATCTTCAAGCTCTAAAAAGTCTTAAGATCAATCAATTTGTTTAAATTCAACTATTTATATTAACACCATTTTAAAAACCCAAAATTTTTCCAGTAATGTCGCGCACAAAAATCTGCTTCTCAGATTTTTTTCGCAGATTGTTCTGTTGCGTTATAATAGAAATTATAGTGATCTCAATAATGTTAATTTGCCGGGGTTTCTCGCCATTTTTGTATGGCTTGAAAAACTCCTAATCCCAAGAGTAACGAGTAAAGCACTGAATTTTGCAACGATCAAAACAAACAGTACGGGAGAGATCTGTCAAAACCACTTGACCGATTCCCAATGGAAGTTGCCATTGCAAATGAAACTTAAAGAATTTGTTCTTTGAGTCAAAGAATTCATTCTATGAGAATTGTTCATTGAAATTAATGAAATTTATTAGTTGCATAAAATTCATCGATTTTAAGAAAAAATTTTTAGTGAAATATTTTAGTGCAATGCGGATTTGCAACAAAGGTTTTTGATTGCTTATAACTCAGCAACAACAAAGGAAAAATCAACTTTTGTAGGGTTCATACATTAGTATGAACTAGGAAATTTTACGAGAAATCCATTGTTGAGATGTATTTCCTTAAAAAAAAAATTATTTTCCTTTAAAAAATTCGATTTAAGCAAAGCCCTTAAAAAAATTAATTAGGAGTTTTTTTTTGAAAAAAACATTATTAATAATTTTAATTTTAGTTTTCATAACTAGGTTGGTTGATTTTTTAGCCCTAGCTGATTTTTGAAATTAAATTTAAAGAGGAAATAGAAAAAATATGCCAAAAGTTTGTGTAAATGAAATCGGAAAATAAGTAGGAAAGAGAAAACCTCGTATTTTTAATAAAAAAAAAAAAAAAAATCTCAACTACACTTAATATCAAAAACGCAGTTGTGCTACTGAAAATATTAAAAAAAAACTAGAAATATAACTTAATTCTTATTACATATTCAGAAATACCTTTTGTCAGGGAAATTATTTCCCAGCGAGATTTCTTAACTATTTGTCAAACAAAAAATAAGTAACTTTATGAAAATTCCTAACCCCCTTTCTGTCGATCTTATGCGTTCATGGCACTTTAAGTCTTTCAACTCTAAACTTTTGCTAATCTGAAAACTTAAAAAGAACTCAAGCTGAACAAGTGCCGTCTAGGCCAAAAAATTTTGCAGGGTCAGAGAATTCAGAACATTTGAAGGCATTAAGAATATATGAGTTAAACTTTTATGAAAATCTCTTAAGTTTGCATGGAAAAAAGCCAATGACCGGCATTTCATCTAACTATGTTATTTATCTACCAACCAAGATATGTAGACTTCTTTAAGAATTTTTTTTTTAACATTTACATGATTCAAATAAGTGGAACGCCTTGAACTTCCTCAAAAAGAGTTGAAGCTGCAGACAGACAGACATTCAGACATATAAATAGTCAAACCGCGCCGCGTGTAAATCAACCAGCTTGACGACTTTGAAGCTGCCAAGAGAACTGCTGAAAACAAGCTAAGGTTTCACACTTCATGGCATATTGAGCGTGCTAAAAAATAAAACAAAAACAAAACACTCAAACACCAATAAAAACTAAAACAACATTAAAAATAAAATTAAATAAGCTATGAAATCAGTCAAACCAAAGCGAACTCTACTTCATAAATTTACATACTTTAAAGTGACTTTAAAAGTGGAGACACCTAAAAAAATATATATTAAAAGAACTAAAACCATTTAAAAGTAGAAGTTGAAGAGCTTCTACCAAGGTTTCAAGGACTCAAGAGTGTTATATGCGCAGGTAAATTATTTTTTTTTTTTGTTTATAGTTTTGAAGAAATGCAAAAAAAAAATTAAATGAAAAATAAAAAACTTATTTTCGATCGTATTTCTTCAAATAATTATTTTTTAAGTCTTGGTAAAAAAACTAACAAATGCTGCTGCTAAAAAAATAATTAAGAACTGCAGAAAAAAATTATTCCTTATAAGATATCCCTAAAAAAATGATTTTTCGAAACGTTCCTCCTACCTAACCTACATGTATTATTTATGCTGCAGTAAAACTCTAGTTATCAAATATTCAAATAAAATGTAAAAACTGGTTTCTCGAATAATCCGAAAAATACTTCCTTTTAACCTTCATGTGCACGGTAGTTTACATTTCTAACTGTTTTGTTGAAAAAGTTGAATAAAAAAATTATTCATCAAAATGGATCGAGGTTTTCAGTAGGTCCCTTAAAATTAATTCTGAATAATTTTGGCCTCTTTTGGCGTAAAAAAAAAACACAGGCGCGTCGTTGGACACACGAGAGAAGCGAAGCTTTTTCACAGTTTCACAGATTTGATAATTTGATGGTTTTTTCAAAAAATTTTAAATAACAAAAAGTAATTTAAAAAAAAAAACACACGTTAATATTCCCTTCAGTAAATTTTATGGCATTTCATTATAATTTTATTTATTTTATTACATGTTACAGTCATTGATATTTCAACACACTTGTGGGCAATTGTTAATTTTCCCTTCGCACTATGCAAAAACAAAACAAAAGCATGTATCAACAACAACACAACGTATTCACATAAAAAAAAAAAACAAAATCCACATATTGATTATCAATATAACTGCATATCAAATATAACTGCAGCTATGTTAACAATTGTTAACAGATGGCTTTGACAAATACAGGATGATGACCAGTGTTGTCACTTGCAAGTTTTCAACAGTGGTAGATTGAGTCGAAAATGAGTGGTAGATTTTAAAAAAAGTTGGAACATATTTTTTTCTTAAGAAAAAATTCGACTGAAGCCCTACAGAAAAAAAAATCATAAGATGTATAAAATAATCAAATAAATAATTCTCATATAATGTTCTTAAAAGAGTACTGTATCCACTTTTTTTATACCAAAAGGAACAAAATATTATTTGTAATAAAATTTCTAAAATTTGAACTATTATGCAGTAATTTTTATATAAAAATATAGAAAAAAGTGGTAGATTTTGGAAAAATACTAATAATAGTGGGTGATAAAAGTGGTAGAAACCAAAAAGTGTTAGATTTACCACAATTGTGGAAAAGTGACAACACTGATAATTCTTGTAGCAAACCACTTGCTGCAGCAGCTACCCAAACCAAAAACAAATCTATTAATCATCTCATATAGCAACCCAATCCACAAAAATATATTAATAGATTATTGGACTTGCTGCAACATAGCTTCAGTTGCACTTAATATTGAATCAACAATTATTTCCAACACAGCTCGGTGGCCTGGTGTATAGCGTATAGAACTCGTTATCATTTGGGTCCATGTTCAAATCCCCACTAGGTCAAAGAAATATTTTTAATATTTAATATTAAAGTATTAAATTTTCTTGTAGTAATAAACGCAAGCAATGAAAAAACCATAAAACTCTAAGAAAAAATCTGTTGTAAACTTTTCAGATTTCACTCCAAGCAAATCACAAAACGAGGCGTAAAAAGCTTTGCTTCTCACTAAACTTGTTCATCTACATTTGCATTTCATTGTTCCAATTGCTCCAATTGTTGTTTCACTCGTGCATTTGTTTAAGTAAATTTAAAAATAAGGAAAGAATTTCCAAATTGAAAGATACTGCAGAAAAAGGAAGCTGCAACAATAGGGAAATTACCAAAGATATTTGAACTTTTTCAAGTAAAACCTTCGACTTTGGCATTGTCGCCAACTGTGCCTCATTCAGACGACAACAAAGGCAATGAAAAAAAGCGAATCCGGCTTAAACACATTGGTTGAGATAGGGATATATCGGATTTATATCCACAGTTCAGACAACAACAAAAGTGGCAAAACCGGTTCGTTCGCAACAGACGTTTCTGACAACAACAACAGTGAATTTTTGACGGACGCAGCACTATGGAATATTCCAGCAGATATTTCATCGTTTCAAATTTACTGGATAATCAAAGCTGGTGAAATCAACTTGATCAAATTCAAAGAATTGAATTAATTACTTTTTATCAATTTTAGGGCCAGATTTATGTCGAGAAATTCTGAAAAATTGCACTGTCAGTGCGAAAGATCAGACGGGACGGATATTTTTGTTATGCTTTTTAATATGCATGCTCGTCAATGGTGATATCTTAAATCACGACTTGATAATTGTTTCACCATCGAAAAAACACCATATTCTGTTTCACTTGTCGTTTGTTTGGCATTGATGATTCTGTTATAGTACAACGGTGATAGTACAACGGGTGCAGTAAGGGCTATGTTATGCTGGCGGTCATGGGCATGCATTGTTGTTGTTTCAATGCAAATTGAAAAATTGAGAGCGAGAGAAAGAGAATAAATTTTGCCCACCACGGTCACCAAATGATTCGATAAAAATATGAAATCACGGGATCAAAACAGTGTTGCGTTGTGGAATTATTCACAGCATTTGTGTTTTCGCATTAAAATAGTACAATTTCAGTGCGAAATATATGAAAGCAGTAATGAATTCTGCTTAGTAGCAACACTCAACCATGTTCAACGGTGATACTTTTTTTCGGATAAAGTATTAAAAGTAGCAAGAAGTATACTAATGTTTGGGGATTATATGACCGTCAGCAGAACATACTTTGGGCACAGAGCTCATCAAACGGAAAAAGAGCGCAAAAAGTGACGTGACCAGGGATCATTTGACCGCCAGCATAACACCACCCTAACATGTCCTCTCCAAGCGATTTTAAGGTGTCTTTCACTAGTTTTATTGTGTGAGGCGGCGCTTACTCTAACAAAACAAAATCACTGTAACAAAATCACTTTGCCATGTCTTCCGACCTATTCCGGTTGTCTTTCGACTAATGCGTGGTTTAAATTAATCATTTGTTGGCAATAGCGTTGTGTATTAACGGTTTCACCGGGCTTCAAGAGTTCATAATACACATTACAACTCTGGCCCCACACAGGGCATGGTCTTCTTTGGCCTTGGTGTTGAAGAACCGGCTTCGCCAGGTGAAAGCAACGATTTTTTTGTCGCTTCGGGTTTTCAAAACATCTCAATTTTTCGTCACCCTTCACAATTCGATGCAAAAAATACTTCCTTTCATGGCGTTGAAGCAACATTTTGCAAGTGACTTTGCGATTTTCCATTTGACGTTCATTTAAATCGTTTACTGAGACCCATTTACTGAATTTATTGATCTTCCCCATTGTTCGTAAATGTCTGCTGATTGTTTCTTGTGACACATACAATACTTCTGCCAATTGCTGTTGAATTTGAGTTGGGTCATCATACAATAACTCCAGCAAATGCTCGTCTTCGCATTTTTTAAATTGTCGAAACCATGTCTTATATGTTCTAATTGATGGAACATGCTTACCATATGTTTCTACCAGCAAAGCATGACTTTCAACAGCATTTTTCTTTTAATTAAATAAGAAAAGCAATTCGTGCCGCAAATGAACTCGACATGATTGCTGAACGATAAAACAAAGACGCTAGTTTTTGTCGGACTCAACTTGTGTGTGCTTGTAGCTAAATGTTAGACGAACAAAATGACAGATGTATCACATTAGGTCTGTTTCCGTAGTAACCCAATAAACATTGTGGCGAGGTGATTCGTTAACGAACCGCTTGTGAATCGTTTTTTTTTTTTAAGTTTTCGAACAGTTTTATACCGACTTCATCAGAGGTTGGCTTGATGATTAAAGAAAGCACCAATTGAAATCATGACTTTCGTAAACTGCATATAAAATGTTTTGAAAGAAAAAAACAATTTTTTCCGACTTTTCAATATACAAATTTTTTTAAGAAAAGTGTTTTTTTTTAACTATCTATTGTTAATACGTCATTTAAGCGAATATTTGTTTTTTCAATTTTATATTTTTTTTTAATTTTAAGTGAAAAAAGACTTAAATTTAAATTTTCATAAATTTTTATATGAAAAAAATGTTGTGAAATATTTTTTCTTCTTATGTTATTTCGTGCTTATTCTTTATATAAATAATTTCCATTTAATAATTTGTTCAAAATTTTCATATGAATAAGTTCTCGTTAACAAATTGCTTTTTGTTGTTTTGGCGACTCGTTAACGAATTGCTTTTTATAGTTTTGGTGACTCGTTAACGATTGCTTTTTACAGTTTTTGGCGACTTGTTAACGAATGGCTCTTTTCGGTTTTGATAAATGTATAACGAAGCCGAAAAAAAGTTGATCAAAATATGATAAGTAAAAATAATTTCAAACTTTTGAAAAGCCAAATCTTTTAAAAAATATCTAAATACCAAAAAAAACAAAAAAATTTTTTTTGAACCAAGTTGGGGTTTGAACCCATGTCCGTGAATGCTGGCTTTTATTATCAAGCAAATTAAGCAAGATATATTCAGCATCTGAAATAGCCGAGTGGGTAAGGTGCCGGACTAGCATTCAGATGACGTGATTTCAATTCTTGACCTGGTAAGCTTGAAATTAGTATTTAATTTTTTTTTTTTTTTTATATGATTTATATGATTTATATGATTTATATGATTTATATGATTCGTTATCGAATTGCTTTTTTTAGTTTTGGAAACTCGTTAAAGAATTGATTTTTATAGTTTCGGCGACTCGTTAACGAATTGCTTTTTATAGTTTTGGCGACTCGTTAACGAATTGTTTTTTTCGGTTTTGACGATTCATTAACGAAGGAGAAATTTCTACCGCTCGCGATATTATAAATGAATTGCTACTAATAATTGCTAATGAATGAAATGTACAAGAATGCGATTCGTAAACGATAACATTAGTGAATCATTTTGTTTGTTGGGAACTTCAAGTAAAGTTCGAGTAAAGTTCAAATGAGAGTATCTACCAAAATGAGAGAATTTATCAAAAAGCACAGAAATGACTTCAAGCAACATATGCTTTCACAATTTTGTAATAAAAACAGTAGATTATTTGTTTCAAATTAATGATTTTTTCTAATGAAAAACACTTTCTGTATCATACTTAAGAAATTAGCATACTTAGAAATTATTAATTATATTTGAGGACAAAATTTTATTTTATTTTCACAAATCAATTGAAAATTTTGATCTGCAAATTTCACGAACAGCTGTTCGAAGCTATTCGATACATGCTCGAAGAAATTTTTCAAGCAAAGTTCAAGCCAGTTTCAAGCTCGAAAAAGTGATATTTTGTTCTTCTTCTCAACAACTTCAAGTTACTTACCCAGACCAAAGTCCTATGTCGTTTACAAGTAGAGGTCAAATGTAAGGCTCAGACTTATTTGGTGTTGCTGTGTAAAGATAACCATAATATAATTATATATTATAATTACCTTGTTAGGGTCTTGAAAGCTTGAATATAATTTATTATTTATTTCTTTGCAAACTTTTTCAAAAGAGCATTACAAGACCAACCTGAAAGTGCAATAAAAAATTAACTTATAACACACTATAAATCCGAACATTGCATTTTAACTCTACTTTTCACCTTGGTAGGTGGATTCATCCTTCTATGTGAGAGTCATTACCAATCAATTTTGTAATCCAAGAGCGGGACTGAAAAAGCTTTTATTTAAGGCTTAATTTTATTATTTTTCCATTCAAAAAATTTTTCAAGCTGGGAGGGGAGGGGGATACAACCCTTTTAGCCCGTATGTAGATCCGCCACTGACAAGGTTCGAAGTATTATATCTATAAGTAGATTTTAAATCCATTTAATGAATTACGAACATAACTTTGGATTCTCTTTAGGCCGAGCATCTTATTTATTGGATTCTATTTGCAATGAACTACTTTAATTGGAACGAAAGTAATAAATTTAATTAAAAGTGATTTTATAAATACAACATAATTTTCATTAAACGTGGATTCCACCCCGGCCGCTAGTCATTGCGGAAAATTAGTGTTTTGTGCTCGCTACACTAAAAACGGTGCTCCCGTCGATTGATTTCTTCAATATGTTCCGATCACTCGTCACAAATTAAAATATTTGAAGGAAACGGTGATTGAATTCCTGAAGAAATATTCAATTGATTTGTTGAACTGAAAATACGAACAATGTGGCTGAAAAATATTCTGGACTCCAGCAGAAATCCCAATTTACATCGATTCGCCATATTTGTTCTCTGTGTGCACCATTTTCTCTGAATCTTCTCGGATTAGCTGATGTTTTGGAGATCAAAAAAGCTGTTTCGTGTTTTTCTTTCTATGGAAAACATATACTCCTTTTTTGTCAGAATATTTATTCGTTGGGATTTGATCCACGATGCATTGCAACCCAATCAACGTGTTTTCAAGAGAGCGATAGGCATGCGTTGGTCGGCCAAAAAGGATTAAATTTCTTCTTTAAATGAAGACATTGTCGATGTGAAAGGGATGCTAAAATAGTTGCATTCTCAAAATCTGGAACGCCGTTCTCAATAAATTCGACAAAATGAGTCGTGCTCTGCAGAAGTCAGATTTCAATTTATCTGCAGCGGCGTTATTATATCAAAGCCTTATCGACCACATTGCACGCAAAGAAAAAAAAACGTTTATCGCCAGTTTGCCGCAAATGAACTTCATTTACCGTGCTAAAAAACATTTTTTCGAACGTTTCAACAGTTACGAGAAACGGAAACAGTTGCGGGAAACAAGTAATTCAGTTGCAGGAAATTAATTGTGCTTGTTATAAGAGCGTGCGATTTTTCAATTGCCGCAAATGAAGAATTTGTTTGTTGCAACACAAAACTTCGCTTGTAGGAAACGAACTTCTTTTATCACTAACGAGCATCTTATTTTTTATTTGCTTGAAAAAACAATAAAAAAATTATAAGAGAACTAACTTAATGCTGCTTTTATTAACTAATTTGAAATCAAATAAGTTTATCAAAAATTACTCTTCCTCTTGGGTTACAAGACATTGCCCGGGCGGGGTACGAGTCCCGTAAGTAAGAAAGTTTCAATTTTTTCAAAGCATATTAAATTTTTTGCAAAAGAAATGTTTTATTAAAATAAAAATTTCATAATTAACAGAAAAATAATAAGAATAGTTCCAGCTGTGGACTTCGAACCGGTGACCTCACGTTTTCAAGTTCAGTGCTCTCCAGCGCGCCAAAGCCAATATATTTTTGCGCTCTGGTAAAATGCATCATAACTAGCGTAATGCTATTTTTTGTAAAACAAATTGCGTTTCGTTATTATTTCGTGATTTTTTTTCGGTTTTTTTTTCGATATTTTCCGTTGTTTTTTCGTTAGAAACAACTGAATTTTTATTTGCAGCAACTGCTGCTCGTAAACGAAGAATAGTTGCCGAATTTTTCAGTTGTGGTAAACGAAAAATTTCTTTGCGTGTGAGGAGCTCAAAAATTAATTCGGCGAATTTTGGGAAGAAGCCAAATCGACTTAAATTGCACTTGAGGGAGGTTTTAGGAAAACAATTTATTGAATATCAAATTTTTTTTAATTGATTTTTAATGTACAACTATTGGAGAATATGTAAAAATATTTCAAATCAATCCCACCCATATGCGCCAGATCGATCAAACCGAAGAAGCTGTTAAAGCTCATAATGTTCGCTGTATGTGTGTATGTAAAAGTGTATGTGGAAGTATGTGTGGAATGTTGAAAATTGAACATGAAAAGCACTTTACCCTATCACATCTTCAATTTTGTGAATTCTTCTTTAGGATTTTTTTTCAAAAAATTTTTGTATATAAACGCGTACAGCTAAAACAAACCTGATGCCAGAAATGAAATTCTCGAACCCAAATCAACCTAAAACCAGTCTCACATATAAACGATAACGTTTTTACACAAAAATTGATCGTAAAAAAATTCATAAAGAGAAAAATTCACAAAATTGAACGTTAAGATTATCGTTGGTGCGTATGTGTTTTTGGCCATCACGGCTGAACCACTGAAGCTATCCACGGTATATTTACAACATGTGTTCGTGTGGTCCTCCAAAGTTTTTTTTCTGTTTTTAGATCCCCTTGGTGGAACTGTGGTCGATTAAAAAAAAAAAAAAAAAAATATATTTGTAAGCCGATTTGGCCCAAATTCACACATAACAAGCACATAAACAAGCTATTCGTCAGATTTAATTTTTTTTTTTTTATATTTGTAATATAATTTTACACATCTTTTACCAAAATGATCATCTTTGACAAATTTGTCCATTTTGACACGCAACAATATGGTCAAAAATGATGAAAATTTTCTGACTTCTTTTTCTATTATAAATTATTTTCTGAATTTTCCATATTTTCATTCCATTTAAATGAATGGATGGAAATGGTAAAAGATCTGCATTCAGGTGTCTATTTTCTAATGCACTTTTTTTTTTTTATACAATTTGGAGTCACGCTATGATGTGGGCTGATTTTCACCTTGTTTTAAAGGACACCAACTTCAGCGCCATATATATATATATATGTATGTATAAGGTAAATATATGTTAACAAACAAAGAATTTTTTTTTTCCTTCTACTAATGATGTAAAATTAGCCTGCAGATGGAGTTTTTTGTATATATAATAAACTTTTTTAGAAACAACTTCTAAACTTTACCTTAATTTTAAACGCTTTTGCCTAAAACCTTCCTTAACGCTGACGAATATACGTTGAGATTGAGAACGTTCCAGATGAGCGATCCTTTTCAAAATCGAAGTTTATCAAAAATTCATTGCAATAAAATTATCTGGGACGAACTTTAAGATGTCAGTCGAAAATAAAGTTTTAGAAAGTTTGGATCCCGATGAAATCATCGAAAATTTTGTTTAATCAAGGTGAACCTTGAAAAAAAAAACATTTGAATACACCTATAGACTTAAGCATGAAAAATGCTTGATTAAATCAAGAGAACTTGGGTATAGTTCAAAGCATCAAAGCATTAAGTGAATTAAGTTTTATTAGTTAAAAAAAATCTTGGCCTTAGGAACCGCTGGCACGGACTCGGACTCGGACAAGACTCGAAATAATCGGTTGTTCGATAAGCCCGAAATTTTTGATTTAAAGAATACCAAAATTGAAAAACCGAAAAATTAATAAAAAACCGGTTACTCGAATAAGCCGAAACCGGGCTTGACATCTCCAATTAAAACACACAGAACTTAATATTGAGACTTTTGCTTTTCTTTTGCTTTTATTTTGCATGCAGAATAAGTGCTACAAAAACCCTTTAAAGAGCAAGAATTTGAAATGGTGAGAAAAAATTCCTTTAAGTACCCTCAACATTAACTTAAAAGGAACAACGACAGCAGCATTGCACCAGAAATGCTTTAAGAGAAACACTTCAGATGTGTGAGAAACGCAGCGTGTGAATTTAAAAAAACAATCAACTAAAGTGCAATTCATCGAAAGCGGCTGCAAAGTGTGAGATCCTCTTGAGAACGTATCTGCATTCGAGAAAATGCAAAAAAAAAAAAACAAAAACAACATTGTTAAATTCCTCAGTGTTTAAAAAAGCGAGCAATGACTAGGAGGACGTGGGTCGGTACAACGTTGTCTACTGCATACAACATGGTTGATGGTTGAAAGATTTTCAAGAAAAGAATCAACATTCATGGGCATCACTTGGACACTGTTTAACTGACTGTCAGACTGTTTGATTATCTGTTACTCTGTTTCTACGTATTTCTCTTCTCACTGTCCATCATATGAGCTGCTGCGACCTCAAGCAATGATTTTTGTAGCTGTTTGTCAGCTTTGACTGCGTTCAGCTAGATTAAATATCAGGGAAGCAAATGTACGCAATAATTATCGAGTGCCATAATTTTATAACTTTTCAAAATAGACTTTTAATAGAAGCTCATCCTGTGTTATTGCTGTTGAATCTACATACACATGCACTCATAGTTGGAGTTGTTGATAATGTTGATATTCAAGCGCAGCCGCATTTGGATTTCAATATTAGTTAAGAATTTCTCAAGCATAAAATTTCCAGTGAAGCTAGAACTTGTTAAATCATTTAGCGGAAACAGGCAGCAGCAAAATGGTTTAAAGAAATGCAAGAGCAGAATAAAAACAGACACAGGTTGTGAGGGAGAAAAAAAAAAAAAATTGAAAATGATAGTGATAGATAAATATGAGAATTGCCAAAATATTTTTATAAATATTTATATAAAAAAAAAAAATCAAATTTAAAAGCTCATTCTGAGTAAGTTAAATGAACAATGAACATTTCTTTATGTAATTGCAAAGTTTTTTGTCGTGTTCAAAAAAGCACTAATTTCATACATAACAGCGTTACATATAAAGCAAAAATACGTCTAGAACGCTCAAGAAGTTTCCACCTCAACTCCTGCCACTCAGAAGTTTATTATTATTATATTTTCTCTTCGTCTATTCACATGCTTCCTTGTTGGTTTCTCAAGAAAAGCATTTTAGTGCTTTTACGCCCAAAGGGAATCACGCTTTGCTGATCAAAAACGAAACGAAACGAAATGAAGGAAATATTATTAGAATATGTTGTGCTGAAAGCACTTAAGAACTTTATTTCAAGCTATATTGACTAACTGTAGCTGCTAACTGAATTGCTATAAGCACTTACAGAACACCTTACAATGGCTAACAATAAACTTATAACATATGCAAACATTAAATAGAACCATTGTACGAATGACATGAGCGCGGAATCAGCACAAATTGTGGCCCAAAGTGTTGAAAAACTTGTTGTTTTTGTGAATTAATAGAAAACCAAAAACTCTTCAATGTGTTTTGTTCAAAAAAATGTGCACACAACAACAAATAAGCGCAAAATTAAATGTTATTTAACTGTGCTCTATGTTGCGTCTAGCAAGCTAAAAAAACAAAAGACTTAAGCAACGAACTTGACTGCATTCGTTGAGCTGATCGTTTGGCGGGAAATGCAGAAAAATCTTCAAAATCACGTCTTGTTTTTGTAACGAAATAAAATTAAATGTTAGTTGTTAATATTGTAGTTGTTGTTGTTGTTTTTATGTGTTTAACATAATAGAGTAGTTGTTGTTTTACTTTTCATTGAAGTATCATCACTTAATTGAGCAGCGTTTGCGGCCATAGCTTGACGTTCATTAGTGTTGGAAAAACAAATTTTTATGTCAAAGAGTAACTTGGTTTCGTATGCTTCTACCTCTTTATCTTCTTTTTCTTTTTCTTCTTCTTCAGCTTTTATCGGCTCTATTTTGCCAAACAAGTTAATAAAAATAAATGCTGCAAAAATCGTGCCGAAATAATTTTTGACGATGAGAACACGGACAAAGTCATTTAATTACATTTTTACACTAATGTTGTTTTTTTTTTTTTGTTTTATTTTGTTTTTGTTTTTGCAGATATTACGCAATTATAGGTGATCGAACTGTATAGATTATAGTTGCCAAGAAGATCTGTGCAAAGAAAAATCGTCAAACGAAGACATAAAGTCAAGCAACACGCTGTCATTGTGAGTCTGGCGCATCATTCAGTTTGTTGTTATTTTTATGCTAAGATTACGTAACAGATGTTGGTTACAAATAACAATTTTATTTTTGTACTTATTTTTATAACGCTTACTTTTATTCGTTAATTCGTTTTTTTCATTTTAATTTTTTTTTTTTAATTTTTACAAGGCTTTTACAGTTTTATTATTTATTTTTATTGTTAAAAATTAAAAAGCATTACAAGCCAAAGGCAAAACAGAGTAAAAATAAATAATAAAAATATTTTCGTGTTAATTTCATTATTTATTTTTTTTAACTGTTGTGCTATAAGTTTTATATTATTTTTATTATTTTTTTCATTGGTTGCTGTTTGTCTTTTTTCACTCGCCAATAATCACACTGACCTCAATTCTTGTGTTGACATGAATTCCTCCGAATTATGTCTGCTGTTGTTGACATGAATTCCTAAGAATAATGCTTAAACGATTTAAGCGATTTAATTCGTGTCTGATATTTGACTGTGGCATTGGTGTTTTATGTAGAAAATCTATTAAAACTGCTATTTTATGTATCTTCTTCAAGTATGCTTTGTATTTTTGAACAACTAAGCATTGAAAAAGTCAAATAAGCAGGTTTTAAGCACTTTTTCACATGTTGTCTATGTTCATAGGCGTAGCCAGGACTTTATTTAGGGCAGGTCATTTAATTTCCCATGTGACTGATAAATAAAATAGTTTTTTAAATAAGCCCCTGGCCTTTTAAATAGCCAATACTTTATTTATAAAAATATAATATTAAATTCGAAGCAATATTGAATTAAACGCGACTTATCAAAAACAGTAATCAAAGTATTAATCTGCTTCTCTTTTTTCTCTTGCACAAAATTTCAGTACACGTAAGTCTAAAAAAAAATGTTTCACTCATAACACTAGCTTACACGGAAAATATACTACTTGACTAAAAAGATGTTTTTAGGACAAATTTGGGGTCGCTGTTCACGAAAATGATTTATTTTTCCAAAGAAGAGTTTTTGAGATATCAGCAAGAACCAGTTTTTTATCTTTTTTCCCAGTTTTTGCAAAGAAATTCAAGAATTAAAGAAACGAACTTCACATAGTTGAGGCCAATTGAAAGGTGAGATCTTCTTCTTTAAAGTGATATGCTACACAGTGATTTCATCCCACACAAAGTTTGGAAAAAAATAGAAGCAGTCGTCGTAGATCGATGAACTTTGGTACGTAAGTTGGAACTATCTCTATTAGAAGCTATTAAAAAAATTGTTTAAATCCGCCCATAGTCGCGCCTTCTCCCCATGTAACACTTAATTTTAAGACGCTATATTTTTTCGTATTGAAATTATATCAAAACAACTCCCTCGAGAAACTAAAATATATAAGCAGATACAAACATTTGTTTTGCCACGCCCACCTTCCATATTTTTTATACGATACTTGCATAGCACTTAAAAGGAGTACTCGAATACCAATAAAATTTGTTATGTAAGTTGGTATAGGCTTTATAAGATAACCTAAGAAGCACGTCTACCTATTACACGCAGAGAAAAAGTATGTTTATATATGTTTGGTTTCAAAAACAAAATATTCAGAGGGAACCACCTAATGATTAAGCGATTTCCTTCAATAGCATTATTTTTCGATATAAGAAGATATTAGTTGTGATCAATATAATATAATTGCCTTAGCTAAAATACTAACGTCTACATTAATATGCTTGTGACAAAATAGAATTGTGTGTTTTTACGCAATAAAAATATATTTGCATCACTGTTAAACTCAAAAAAAAAACAGAACTCTGCAAATTTAAAACAAACAGAACTCCTTTCTTTTATGTGTTTCGCCTAGACATATATATATATCTGTTTCTTTTGGACTTGCACGTAAAATAACAGATACCTTGTTGCTTTATGCGCATGCTTTGGACAGTTGCCAAGTCTTGGCGTAATTTTAAGTTTCAAGCAGCCACGCCAAACGTGTTGATAAGTTTAGCTCTTGTGAAAAGTGTTTCTGAAAATGTTTGTTTAAATTAAAAGTGTTTGTGTTTTCAAATTAATAAAATAAAAAACAAAATCAAAGAAAAATATGGCGGTTCTGCAGTAAAAATAGGTGAGTTTTGAAGCAACTTTGCTGATAAAGCGGAAAATGTGTGCTTATAAACATTAAATCTGAGAAAAACTTATTTATTTACTGTTTTCTAAACATATTTTGTTTGCTTCAAACCAACAATTACTTCTAAGCAAATATTTTATAATCACAGTGAAAATCGTTTGGCATTTCTTTTGCTAAAATATCTTTCCAAGTAAATATAGTGTAATCATCGGTAAATATATTATGTTGTTCTTAATTATCGTTTTGAAAATAATTGCTTGACTGCAATTAAATTATGTATTCTCCAATTAATATATATTTGTCCGTGAATATTTAATGTTATTTTTGACTAAATTACATTCCCAAGCAAACAAATATTAATAGACTAAAAGTGTTCTCAGTCCATTTATAATTACAATATATTTTTATGAAAACATATTTCCTTTACAACACATTATATTGTTTTTAAATTCAAACAACAAGTACTAAGGTACAATCAAATAATGTTAAAATGCAAATATATATATATAAAGAAAAATTTCTTTAATTAACGTTTAACGGAATTGACGTTCCGAGTGGGTTTCGAACCAAGGACTCTCCGATCGTGAAGTTAGAGCACTTCTATTGAGCTAACCAGGCAATGAAAAATTTGTAGCCCAAGCCACTCAAAAAGTTCTTGAGTCCCCTACTTAACAACAAGCATGTTAAATTTTTTTTTTTTGTTTTATTATAATTTTTTTTTTTTTAATAACTTACATTTGACATTCTCGTGCTAACTGTTTTAAAATACACTCGATAATAATTTCTTTAACGCAAAAAATATGTTAAATATTAATCGTAATTTTACTTACGACTAAGCAACGTTTAATTTTTTAAAAGAAACCGCTGTTTATTTCTTGATGCATTTAGCCATTTATTTTTGGCCTTTCCCGCAAAAGTTCTCTGAACATCTAAGTAATAAAAAATTTTTCTAATATCTTGTTTATTGCTTAAATACTTCTCGCACAAAACTCGGTTTTATATTTTAAACTTTTGCATTTTCATTGAAATAATTAACCCTAAAAGCTTACACAATTTTTTTTTTTCCATATAATATTGCTAATTTGTACTGAAATTCTTGTGACCTATATCCGAATTTTTAAAAATTTTGTTCGGCGGCTGGAACCATGTGCCAACTCTTTTTACATATATTTAAAGAGAGAATTTCCAGATTTCATTATATCATAATGAGATGACCGAGGAAGTCAGAGCTTTATTTATATTTTTTCATAGGAAATAGAAAAAAAATTTTTATGGACCAATTTTGATTATCAGATTACTTTAAAAATATTCATCTAAGCAAGGTATACTTTTATAAGAAGTTATAATAATTTGCTAGTAACACACTTTTTTTTAACCCCAAAAACACTGCTAAGTTGCATTAAAATTTAAATCAATCAATAAGCAAAAGCTTATATCCGTCTATGACTTTGGTTAATGTTTTCTAATAAAAAAAAATATAAAACTTTTATTAAAGCATTAATAGATTCTACATAATTAAACATTTCTCTTTAAGTCTGCATGACCACATTACAAAAACAGAGTGGTTGGAAATTGGATTTTATACCCCAACGCGTACTACGCAAGGGGTTTATTAACTTTGTCATTCTGTTTGTAACGCCAATTAGGAGGCGTGGCAGGTATGGAAAAGTATATATATTTTTGATCAGCATTACCACCTAAGTCGATATCGTGTGTCCGTTTGTCTGTACGTCTAATCAAAATATAAGCTTCTCTTTGGAAAATGGAGATCAAGTTCGAGAATGAGCCAAATAGGATGAAAACCACGCCTACCTCCCATACAAAATGACTTTATTTTAACAGTAAAATCTCTGAAAAACCCACATAAATTAATGAAATGCCTTGAAATTTTGCACGTGTACTTTTATCTTCAATATAAATCCTGACTCTGAAATTTAGTAAAATCGGAAGCAAGCCACGCCTACCTCCCATGCAAAGTGGTTTTGTATTAACAGTAAATCTCTTAAAAATTTGCTCAAATCACACACATGTTTTGGAATTTTGCACATAGGCTTTGATATATAATATAAACCAGTCACGAAATTTTACAAGAGAGCAAATAATTTTTAAAAAACAAAATCAAACACAAAATATTGCGCATCGTAACTCTTGATGTAACTCGTAACTCGCAATGAAAAAAAGTTACAAAAAAAAAAAAAATTTAAATGAAATTAGCTAGACTTTACTGCGACTAGACTTGATTTCTACTGCGGTAACAAAATGTATAAACAAAAACAAAAACAAATCCTGTGTGCGTCAACAAACAAGCAACGGGATAGTTTGCATGCATTTGTTGTTATTGTTTACGCGTTCAAAATTAGATGGTCGTCAACAGCGGCTTTTTTTAGATTGTGTTGTTGTTTTTTATATGTGAATTTGCTTTCGTATAAACGCAAAGACAAATCTCATGATTGAAAAAGATTTGTATGGCGGGTAACGCGAGCAAGATGAGCTACTGGATGAGCATGTCTGATATAACCACCACTGAGTGGCTTTATTCTAAAGACAAAATCTCTTAAAAATCCACAAAAATTAAAGAAATATCTTAAAATTTTAAAATATCGGATGAACACCACGCCTACCTTCCACACAATGTGGCGTCATCAATATAGAAAAACTACTAGGTACTATAGTGATACCTTCATTTTTTAAAAGGGTTGAATAAATTTCTAAAGAAAAAAAAACTCCAAAAAGAAAAAAACATAGACATTTCGCTGATTTTTTCATGTAAAGTGCCAAAACTGGTGATTTTTTGAAATGTTTGTATGGGGAACCCCACCGGGGGGTTCCGGGGGGTGTGCCACTGGCATGGGTGGGTCAAGCCTCCAAAGTTAGTGGGGGTCGGTCATACATTTGGACTCGATTGGAGCACTCTAAATGGGTCAAAGTGGGATTTTTCAAAATTTGCCCCTACCCAAAAGTTCCACCTAAATTGGGGGACATCAGAATTCGTTTTAGAGGTATGGTTCCTTCGGCAAAGTTTCTTATTTTGATCCCTAGAATACGATTTTCACAGAGCAATGGGCGATTTTTTTGCCTCCACACAAATCGACCCGGCCTACCATACATATATTCTTCGTCATAATGTGGAGTCCTTAGACTAGAAAAGTGGGTGTGGCATTTTACTTTTATTCGAACTTCTGTTACACCGTGTGTCTGACTTCAAACCAAATTTTGCACACCTAATCCTTGGTAATTTGAGCAATCTTAAGTTTATAAAATTGGGCTGTACTAGAAGGGGGGCGTGGCGCTTTATTTTTAAACTAGTTTTATCTACACCGTTTGTCCGACTTAAACCAAATTTCGTACATATATTTTTAAGCATAATGAGAAGTTTTAAGCCTAAAAAAGTGGGTGGGATTGGACAAGGGGGCGTGCCAATTTAATTCTTATCGAACTCATTGTACTACGCTTGCCCGACTTAAACCGAATTTTGCACACATATTATATGGCATAAGGATCAGTATGTAGTTTATAAAAAAGGTCAGTACTAGACAGGGGGCGTGGCACTTTATTTTTAATCTATTTCCATTTACACCGTTTTTTTGATTTCAACCAAATTTCGCACATATATTGCTTAATTGACCGAGAAGTTTTAAGCCTACAAAAGTGGGTGGAATTAGACAAGGGGCGTGTCAATTTAATTCTTATCGAGCTGCCTCTACACCGTTTGTCCGACATAAACCAAATTTTGCACACATATTGTTTGGCGTAAGGAAAGTGGGCGGTACTATACAGGGGGCGTGGCACTTTTATTTTTATTATATTTTCATCTACACTGTTCTCCGATTTCAACCAAGTTTCGCACATATGTTTTTTGGTATAATGAGAAGATTTACGCCTACAAAAGTGGGTGGGTTTGGGCAAGGGACATGTCAATTTAAATTTTATCAAACTCCTTTTACACCGCTTTCCTGACTTCAACCAAATAAGTTTAAAAAATTGGGCGAAAATGGACAGGAGCGTGCCAATTTAATTTAAATCGAACTCTTTCTATACCGTTTGCCTGACTTCTTCCAAATTTTTTTATATTCTTTGGAATAATTAAGAGCCAGTAGTCTAGAGAATTGTGCGGAATGAATGGGCGGCGTCGCACTCTAGTTTTGAACGAAATTATTTTACATCGTTGGCATTTATTTGCACATACCAATCAAGTTTTGCACAGATATTCTTTAGCATAATGGGCAGTCTACAAATTACTCTATGTGGCAGCTAAGGGTTAAATAAAATGAAGCGTATGACACAACTATTTTTGCAGATTATACATAAACATTTTATAGACGGCTAAAGACTTCGAATATACTTCAATACAGCATTCGCGAGTCTTAAAAGCAGAACGAGAAGCTTTCCAATTCCGGATAAGATTTGCTTTTTCCATTTTTGTTGCCAATGACAAAGCTCTCCTTTTATTTTAGTCTTAAAGTTTGAATATCTTCTTTTTGTCCCAGCAAGTTAGCAAATTATCCAATAAGGTTATCACTGAAAAATTGTTTCAATTAGGCAGAATCTAAATTTAGTATTTTCACAGGAAGTAGTGATATCAATTTGAATACATCCATTATCGCTCGATGGAACCGTGTTTTGAGATCGCCAATAATATTGAGAAGAAGAGATACAAACTTTTTTGAAACGAAAGATTTTTTGATACTGACCATTCGTTAAATTCTGTAAAAAATCAGTGTTATAAATATATATACTATTTATGTCATATAAATACTGTTTTTAGTATTGTTATATTCCTATTTTAAACAATTGCTTAAACGCTTTATTTTTTAAAGTGAGATAGAAAAACCTTCGACATTTCATACATAAATAAAGTACTACCTTTCTTGCTTTATTTTTATTCCGCTTTTATATCGAGTTTTTAATTATATTCCCAACTTATTTCGTCTGTTCATTTCTTTGACTTATACATTTTTTTTTTTTATATTTGATATTTTTACAATTAATGTATACAGTTAATTGCTAATTTTATTTAAATTTCTTCGTTGCAGATGCCGTCCTTGTTTCATATACTAATTTGTGCAGTTTACTAATTTGAAGTTTTGTAAATCTGATTAAACAACATTGGAGTCACAAAAATAATACTTACTTACTTTACTTAGATGGTCGTAACAACCCGTGTCCGGGTTTCGGCCGACCTCATCAGCTCTCGCCAGACGCCTCTGCTTTGCGCGCGCCTTCTCCAATCGGATACACCAAGTGCGGTTAGGGCTTCCTCAGCCTGGTCCATCCATCGGAGGCATGGTCTTCCTCGTTGTCGTTGTCCAGCGACCCTCGCCTCGAGCACCTTTTTCGTTGGAGCTTCGTCGTCCATACGATGGACATGACTCAGCCAGCGTAGTCGCTGCACAGTTATACTCCGAACTACGTCAATGTCTTCGTAGAGCTCATACAGCTCGTGGTTCATTCGGGTGCGATAGTCATCGCTGACTCGAACAGCACCGAAGATTTTGCGAAGAACTACCCATGCCTCAGCGCCATAAAGCAGCACAGGTAGAACGAGCGTCTTGTAGAGTGTTAGTTTTGTCGATCGAGAGAGGGCTCTGGAACTTAGTTGCTTACTGAGCCCGTAGTAGCACCTATTAGCAATTACTGTTCTTCGCTTTATCTCCAAGCTGATTTCGTTGTTGGTATTAATGGCGGTGCCAAGGTAAACGAACTCCTTGACTACTTCAAAGTTATAGCTGCCGGATGAAACGTGGGAGTCTAAACGCCGCGCTCCCTTGTTTGTACCTTGTTTGATTCCTTTTCGATAGCGGCGAAAGCAGCGGTAACATCTCTCTTGGTTCTGCCGACAATATCAATATCATCAGCGTACGCAAGGAGCTGTACACCTTTATAGTAAATGGTGCCATTACGATGCACACCGGCCTTTCGTACGATCCCCTCCATGATGATGTTGAAGAGATCGCAAGACAGTGGATCGCCTTGCCTGAAACCTCTTTCGGTATTGAAGGTTTTGGAGAGGTCATTTCCTACATAAGTCTAATCAACTTTGCAGGTATACCGAACTCAGACATTGTTGCGTATAGGCAATCCCTTCTCGGGCTATCAAATGCACCTTTGTAATCGACAAAGAGATGGTGTGTGTCAATTTGATTTTCGTGGGCTGTCGTAGCGTGAAAATGTGGTCTATGGTGGACAAAAATAATAGTTTGCCAAAAATCACACATATAGTACTTAACAGCTATTTTCTTCAAATTTTTGCCTAAGATTTTTAGAATTTTAAAAATAATATTTTTTAAATTTTTGCGCAGTCTTCGATTAATTATATTTTATTTGATATTAACAAAAAACTTCACACCTGTCCAAACTATTGACTAACAACAATTTGGTGGATTGCATTGTTTTTTCAGATATGAAATCAAAAGTGTTCCAATTGAACTGTGCGCGTGGGGTGTGCAACAAATGCAGTCCCGACTCGTTTGGCAGTCAGGCGGGCATAGCTTGGGAGTTAGTGTAATGAAACATGTTCGACGGGCTAACAAATTAAGTGCCTGAGTCAACTTTAGATGTTTTCCGCAAATATTGCTACAGACAAAACAAAAAACAACACTTGAAACAATAGTTTGCGAAAAAAAAATTAAAGCATTTTTACCAAATACAAGCAAGTTTGTACCCAAAATCAGTTTTGTGCACACGTTTTCTCCAGGTGTAACCACTGACTTCACAATTGACCACAACAACACTAGAGCAATAGCAGAAAAAAAAACCTCCGCACTTGGTTACATATTTCTGCACACTGGCCGACTCAGTCATGTGTGACAGTTTTGGGCGTTTCTACGGTTTGCTAGGTTTTGTCGTTTTATTATTGTAGTTTTGTTTTCTTATTATTTTTTAGCAACGTTTTTTCGCTTTTCATAGCTGCACTAGTTTAAAAGTCTTTCAGTGTCTCCAACCTTTTTACATGTTGTTGCCCTCATTTAGCATGGTTCACAAATTGAGCGTGTCGCATGCTGCATGCCACCAGCTACCAGCCAGCCAGCCACATGCGGTTCATTTTGATTGCTTATGGTGGTGGTGGTGGTCACTTGATTTTCAAGTGGGCTCATGTCCATTTTTCGTATTTGATTTGGTTTTTTCTGTTGCTATTGCTAGTATCTTATAATTCGGCATTGTTTGGCTGTAATATACATATTTCAATAATCAAATTTTTTGACAGATGCAATATTTAGAAATATAGAATATTTCAATAATCAAATTTTTTGACAGATGCAAAAAATCGCTTGGCGACCAATATGTGGAGCACAACGCTCACGCTGTGTTTTTAAAGTGTTGCTAGTTTTGCAGATATGCAAATAATGGATTAAATGATAATATAAACTTTTTACTAGAAATAATATTAAACTTATAAAAACTACATGTAGTGTACGTAAGACCACCACTTATCAAATAATTCTCTTATCAAATCACGGGATATATTAATTGCAGACAGGGTATAGGTTTTAATCTATAATCACATTTTCATGAGTATTTTAAAATTAGAAAACGAAGCTGGATTTTTAAATTCAATGTAATATATAAATTAAAGGTATTATAGAAAAGTATGGCACGTAATGAAAAAGACTGCATTATTTATTTAATATACATACTATATTATGTTATATATAGTATATGTAATATACTCCTACTCAGTCACCTCTCTGCAGACAATGGCAAACCTCACAGAGTAAAAACTACCATGAAAAGCTTCTTGAGAACATAAGCCGTTCGGAGTCGGCATAAAAGTGTTAGGTCCAGTTCTCGATTATTTGTGTTCAAACATTTCACAACACACACAACACAATTGATCATAAGAAGCTCGGTCAAAGTCCTTTCAAGGGCTGAAATGGCCATTTCCTTTTTTTTTTTTATTATATATATAAAAATAGAATGGTATGTTACTTCATCTTTTCTGAACCGTTCCAATAGTGTTGTTCAAATTAGAGTGTGTTTGGGCAGTCATGGCATGGGTTTTAAAACTTATTTGTATAACATCGGATGAATAGTTTTCGAGATATTAAAAAAAAAGTGGAGTCCCTTTCGCCCATACGATTTCTCATATAAAATCGCGAAAAATCAGTTTTTCGTTCTTTTTTTAAATAAAAATGAGCTACGAACACTTCTTGAGGATAAGCGCTGGGTATAAGCTAGTAAATTTTAATAATATGGAGTTGGAAACTATCGACGTTATTTATAAATACAATATTGATGGGTTTCCAACTCTTACATTGAAAATAAGCGTTTAATAAGATTAACCTATCTTAAACTGTCATAATATCATTATTTAGATGAAAAACGACTTAGAAGTATACCGCAAAGAAATTTCTCATAGTTTGATTTTAAATTGGTTTATGTTCTCAAATTCGTACGACTTACCGTTTCCTTTGGAAATGTCTTTGGAAGCTTTAGTCATTTCTTGAGTTTTTCAAGTTCCATAGCACCGAGACTGGCCAGGGAAATTTTGCTTGGGGAAAACATATAAACAAATTTCCATAACTTTAAATACGCTGGCATAATCAATGCCAACTATTCAATGAAAAATTAAGGATATAAAAAATTTTGATACTAATATGATACCTTATTTTACTGACTCTTACTTACTTAGGTACATATTGAGTTGTTTAAAAAGTAAGTGCGGCTTTTTATTCACAGCTATAATATTTATTTATTTAGTTTATAAATCAAATTAATATTAATCAATTAAATATTCGCTGTTTTCTTCGATTACCTTCATTCATCACAATAACCCTCAAATTAATGAAATGAAATGAAATAAATCCCAAAGTGAATGAATAATTTCCCAAAAAAAACCAAAATGAAGTAAGCCCCAAATAAAATTTCATTGGGCGTTATTTCATAATGAAATATAAAATTTTTTTAAATTTTGAAACATAGAATTTCATTATTATTATTTCATGGGGCTTATTTCATAAGAAAAATGTGTGGACATTTTTTGGGGCTAATTTCATTTTTTTTTTTTTTGACTTATTTCATTTGGGTGTTATTTCGTAGAGCCTTCTATTGGGTTCTTCAGACCCCATGGCTTTGAACCTAGACCAGCCAGACAATAACTTTGTAGGTCAATTTGGCTTTGGGAAGCATATATATTACGAATATATAAACAAATCTACATAACTTAAAATTAGTAAAGAAATATCTTTGGCTGCACAGTACTTTGATCCCATACAAAAGTTGGATAAAAATACAAGGAGTGCGCCTATGATAATGCAGTTTTGTTTGCTTGGCAAGCTTAAGCCAATTAAAAAAAAACTTTCACAAATGGTTGAAACCGGTCAGTCCCTATGGGTACCTCCCTTGGAACTATATTCATTTTTTATGCGATTTTATATTGGAGGTGTATATAAAGGTTAGCCGATCTTTACAAAAACTCGTCAGAAGGGTAAATAAATAGAGTAATAGATATGTACTGAAAATGGATGAAACGCGCCTACGCGGTACCCTAGGGGTACCTCTCTTGGACCTATATTCATTTTTTACTTGATTTTGTATGTGAGGTGCATAAAAAGGTTAGCCGATCTTAACAAAAAATCGTCAGAAAGGTAATCAAATAGTGTTATAGTTATGTACTGAAAATCGATGAAATGCATTAAGCATCCTCCCTTAACGTGACCTATATTAAATAATTAAACGAACGAACGAAAATGGCCATTTCAGCCCATGAAAAGACTTTGACCGAGCTTCTTATGATCATTATGATCATGATTATTTTATGATATGAAATATTTGCACACAAATGATCGAGAACTGGACCTACATGTTTTACGCCGACTCCGAACGGCTTATGTTCTCAAGAAGCAGTTTTTACTCTCTGAGGTTTGCCATTGTCTGCAGAGAGGTGACGGCCGAACAGAAAAATTAATTCAATTGAAAAAACTTTCTGTGTCGGATGGAGGATTCGATCCTGGTTTCTCTGGCGTAAGAGTCACACACTCTACCCATTACGCCACGGCCGCCACATATTAAATTAATTACTTGATTTTATATGGGAGGTTCATAGAAAGTTTGGCCGATCTTAAGAAAATTTTTTCAGAAGTGTGGTTAAGTAGATTTATAGATGTGTACTGAAAATGGTAGAAATCGGTTAGACCCTAGAGCACTAACAACATGTTGAAAATTTTTCAAAAATATGATTTTTTAGATCATTTCTTAGAACGAGATAACTTAAAGAGTTGGACAGAATTGGTTGAGATATTTTAGATTCTAAAAAAATATTAAGCACACAATAATAGAAATGAAAATGAAAGAGGTGATTTATGTTAGAAATATTTTTTTTTATTACCGATTAGAACAGTCAATTTTATTGACACATTTTATAAGTTTTTTGATAATTTCAACATAGTTTTGATTCACAATTTTTAATTTTATTTCAAATATATATAAAAAGCCTTATTTTTGTACATTATTCCATTAAAAAAAAAAATCTGTCGAATAGTGTAAAAATTCTGGTTGAATTCTTTGGTTGAAGCACAAAAACGAAAAGTTCATAACAATAAAAATGCATAAAAAGTGTTGGCATTAAAGAGGTATAGTTTTTAACCGACTTCAAAGAGGAGGATGTTCTCAAGTTCGTCGGTTTCTCTGTTTTTTTTTTTAAATGTATGTACATCGATAACTCCTAAACCATATGCCTGATTGCCATAAACTTTGGTGAGCAGTAGATATCATAAACATAGAGGTGCCCATTTAAAAAAGTAAGCGGTATTCGAGAACGGGGCGTGGCAATACAAGAAAAACACTGTATCTCGAATAATATTGACATTAGGATACTTCACTTTAGTGTAGGAGTAGACACAATTATTACAAATTACCGTAAAAAAATGGGCGTTATTCGACAAATAGGCGTGGCAATATTAGAAAAACAGTGTATCTTGAATAACTTTGGGACTATGGTATTGCAATTTAGTATAGGGGTAGGCATTATTATTATGATACAAATTACGGTCAAGAAAGTGGGCGGTATTCGACAGATGGGCGTGGCAATATTAGAAAAACACTGTATCTCGAATAATATTGACACTAGGGAACCGAAATTTATTGTAGTACAGGAGTAGGTATAATTACTAAAAATTACGGTCAATAAAGTAGGCGTTATTCGACAAAAAGGCTTGGCAATACTAAAAAAGCACTATCTCAGTTAATAATGAAGCTGGGGTACTGAAATTAAGTACAAGGGTAGGCACAATTATTACAAATGGTCAATAAAGTGGGTGCTTATTCAACAAAGGGGTGTGGCAATATTATAAAAACACCATATCTTGAATAATATTGACACTAGGTTAATAAAATTATTAATAATTATTTTAAAATTTAAAAGACAGATATTTGAAATAACCAACAAACTTTCAGAATTCAATAGAACAAATTTTTTTAAGAACAATCGTATTTATGTAGCTTAACACTTTTTTCGAAAATTTATCATATTCTAAAAAAAGGAAGAAAGAAAAACTTTAAAAATAAAAACTATAGTAAAAAGTTTTCCATTATGTTTGAATAAATTATCATATATGACCAAGAAATTAAAAGGAAAAGTTATTTTAAAATTATTTTTTACTCTGTAGTGATTTTGTATTCGGTTAATTTTTTAAGTTTTTTCACAAAATTACTTCTTTTGCAATAAAAATTTAGATTCTTCTTAGTTAAAGTATTGCATACTTATGATATACATTTAGTAAGGTTTTATTAAAAAAAATTTATTTCGAAAATCATTCGCGAAAATGTATTCGAAGTTCTGAAGGTTTCTTTATTATTTTGATGACATCACTTTATGTGTGGGATCATTATTCTGATGTCGTCACTTGATGTGGGTTCTTTCAATTTTTCTAAATTGCCAACTCAGAGTATATTTTGACATTCGAAACTTATGTGTAAAATAACAATTCAATCCGTTAATTTTTGTGGAATTTTTGTTTAAGTTTTTACTATTTTGATGACATCACTCTATGAGGAAGGTAAGTGGAATTTTACTTGATTGTGCCAAATTACAAACTCGGAGTATATATTGAAAATCAAGGCTTATGTGCTAAATTTCAAGTCATTAGATTAATTAAGGTGGAAATTAAAGAGATTTACCGTTTTTATGACTTCACTTCGTATGGAACGTAGGCTTGCTTTTCATTCGATTTTGTCGAAATTCATACTTAGAATGCAAATTAAGATTCAAAGCTTAAGTCATTATATTGATTTTTACGGAAACTTAGGGCATTATACCGTTTTGATAAAGTCACTTTGTATGCAAGGTAGGCGTTTTTTGGCTTTTCTGTCGGTCCATCCGACATGTGTTATTGTTTGGAAGCGTTTCCACGGCGTTTGGAAGGCAAAAAAAAAAAAAACTCAAAAACACATATTATTCACACATAATAAAAACAAGCAAACATCCTTAGATAGTCAAGAATGTCTTTATCATTGGGATAAAAGTTTTATTTTATTTAATTGTATTGTCCATAGAATTTATTTTATTTTTATACCCCAACGCATACCTACTGCGTAAGGAGTTTATTAAGGAGGGACATGACATTCGCGGCAGAGAAATGTCAAACAGACCTTTTTTTAAAAATTCATAACTCAGTCAAAAACAAACGTTTTTCCAAAATTTCTTTTTATTATTGTAAAGAATTGAACAAATTACAAGAAAAAAAATTTAAAAAAATATATTTAGCTCCAAACTGGCAGCAGAGAAAAAAACGGGGCCTCGTGGTTGCAGCGCTGGGAGTTGCAAAAGTTGTCCGATCTGGAAAAAAAATGACTTTTTTTAAATTTTAACAAAATTGGTTAACAAATTTTTGGTGATGTTCCAAATTTGAAAGTGTGTTTTTTCGAAAAAATTATTGACTTTAAAAATTCTAAAAAATCGAAAAAAAAATTGTTAAAAAAAGCTCGCGTCATACGATAGCCAATCAAGTTTAAAAAAATACAAAAAAAAAAATTCGTCAAAAAATGAACCCGCTAGATTAACGCGTTCAAAGTTTGTGAACAAAGAAAAAAAAGGTTACCTTCAATCTGACGTGCCTGCTTCGTACTGTATGCCTTCGTTATCTTGTGTTGTACTGTTTCTTATAGTTTTTTGCAATCGTTTAGCAATTCGGGCTTTACCCTTCACCCTTCAAGTAGGTACGAAATAACAACCACCAAAAGTCACGTAGCAAGTAAAACAAGTATATACCAGCTGCCGTACGTCAGTAGCGCAAAACTTAAAAATGCGCTCTCAATAATCCGGCTGTAACTTTTGAACCCGTAAGTTCAAGTTGTTTTTAGAATCTTAAGAATATTTACTAAAATACAAAATTATTAAAAAAAATTATCGATTTAAAAAAATTGCCAATGTCATGTAACCCCTTAACTTTGTCATTACGTATGTAACGCCAAGAAGGAGGCGTGGCAGGTATAGAAAAATATATACAGTTTTGATCAGCATCACTTTCTGAATCGATTTATGTGTGTCCGTCTGTCTGTCAGTTTGTCCGTCTGTCCGTCTGTGGACACGAATACTGCCGTAATTTTAAAGCTATTGCGATGAAATTCTAAATATAAGTTTATTTTTAAAAAAGGAAGATCAAGTTCGAAAATGGGCCAAATTGGATGAAAACCACGCCTATCTCCCATACAAAGTGACTTTATTTTAACAGTAAAATGTCTTTAAAATCCACAAAAATTGAAGAAATGCCTTGAACTTTAGCATTTTAGCTTTGGTCTTTATTATAATAATCCTGACAATGAAATTTGGTAAAATCGTATAAAAACCACTCCTACCTCCCATACAAAGTGGCTCTATTTTAAAAGTAAAATCTCTTAAAAATTTGCACATAGGCTTTGATATTTAATATAAACCATCTCAATGATATTTTGCAAAATCGGTTTAAAACCAAGCCTACCTCCCATACAAAGTGACTTCATCAAAATAGGTAAACTTTCGACTAAAGACTTCGAATATACATCAATATGACCGCGGGAGGGTATTTTAGCTACGGCACCCTGCCGAAGCTCCATCCTTACTAGTTTATGTTAACATTGATAAAAAATTCTTAAATCTTCAACTTAGTTTCTATTTAGATGCACTAATTTTATTGTTTGTTGTTGGTGTTTATTTAACAGCTGTTTTTAGTGTTTAACATAGCTGTTTTTGCTGTTGTTTTGTTACTGATATTATTATTGTTGTCATCGTAACCATTTGGCAAACAAGTTCACGCATACTTGATACAGCATTGCTATTGTTGTAGTAGTTGTTGTTGTTGTTGTTGTTGTTGTTGTTGGCGCTTCATGCGATTGCTACGCATTGCAGTAGCCAGGTGTGCAGCAAATGTTGGGCAGTGGTGTAAGAAAGGGGTAAGCAGAGGGGTAGAGAAGGGTAAAAGTTAGTCGAATCACGGACATTTGGCGTGGCGTCTAGTGGCCATCATCGGCTGACTATTATACAAAGATAGCAACAACAACAAAAACATTTATTTGCAAACTTCAAATATGCTAATTTTATTTGTTGTTATTCCAGTTTTATTTGCCTCCATTTTTTTATTTTTTATTTTGGCTTCGTTTTGCTTTTATGCCTTATTTGATTTTGTTTGTTGTTGATTTTTTTTTTTTTTTGTATTCTGCTTGATTAACATTTTTAAATAACAAATAGCAGCCAGTCGAATTAAAATGCGACCAAAATAAAAATAATTTTGTTTATATTTGTTATTGGTCGTCGATTGACTTCATTTTTGCATATTAATTAAGCGGTTTTTGTTTTAATTAATTAACCGTTATACTCAGCCCATTTTGTGTCAATTTATGCAGAAGTACATTTTTTTTTTTTTTTTTTTTTGTGTTAATTAGCAAGATGCGTGAAACAAGTTTAATTTGTTTATATATTTTAACCATGAGATGATACATTTAATATAATATTCGAGCAACTTCTTTAAGCGCCGGATATAATTTAAATCTATACATTTGGTATACAAAATTAAAAAAACAACAATTTAGTGACGATTTTTATTGTAACTTTATTTTAAATAAAAGGCAAGTTCAACAAATTGATGCTGTATTAAGAAATAAAATAAACAAGTATACGACTCAATTTTGAAAATTTTATAATTTAAAATAACGATATTGACTCAGTTTGCTTTAAGTTATTAATATTTGTACCAAAATTAACCGTATAATAACGGATGTGCACCATTAAGTAAGACTGGTTTTAAAACCTAAAATATGTTATATTAAATTTATTTTATTTTAAAATTGATGACTTTATTTGGGTGAAACTCTACTGCTGAACTCGTAACAATTTGCCTTTAGCTTTTAGCTTTTGTTAAATTTATATTAATAAATTCAACAAAGTTATACGTTTGAAGTTGAATTATATGTAATTTTTTTTTCTGTACTAAATTTAAAGACGCATTTTTGTATTAAACACTATAAGTAGTGTGTTGATGTAGCAATGTTTTTACTTTAGAAACTGCAGAACTGTGTTTTTTACCAAGTTTATTATTCTCCTATAAAGTAAAAAAAAAATTGATATAGGTCCTTTCTATATTAAAGCATCGATATGCAGAATTAAGATATATTGAACAATGTAGTGTACATGGTCAAGGTTGATTAATATAGGTTGTCACTTGAAAGAACCTCGGTCGAACTGTCAGAATAGAAATCAAGAAAAAAAAACCTGAATCTGTACAATTCTTAGCTAACAGCTACTTTGACAGTTCGAGCAAAGGCTAAAGAGAGTGCTTTTCTCTCAAGTGACTTAACCTTCAAGCGTATTTTGTGTCAATTTGACACACTTTTAGAATTCAAAGTCTTGTAACTTCTTAATTTTTGTTCAAATCCCCTTGAGTTTTTGGCTCAATGTAAAAATCATATGTAAATTTTGAATTTGTATTAAAAAAAATATCGTTAGATGGCGCTGTTGGACTGTGCAAAAAATTTCCCTAATTGGGCGTTCATGTATCAAATTGACACAAGGCTTAGAATGCTTGCTGTAACTGTAAATATCGTTGTTTTTGCTTGAAAAACACGTGGTTTTGTCAGTTATTGGTCTTATTCAGCACATATCGACGTGTTTATTCTTTCGATTTTTATAATAAATTTATAATATAAACAATGAGTTCCTCGTGGTTTGATCAATATCAGAGTGATGAAAGTTATCTGTTTGATAGTGATAGTGAAGATGATTATATTCCAAATGAAGAATATTCCTGTAGTGAAAATGAATATAATAGTGAGGCTTCCGATGCAATGTTCTTACAACAAGAGGCAAGAGACGCGGCTGCACTAGATCAAAATATATTGTTTTTGTCAAAAGATAAAACAGTGCAATATTCGAAGGATCCGCTACCATTGGCTCGTGGAACTTCTTCTTCACAGTCGTTTGCGAGCAGGCAAGGTAAAATATGATACATATTTTCAAGATTTTTCTTTTTATTGTTTGTGTACCTGCGTTAGGCCCTACAACATTCGCTGCATCAGAATGTACAGATTCTGTTTCGTCATTTTTACTCTTTCTACAACCGATAGAAAAAACGGTTGTCGATATGACCAACTTGTATGGTGTTCGACATTATAACGATAAATGGATTCCTGTTGACACAACGACGATGCGTGCTTTTTATGGTTTGCTTTTATTAGCTGGCGTTTATAGATCAAATGGCGAAAATCTTACTGAACTTTGGGACAGTAAGCATGGCCGACCCATTTTTTCTGCAACTATGTCCTTGGTTCGTTTCAAAGAAATAAATCGTTGTCTTCGCTTTGATGATAAAGATCATAGAATTAGTGCAAGAGATAAACTAGCACCAATTCGCAATGTTTTTGAAATATGGGTGCAACGGTTGAAAATGTGCTATTTTGTTGGCGACTTTATAACTGTTGATGAGCAGTTACTTCCATTTCGTGGCCGGACCCCATTTACACAATATATTCCGTCGAAGCCAGCAAAATACGGAATTAAATTGTGGGTCGCTGCTGATGCTGAAACGTTCTATGCGTACAATATTCAAGTTTACATTGGTCGTGATCGTAATTGCACACCTGAAGTAAACCAAGGCCAACGTGTTGTACTTGATATGACAGAAGGTACTTTTCAATTTCTATTTCTAAAATATTTTGTTTTATTTTCTTATTTTGTGGTCATTATATTTTTAGGTTTGAATGGTAGGAATGTAACATGTGATAACTTTTTTACATCACGTCGCCTAGCAGCTGAACTAAAAAAGCGACAAATTACAATGGTCGGGACAGTTAGAAAAAATCGCAATGAAATACCACCCCTATTGGTCGACATGAAAAAAAAACCTCTGCATCACACAGAAGTTCTTTACTATCACGATCTTCGTGCATGTCTGCTATCATATGTGCCTAAAAAATATAAATTCGTTTTACTTTATTCTACCTATCATTCAACTGTTTGCATCGATGCAACAGATACCGAAAAAAACCAGATATAATTAAATTTTACAATCGTACCAAAGGTGGAGTCGACGTTCTAGACAAGCTTGTTGGAACATATCGCTGCAAAAGAAAGGTCAACAGATGGCCTGTTGCTCTTTTTTGTAACATGCTGGATATATCTGCCAGTAATGCTTTTATAATATTCACAAAAATGAATCCTGAATGGAAAATCTCAAAAAAAAAGTGTAAGGAGAAGATTATTTTTGATTGAAGTCGGTGAATCATTGTGTTCACCTTACATGCAAAGTCGGACACACATGCCACGAGCGAGTAATGCAATTGCTGTTATACAGAAAGAAAGAAACATACCGCTTGATGCTCCATCAACATCGAAAGCAGCATCGCAATCTTCAACATTTTCATTGTCACATGCGCCACCAACAAAGAAAAGAGCTCGCTGTAGTATGTGCCCATCGAAATCAAATGCAAATCTTCATAGTGCGAGATGTGATAAGTGCATTTCCTATGTTTGCCCTTCTCATCGATTTATCCTTTGCGAAAATTGTGCAAAAGAAACTATGTTTTGATAATTAATTTTTTAGTTTTTTAAATAATTTTTCTAAAACCTTATGAATTTTTTAAGTTTTATTTGTTTTTCAATATTTTCATATTCTAATTAATACTCACACACATATTTTTGAAATTTCGTAATAGTTGTTTTGTTAATAAACACATTTTAGCCTAAAAAAAAATCTTCTTTCTTCAAACTGATACGAAAATCTCTGAATATATAGCATTGTGTCAATTTGACACATGAACAACTCTTACGTTACAAAAAACCAAATACGCTTGAGGGTTAACCTATATTAATCAACCTTGGTCATGATAGAATAAAACCAGGTAGATGCAGGGCTGCTTTTGCTCTTGTTTTGTCAATTGTAACTGTGTTTATATTCTCTTTCCTTATTTACTATTAGCTTTGAGTCTACGCTCTCTTCCTTGCATATAGCTGGTTCATTGTATCATGGACGAGAGTAGTTACAAAAACAAAAATTAAATACCTTTAAAATGAACACAAAATTTTAATAAAATAACGGTTTTTTTTTTGTGTTTTTTTGAACTATAATCTTTCTTTATATTTTTTACACTTGTCATACTTTTTTAATAAATAGAGTACGTAAGTTATGGATAAGTTATGGAAATTTATCTCAATTACCCCCTAATCAAGGGTAGTACAATAATAATATTTATTGGGAGAATAATATATATTTATATATATATTATAGTATATATATTTATTGTCCCAATAAGAACCATTCTTAAGGATTCGATGTTTATAAGCACTTTTAACGATATGGAAAAAAAATCATGGCTGAGCTTTAAAGCCATAAAAGAAAACTTTTTACATAATCATAGGGCAGAACACTGCATGACCTTAGTAATGAAAATGATTTCTGCTTTCAATGAAATGAAAGTCCTTATGTCTTTAAAAATACATTTGTTTCAAAACCACCTCGATTTTCTTCCATCAAATATGAGAGCATTATCTGATTACCATGGAGAGAATTTCCATCAAGAAATGCTTCAGAGGGAGAATCGTTACAAAGGCAACGTTTCATTTCAATGATTGCTGAATATTGTTGGAGTATCAAGCGAGTTGACTTAGAAAATTCCTCAAGCCGTCATCAAAAAAATTAAATAATTTATATATGACAATTTAAAATAATATCCTTAAATGTTGTATAATAGTGTTGATAATATGATAAAATAATTTTAATATTATCGAACAAACTTTTAAAGGTTTATATTTGTTATAAACAGTTACAAACAATTAAAATAAAATAAGCAACGTGATGAAAAAGTATCCCACTATTTTTGACAAAAAGAAATAGTTTAAATTAAAAATTGACAATTTTTGAAATTCTATCGAAAACATATTTTTAAGAAATGGAAAAAATTATTCACCAAAAAGATTAATTTTAACTTCTATAGCAAACTTGAGTGATAGGTAGAGTTTTGTGCGGTGAAAAAAATACTGAACATTTACTAAATAACTTTGAATGGAAAGAAATTTCTTGCTAAAATATATGAACAAGGCCGAAATTTTTACTTTAAATAAACAGCTTTAAACAGCACTTTAAAAATATGTTGGAAAGCAAACCAATGATGCAAATTTCGTAGACACAGAGTTGAAAGGGTAAGTTTGTGTCAGAATTCGTTGGCTTAAATTGTAATAAAAAGTTCAAAAATGAAATGAATTTTCCAATAAATTTTTTCATTGATCAAATGGGGGAGGGGAAGGGGAGGGTTTTTTAAGAATAGTCAAATTGTTGTACAGTGTTGTTTTTTGAGACATTAAAACTTATTAAATAAAATACTGATTCCGATTAAATTTCTTAAAAAAAAGACTATGTAGTTAAAAAAAAAATCAAATTAAAGAAATCATTTTTGTACGCAGAAATCGTTTCTGCAATATAATATCGAGGGCCTATATTCATTTTCCTCTATCTGCAAAAGTACAAGTTTTCAGGAGAGCAAAACAAAAAAAACCGTTTCATCTTCTTATATAACAATTTTTGAAAAATTGATCTTCTACAATGTTGTTTAAAGGTGTCCACAGACCATTGTGCATACAATTTTTTTCAATTTTTTGCGCTATTTTAGCTGCTATGGCAGATACTGGGTTATGTCCAGAAAAAAAAGTTTCTATAAATGCAGATAGAGGTATTTGGATAGTAGTAAAAAACGCCATTTTTTGTAAGAAATCAACAGTTAAAACTTTGCTGTTTTTATTGTAGATGTTTCTTTTCAACAATTTTCGTATTTATCATGAAAAGAAAAGTTAAAAGTCAAAGCTTCTGATATTTTTACATGGGAATCTCAAGTAAAGTTATGTTATTATTTTATGCGTATATGATTTTGTCATAAAAATTATGATATTTCGTTGGAATTACAGCTTCAAGTTCCTGTAGATGTTTCCACTTGTTTTATGCGATTCAAAATTGAGTTGTATGTCACTAGGCAGGTGTCGTATGTGTTTTCAAAAATCAATCAATCTCAATACAGAACATTTAACAACCACAAATTTTGATGCCCATTTTCATAAATTTCACATTTTTGGTAACAATTGCATTCAAAGGAAATGAATTCAGCTAACAAAATCGTAAATCGTTCGAAAAATCTTTTGTTATTTACATGCAGTCCATAAAAGACCATCTAAAATAAGAGCTGCACCAAACTCTAAAACATTTGTGCTAGTGCAACTGAAAATTATTTGTATCAATATAAGAAAATGTTTCAAAATAAAAAAATCTTCATAGAGTTTTTCAAAACTACTTGCTTTTAAAGCAGATAGAGGATTATGTCGTAAGCAAAAAAATAACCTTGTAGATAGAGGTTCAGTTTAATTTATTAAAATAAGGTGTTTGGATTGGATTTTCGCTCTAATATTAATACCATAGATGCAACCGAGGCCAGCCATCATTTTGGCATTAAAACAAAAAATGCCCAAAATGCAGATAGAGGAAAACGAATATAGGTCCTCGATGTAGATTTTCTTAATATATATCTGCTTTAATTTCTGACTATACAAACTAAAGGGTGATCCAATACGGGGTCCCTTTTTCAACTGGGTTGTTTTGACAGCTGTTATGTGTCAGATGGCTACTCCATATAACATTTGCGATCAGTATTCAATAAAACTCAATTATGAATAGACTGACCAACAACAAGCTGACCTGAACAACGTTTATTATTTGTGAAAACTTAATACCAAAATCAGTCATCAGTTTATTAAACAATCGCCTTATTGAGGGAAACGTTCGATGAAAACATCATCTCAAGAAATGGTCCTGTTAATTAGCCACCAAGATCATATGATTTGACGCCATTGGATTACTTTCTTTGGGGATATGTTAAATCACTTGTTTATGTTGACAAACCCGAAACTATTGACGCTTTGGAAACCAACATAAGGCTGTGACCATAGTGAACGCTGGTTCAGACAGGCAGGCAGATTTCACATTGGAGCAATAAGGTTTTCTGATCTGATCTGCCTGCTTGTCTGAACCGGCATTCACTATGTTTACAACCTAACTCGTGTTATTAAGGAGGGACATGACATTCGCGGCAGAGAAAACAGACCTTTTTTTACAAATTCATAACTCAGTCAAAAACAAACATTTTTCCAAAATTATTGTAGAGAATTGAACAAATTACAAGAAAAAAAATTCAAAAAATACATTTTTCACTCCAACATGGTTTTATAGAGCTCCAAGCTGGCGGCAGAGAAAAAAACGGGGCCTCGTGGTTGCAGCGCTGGGAGTTGCAAAAATTGTCCAATCTGGAAATAAATGACTTTTTTAAATCTTAACAAAATTGGTTATCGTATGACACGAGCTTTTTTTTAAAATTTTTTTTCAATTTTTGGTGATGTTCCAAATTTGAAAGTGTGTTTTTTCGAAAAAAATATTGACTTTAAAAATTCATAAAAATTCGAAAAAAAGCTCGTTTCATACGATAGCGAATCAAGTTTAAAAAAGTACAAAAACAATTTCGTCAAAAAATGAACCCGCTAGTGCCACAACCAGTACGAAAAACATGGTTTCGAGATAAACGCGTTCAAAGTTTGTGAACAAGGAAAAACAAGGTTACCTTCAATCTGCCATGCCTGCTTCGTACTGTATGCCTTCGTTATCTTGTGTTGTGCTGTTTCTTATAGTTTTTTGCAATCGTTTAGCAATTTGGGCTTCACCCGTCAAGTAGGTACGAAATAACAACCACCAAAAGTCAGGTAGCAAGTAAAACAAGTATATACCAGCTGTCGTACGTAGGTAGCGCAAAAATTAAAAATGCGCTCTCACTAATCCGGCTGTAACTTTTGAACCCGTAGAAATTTTTCCATGAAATTAGAACCTTAATAGAATCTTAAGAATATTTACTAAAATACAAAATTATTAAAAAAAGATTTCGATTTCAAAAAACTGCCAATGTCATGTAACCCCTTAAAGGAATACCAGCCGATATGCTCGAAAAAGTTATCGAAGATTGGACCATTTAAGAGTTAGTCGTGGGCAACATTTGAACGAAATTATTTTTAAACATATAGTTCCAGGAGCCGAATTATCATTCCAAATAAATATTTCCATCAATACATGGATTTTTATATATTTTATTTAGAAAACAAGGTAGGAAGCTTTTATTGAATCACTCTTTAGCTTTATGAAAACTAAGAACAATAAATATGTTTCATCGATTTATATGTATAGAATTTTTTTAATTCAATTTTAGATTTATTTTATTTCAATTTTAGAGAGTTTAGTGCAAAAAAGATTGGCATTTCTTTTTTTTATTTAGGTACATTGCACAAAATTGACTGTCAGATTATTTCGCTTTTATTTTACTCGAAATATAATTCAATTAGTTTAACTAAGAGTTAAATTATAACTCGAAAACCGAATGTTATAAAGGCTTAGTTTTAATATTTTTTAATTTTCTATTTTTATTCAAGCAGAGCATACTACACACAAACTCATAATATGTAAGAATAATATAATATGATAAAAAATAAAATATGAGATAATATTAATAAGAAATACAAAAAAAAAACTTTTTATTTGATCATGATGAATTTGAAGTATAAAAGGTTGAATTTGTAGTTTAAAAAATTGAATTTGCTTTGTAAAAATTTGTGTTTGAAATGCAAAGGTTGAATTAGAAGTGCAAAATGGCGATTTTGATTTGAAAAAATTGAATTTCAAATGTAAAAGGTTGAATTAAATGTTAATAGTGTCTATGGTTTTGTCACACGGAAATCAGCTGTTCAATTGAAAGCTTTTTTTTTAAACTAAAATGTTTTTACTTTTGAGCACAAGATTGTTCTTAAGAAAAATAAATAATTGTTAAAATATAATTGGCAGAAACAGCAAATTGCGAAATAAAAAAATAATGTATATTTATATACCACTGCCGATATAAAAAATTGGACCCCTGGTTGATATACTGGTTACGCCCATGTCGTATTGTTATGATAAACTTTTTCTTTAGTTTCTTTTTAAGAAAATTATTTATCGAAAAGCATAGCCACAACTTCTTCTTTTAATTAAGCTATTCCGAAGAGGATTTCTAGATCCGCCACTGAAAGTAGGCATAACAGTTGATTCGAATTTTCTGTAGGAAGAATAAATTTGATCACTCTAATTAAAAGAGTTCCGCTCTTTAAGGCCTTCCTTTACCACTATTTAAAACTTTCTCTGGCTTAAATGCTCGTTCTAATGAGTAAAAATAAATGATAACAGTTTAAGTGTATATTCCAAATATACGATACAATTCACATCGTGATTACATCTAATGGAAAAAATTTTAATAATGCTAAATCATGGTGTCATTTTTAAAACAAGTTCTTCCACAATTTAACATAAATAATTTTTGTTTTTTTAAATGTTCTCTTCATTGTGTAAATTTTCGACGCGTTCATTAAGATGAATTCAGATGAATAAGTTTATCTATTACAAAAATCCTGTAGAAACTTAATAAAACTTAAATGGAAATATATTTGTTAGCCTCAATATAGCATATGCTTGAATACAAAGATTTTCAAATAGTAGAAAATAATTTTAACTCACCTTAAATGATTTTTCTAGAAATATTTCTGGCTCTCTTTTAACACCGCTGAGCACTGAGTAAATTATATGTTTTGTTGTTTTTGCTGTGTTTTTGTTTTTAATCATTAAAATTTAAGCTTTAAAACTATAAAACAGCTTATTGAATTTCGCAAAAATATGATCTCAACAGTATTGCCAATATTTGAAAACTTGTGCTACTGCGCTAAGTTTGTAAATAAAATTATTTTAAACTGAATATTTTTTATGTCTTTTCTTATTTTTCTTTTTTTTTTTAAGTAAGCCACTCTTCGACAAGCTATAAATTTTTACACAATTCGAAGTGTACAAAAAATGTAGAAAGAAATCGTTAAAAATATTTGTGCAAAGTAACAAGCGAGTTATACTAACAAAAGCTATAAAATGATTTTTTTCATGTTCTTTTTCTTTTTCTTATTGCTCAACGGGGCAACGAATGTGAGTAAAACAATTACGGGTACCGTTAGGATTAATGCTTATTGGCAGAAATGGTAAACTTTTCACTTTTTGGCGGCTTAGAACTTGTAGCGAAAATGCTGCGCGAACCAGCAACAACAACAACTGTATTGAATACAACAGACAGTAAAATACACTTTTGCTTTTTGTTTTTGTATATTTATTATTATATCCGTATTATTTTTTTATAGTTTAAACAGACTCCGTAATATAAAAACAGTTCTAGATACTATTAATTAATTGCAAGATACTTGCTTGTCTTTAATTAATTTTATAATTAAAATACTTGAGAAAAAGGGGGGCGAAAAAACAAAAATAGATATTGCAACTGGTTTTATGCAGCAGTCGGAAGACAACAACAAACAGCAGCAACAACAATAGCTACAAACGACTAAGTTTCAATGTTGCTTAAAGCGCATCCGTCAGATACTTTTCACAATTGTGTTTATTTTTCGCTGCTGGTTGTTGGTGGTGGTTGTTACTGTTGCAAAAGCGAAATTTCGCAAACGATGATTTTTCACAGTTTCAAGGCTCTGTCTGCTCTCAGCTCACTCAGCACTCAGCATGCAGCACTCCACAATTGGCACTCGGCGTTATGTTGCAATCCGCCAGATACTGCAGCTAGCAGATATAATTGTGCAAATTGTTTATAATCGCAAAAAGGTTCTCAAGTAGACAACTCTTTGTTTCAACAGCAGCAACTTTTTGTTTTCAACAATTTATTAGCTACTTTTAGCCACTTGCATTTCTTGCTCGTATCTGTTGGATATGCAGTTGAAGTCGCTCACAAGTTAAAAATAAATCAAACTCGTTTCCGTATCTACGAGTGTTTTCCTGATTTCTTTCACTTTATTCAATTCGTTTTTGTTTAACATTTAATAAATGTTGTTAATTTTTTTTCTTTTCTGTTTTTTTATTTTATTTTTATTTCAATATTAAAGAAATGATTTGATTTTGTAGTCATTTCTTGATCAACTGGATTTAAAAAGTGACACAATTCAACGGCTGATGTTTTGGACACTAACTTAGTATTTATTTTTTTTTTGCTTTTTGTTGTTATTAGTATTTATTTATGTCACATACGCGCGCGTCGCACACCATCCGACGTCGTTTTCAGAATCTCGACTGATTCACTGTCGTGGTTGCGGCAGTTGCTTGAACTGGTTCGTTGGCTCAGGCTGCCTGGTTTCAAACGTTTTGGCCGTATCTACTGCCAGCTACTTGGGTGCTAGCTAGCGACATATGCTTTGGCGCTGCTCCAACTAGTGAAAAAAAGCAGTAGAAGCTGAGTACAGAAAATAGTAGTAGAACTTGAAGAGAGCGCGAGTGTTGATTTTTGGGAGAACAATGGTGGCGCAAAGCTGGTAATGTTTTGTGCTGTATTCCCCTATTATTTGGTGAATTCACTGTGAGGGGGAGACTTAACTGTACTACCGGAAACATATGTTTTCAATGCAATTGACTGTTACTTTAATGAAGCTTTAAATTGTATTTCTGCAATTAATAAAATGCATTTAATTTAATATTAAATTTAAAATTTTATAAATAACTGAGCATAGGAAGATTTTCCATTTATGAGTTCAAAAATATATCATTCATTTTGTAACAAACAAAATGCAATATTAAACAAATTTAAAAGAACATTTTTTTATATTAAAATAAGAACATGGAAATTTTGAGTGCTTTATAATAACACATTTTTTTATGTTTTTCTGTGAATTTGTATTTAATCATAAATTTTAATCCAAAATTTAGAGATTTGGGTTTTGAATTCTGAACTTGAAGTTTTGAATTTCAAATTCTGAGTATTAAAATCTTAGTATTTAGAGTTCAAAGTAAATTTTGAATGATTCCTTTTAGGCTCATAACCAGTGCTTAACCCCTCCCCCCAATTGGGCTAAAAAAGGTTATAAAATTGAACAAATGAAAATATTTAAATCAAGAACTGATGTTTTTTTTTTGAAATGAAATTAAAAAAATTATATATTTATGTACTTATATGATACGGTTATGATATGAATAGCTCTATTTCAATATCTTATACTTATTTAAGGGTACCTTATCAAATTCTGATCTGGTTATTACCAGAATCAGGTGACCTGATCAGGAGGAATATAAAAAAGTGCGACACATTTGATATCAGATCATTATCCAAATAAGGATTTCCAGATAATTTTCTGACTCTATCCTTAGGAAAATTTCCACTAGGGTTAGTTGAAGAAGCAAAATTATAATTTTCAATGAAAGCTTGTGGAAAATAAATGTTCAACTTTTCTTATAAAGGTCACAATCATTATTATTGAATTAACTATAGGAAATGTTAAACCATTTTAAACTATGGCTTTCAATGCTCAAAAAGTCTCTGATATACAAAAAAGATTGTATATCAGTTGTAGAAAAAATACTGCATTATTTTCCCAATAAATGGCTTTTGAAATCTGCATCTCGCATTGTATAAGTGCAATGGGCTAACACTAGATATCGCTAGAGAGAAAAATTTCGTACTAAAAAACGTTTCAGATGGTTTTGTAATTGATTGACTCAATTTTAAGTTGAGCACGAGTCAAAAATGAAAAATATACGCTATATTTTACAGTTTTTCTCCGATAAGGGCGTAAACACAAGGCTGAATACAAAAAGAAGTGCGCTGTATTGCCTAATGAAAAAGCCTAATGGATCGAATTTTCAACTTCAAATCGCAAAAAAATCGACCAATTTCTGAAGCGCATGATGACTGATGAAAAAAACTGGGTCACTTATGACAACATCAAGCGAAAACGGTCGAGGTCGAATCAAGGTAAGCCGGCGCAAACGATGGCCCAGGCAGAACTGACGGTAAGGAAGTTTTATTGTGAGTTTGGGGCGATTGCCACAGCATCATCTACAATGAGCTGCTCTCCTTGGCTGAGGAACTGCTAAGTTCTTAATTCGGACCTGTTCTGTCAATATTAAGACCGTCTGAAGGAAACAATTGTGTTCCATCAGAAGAACGCCAGGCCACAAACGGAGCCAGAAGCTCCGGGAGCTTGGTTGGGAAGTTCTTATGTATCCACCTTAAAGTCCGGATCTGGCATTAAGTGATTACCACATATTTCTGTAATTAGAGAAGCTTGTGAAAGTTGACTGTCCCAGTTTTTTCCCAATAGGGACAAAAATGTCTATGAAGGAGGCATAACGATATTACCAATCAGATTATTCTAACTATGCTAAATAAAGTCTTCGATTTTATGCAAAATAAAGAATTTAATTTTGCTACACTTGAAATATGATATCAAACGAATATTATTTTATAAAGTATCCAAGCTAATTTTTTTTAATATTGAAAAGTTGTACTCGTACAGTCCAAAAACTGCATAGGTATTCCACGAAATTAAAAACAATATGCGCTTACGTCAAACATAAGCCCAGTGCTCACTAAACGTTGCACAAGCGTCGTGTCATTCGTTATAGAACACAGAAAGAAGAAGTTCACTTTCGAACCCATCCACCCAAATATAGAAGACAACCCATAATAAACAACTTTAAGCAGCCATCAACACCACATAATAGCAGCCAATCCAACACAGATAACTACAAACAACACGAAAGCAGCTGCTATAATATACAGCACCTTCAACGCAAAACCCAATCAACAGAAGACAACATAAAAGGACGGGCATCTTTAGCACCACATCAAGTCAGCAATCAACATTTAGTTTATATAAATTATAATAACTAAGACCCACAAACATATTGTAACACTCACTACAGAAAAGAAAGGTATATATTAAAAACACACTATTTTTTACAAAACACTAACTACTTGTTATTTTCTCCGCCATCTTACTTGAAGCGAACAAACGAGTACGCACTTTTATATTCAGAATTTAGAATGTGGCCTAAATCAGTTCTAGGGAGGGATCAGGGAGGTTCTAGAATATGTTAAAAAATTGTATGGAACTCAAAACACAAACAAAATGAAAAAGAAAAAAAGGAGTATTTGAGATAAAAATCAATATATTCATCAATTTCATAATATGGAGGAACATGTCCTCTTATAAGATACCATATAATAGATTTAATTTGTATGATTTAAACCACTACAAAACAAAAAATATAAAGCAATGAAGTAATAAAGAGATTGGTATATAACAATTACATTTTGCCAAATCAATTTGTTCCAATTGAAATAAATAAAAGCCTTTTTGTGTATATTAGTTGGTTTAATATTTTGCTATCCAAACTCTAAATTTATTTTGTTCTGGCAATGCCATTTTCTATTTCCGTATAACAGTTGCTATCACACTAGGTGAGAGCAATAGTTGGAGAGAACTTGGTTGTAATAAACACTGGATGTACATAAATGAAACCGGCTTTTGCTCAAACAACCTAGCGTTTGTTTTTATTTTGATTTTTAATTTGTTGTTGATTGGCGTTGTTGTTGTTGTTGTTGTTGTAGAAGAGTTGTTTTGTACGGAGAGTAAAAGCGCCCACGTTGTTTGGGGATGTTTGTGGGGAGACAACTACAAAAGTAATTAATCCAAAAAAGTAGTAGAAAGAGTGTTGATTTTTGTTCGGTTTGCTACAAGAGCAAAATGTTTTATTGAATTTATTAAGCAAATAAATTGCATATTTATGGAGAATAATGGTGTACCAAATATTTAGTAACATTTGTAGAGTTAATAATCAGTACATATTTGTATGAAGATACTTAAAAAAAAAAACTTCGAAGCTAAATCACTTCCCCTTCTTTCAATAACTAAAGTAATACTCCTGTTAGTAAAAATATTTAAATTAGAGGAATCTGAAAAGAGAAATAAACAATCTAACTATACAAAATTATTAATTCCTTTTACAGCTAAAATCGTGACAAGCGTAGCTGGAATGGGCGTAGAAAGGGGAGTAGTTTCCTCCTAGACATCAAAAAAATTATAATAATAAAATAAAATTATAAAAAAATTTTAAAATTGCAGCGATTTTATAACAACATATTAATATGGTACACAAATTTTTTTTATTTGAAATAGGTCTATTCCCGTGCTTATTAGACTAAAAATGGTAAAACTGACAAAAGCGTAAGAGTTACAAAAACTTCCTTAAAAATAGATAAAAACAAGAAAAAGTACGGCAATGCTTTTCGGACTTATATTGTATAAGCAGTCATATAAAATCGTTTATTTGGTTCACCTTCAGCATTGGATTAATGTGTAGCATCGGCAATGCAGACGACATGCTAAAGATTCATAACAATAAAAAAATTAATTCTCAAAATAAAATTTATATTTAGTTGTAAAACAATTTACCTTGTTTCTAGTTTCCATTCCAATAGCTTTTATTTATTTGAAGGAACTTTTAATATTTTGAAATTTTCGTGCTAACTTGTAAGCAGCTGATTTTAAGCATAAATGATTTTATAATGAAACATTTTATAAATCAAACTTCAAACATATAAAAAAAAAATGTATCTTTCCTCACTTATATCCTGGCCCATGCACATGATGATAGGCAATTCTTGTGTACTGAGATCATCATGTTAGAACAAACCTGAACTACACGCAGAGAAAAAATATGTTTATAACAATCATGTTTTGAGACGATCTTAGTGTGATTGAGTTTATGATTCCTACTATCATGTTCATAAACAGTCAATGCTTGCGGCGAGCATGTTTCAACAAAGTATTTTTTTTTTTTTTTGTTGAAACATGAGTTATTGGGTACAATTATGTTCTACAGAACATATCTTATTGGACTGACCATAAAATGACTATGGCAATAATGCTGTTGGAAGAATTTTTTATTGGAACGAAAATAAAATGATTGCAACCCATTTTTTACAGAGCATACATTTTTGTATACAACAATTGAATTATTGAAACAAAAATTTTTTTCAGATCAATTCTTATTATAAAGAGCATAAAATGATTGGCACAAAAAATAAAAAAAACATCACCTAGTTGGACAGACCATAAGATGACTCTGAAAATAATGTTGTGCGAAGAAATTCTTATTCCAGAGACAATAGAATGATTGCAACAACAATTTTTTTGAAAAAATCCACTTTTATGTGAACCATAATATTATTGGAACAATCCAACAATATTATTGAAAATTTTATTGATGCAATAATATTCTGTGTTGATAGAAATCATACACGCTGAAAAATAATAGGCCTTCCCAAACATAATTTGCAGGAAGTATAATATGTTTCTGCATGTTTCTTGGAAACAAGTAATCATAATTGGTTCCACATATAATATGATTAATTAATGAAATTTTTCTTTATATATATATATTTGCATCTTAACATTTTTTAATTGTATCTTAGCACTTGTTGTTTGAATTTAAAGACAATATAATTTGTTTTAAAGAAAATATGTTTTTATATAAATATATTTTAATTATAAATGGACTGAGAACACTTTTAGTCTATTACTATTTGTTTGCTTGGAAATATAATTTAGACAAGAATAACATTAAATATTCACGGACAAATATATATTAATTGGAGAATACATAATTTAATTGGAGCTTTGCTAACGGAGCACCCACTTTGCCAGCGAAGCACCCGCTTTATCAGCAAAGTTACTTCAAAACTCACCTATTTTTACTGCTGAACCGCCTTATTTTTCTTTTATTTTGTTTTTTATTTTATTAATTTCGAAACACAAACACTTTTAATTTAAACAAACATTTTCAGAAACACTTTTCACATGAGCTAAACTTTTCAACACGTTTGGCGCGGCTGCTTGAAACTTAAAATGACGCCAAGACTTGGCAACTGTTAAAAACAAGCACATAAAGCAACAAGGTTTCCGCTATTTTTCGTGCAAGTGCAAAAGAAACAGATATATGTATGTCTAGGCGAGACACATAAAAGGCAGGAGCTCTGTTTGTTTTAAATTTGCAGAGTTTTGTTCTTTTTGAGTTTAACAGTGATGCAAATATATTTTTATTGGGTAGAAACACACAATTCTATTTGGTCACAAGCATATTAATGTAGACGTTAGTTTTTTGGCTAAGGCAATTATATTAATGTTGGATACAACTAATATCTTCTTATATCGAAAAATAATGCTATTGAAGGAAAGTTCTTAAACAGGGTGGTTCCCTGTGAATATTTTGTTTTTAAAACCAAACATATATAAACATATTTTTTTCTCTGCGTGTAGTATTTTGAACGCATCATGCGTGGGGGGACTGTAGAACAAGTAAACACTTAAAGATATGACACATACATAGGTGTTATGAATTTCCGATGTAGATAGAGCCCGCAAATCAGACGTTTTACTTTTTTAACTCTTTTTAGCAATTTATGGGTTATTGAATCTATGTAAAAACTGCTATTTTCTAATGTTGGTTGGGTAACAGGTAATTGACTCGGTAATCGGTTGGTAATCGCTTCGGTAATCGGTCGGTTATCGTTTCGGTAATCGCTTGGTTATCGCTTCGGTAATCGGTTGGTAATCGCTTGGTAATCGCTTTGATAATCAGTAATCGGTTGGTAATCGCTTCGGTAATCGGTCGGTTATCGTTTCAGTAATCGCTTGGTTATCGCTTCGGTAATCGGTTGGTAATCGCTTGGTAATCGCTTTGATAATCAGTAATCGGTTGGTAATCGCTTCGGTAATCGGCAACTGGTTCGGTACTCGCTTCGGTAATCGGTAATTGGTTCCGTAATAGGTTGTTTATCACTTCAGTTTTAGGTAATTGGTTTAGTAATTGGTTGGTATCGCTTCAGTTATTGGTTCTGTAATCGGTTGGTAATCGCCTCGGTAATAAAAAAAAGAACTCACCAAACATGTTCGCCTAGCATAACCAATGCTGTAGAATGCAACAGAAATGAACAGTTAAAAGCGTGATGATATCGCTAACAGTGTGATGATATCGCGAATCTATAGTTTTTCTCTCCACCGAAAAGTTCTCAACGCGCCTAAAGAAGTTTTCACTTAAAAAAATTACATGATTCAATCAATAAAGTTTTCACATACATTATTATTTGGAGTGGAACCCAATAAATATTCTAATATACTTTTTATTAAGTATTTTGGTAAACTTTACAAACTATTAAAAACATTGCAATTGTATGTTGAATGCTTCTTAAATTTAATAGCATTTTTATATATAAATTTTAAAAAAAAACTTTTTTAATGAATTATTAAAAAAGTATGAAAACATTGCAATCTGATAATAGTATGTTAAATAAAACTTTATAACAAATAAATTATATTTGTACTTTGTGGGCACATAGTGCCTGAAAGAACTTTTCGGGAGATATCCTAGTGAAATCGCTGATATTCGTAATAATGAGCCAGTTTGGATTATTGTTTGGATTGATTGAAGAATTTGCTAGTTAAAAGAAAAGGTTCCACAAGACTGTATGAAAAAAGCAGATAGCAGAGGCACCGTGTCCGTCTTTGCATGTACGATTTAAGGTTAGTTTGATTCATAGTTTCAAACATAATTATAACGTCGGAATGTTGACCATACTTGGCCACTTGGCCACATAATAACACACTGAGTTTTGCCTTTGCAAAAGCTTTCATAAAAGCCGAATTACATTGAAACCAACAATTTAATACACACATTTTCGAATATTCCTTGACAGGCCCGTAGCCAGGATTTACCTTAGGGGGGTTTTGATAAAAAATCTATAAGTAGATACCAGTAATAACTGAAAGAAAGGATATGAAAATTTTTAAGCAAATCTGTTTTCTTTTAAGACTATTTGTAAATATGCCTGTTTTTAAATGACCATAAGAGAGATGAGATTTTTTTTTACAAATCAATTTTGAGTACTAACTTTTTTGATTTTTGCCTATGGTTTGTTGAAAAATGGTCCAAATTGAGCATTTTGAATTTCTTTAAGTATTATTCCGAAAATTAGCACAAAAAGTAAAAATGTGTGGGACCAAATTTTACTAATTCAACAATATTAATGTGAACGGTAAAAATAGGTTAGATTTCTTGCAGTTTGTTAAAATCAAAATTAAAATCAGCTATGAAAAATGCAAACAGTTTGTAATAAGTTCAGCTGGTGAAGCTGTATTTACAACTTTTATGGTCATTCCATATGAACGGGAGAAAAAAAAATTTTAGTCTTTAGATTTGGTTTCTTTTTGGCTATCTTACGCTTTTGTTGATCCCCAGCTTGTGTACAACTATTTGAACCTCTGTGAACCCTAGTTCGAGTTATCGTTAAGGGCTAAAATATTACTGTTCTCGAAAACGATTTTGACAATTTAAATAAATTAAAAAGAATATATTTTAAGATCTTTAAAAATTTAACACTTTCATTTTCTCATGATTCAATTCCAATAACAATTACTATATATATAATTTTTTTTTAAAGAAATTTCAGACTATTTTTTAAAAACCGTTATTCGAAAACATGTTTTTACACAGCACCAGTATCTTATACCCAATTTATTATATAATATATAACATGGAAATAAGTTCATGTTAATATTAAAATATTTACTCATCTAGATAAATTTTTAATATACAATCTCCTTGGAGTTGAATTCCAATATAATGATTATGACTCTTATAGCAAAATTAATCATTCACTTGGCCAAAAAAAATGTTTCAATAATTAAGCGACGTTTTCAAGAAAATTAACATCATTATCACAGTTTATTTAAAAAAAAATCACATTTTGAATTTAATAGTCTCAGTTGTGTTATTTCTTTATACTTTCTGGACCCTAAGGGGGGAGAGGGGGGTGAACACCTAAAACCCCCCTTGTCTACGGGCCTGTTCCTTGATATGCATTTATTTTTTTTTCTTGCTTTATTTTTTCCATGAATATTGATTGCTTAAACCGGGCTGCGTTGAAGTTCTGAATTTTGAATAAATTCAAGTTACACAAAACTTGTTGGATTTTGAATTTGTCGATTAATTCATGTACAAATTGCATAGTTTGATATTGAGTACCAATTGCTTATTAATTAATTGATACTAGTATTGAAAAAAAACATAAAAGAACAAAATGGTTTCTTATGATCAATTGTGATGTGTGTATTGTGAAATGTTTGATCACAAATGATCGAGAACTAGACCTACAGGTTTTATGCCGACTCCGAACGGCTTATGTTCTCAAGAAGCTTTTCATGGCAGTTTTTCTCTCTGAGGTTTGCCATTGTCTGCAGAGAGATGACGGTCGAACAGAAAAATTAATTCAATTGAAAAAGCTTTCTATGTCAGATGGGATTCGAACCTGGGTTCTATCGCATACAGGCCACGCACCTCAACGAGTATGCCACGGAATTGTTTGAAATATACTCTAAGAATCGAGTTTTTTGTAAAAATATTTACTCTACCCACAGCTCCACGGCCGCCACATTGATACTAGTATTATCGAATATAAATTATAATTAAAATGTTAATTAATTATTCACTTCGAAAATTGTTGCTTCACTGAGAGTGGAATAAATAATAAAACGATTAATTTATAGTTCAAACAAACTTTTCTAAATTCAAGTATGTTGGTCTTCAAAATAATATCGATATTTACCATGATTGGCATTATCAACCATTTTTACTGCAACTAATTATGATTTCATCCATTATATGCTCAAAGTTTTAGTAAAAGAATGTTTTGAGCAATAATATTATTATTGATAACATCATTAGTAAATTATGGATTTATTATAGCAAAAATTTATGTTTGCTGCAATCAAAAAATATTTTAGTAAAATTAGTATTACTGCGGTGATCATGCTACAACCATATATTTTCTCTGCGTGTAAAAGGTGACATTGCACACACAAACATTGCTTCCAGAAAAACAATTCGCAAAGGTTTATTTCTATCATCAAAAAAAGATGAAATGTTGATTAATTTTTCTTAATGCATACATAGGTGTTTTTTTTGCCAAATTTTCTTAAGGCTTATGTATTTCTTTTAATCCGTTTGAGGAATTTTCGCCATACCCTCGATACAATTATTTTAATCCTTAATACTTCCATTCGAGCTTTATCAAAAATGCAAAAAAAGAATCGAGGAACTAATTTTTTTTTTTCGAATTCAATGCAGCCTCATTTTTAGCACGTCTTCACGGCTGCAATGCAATATTGGCGCATACAACAAAAACAACAATAAAAACAACAACACTTTAACCATAACAAGTATCTATATAGTTCCTGCACGACAACCTAGCGGCAAGGAGCTGACAGCAGCTGCTCTTACACTGGCAGAAAATTGCCAAAATAAGCGAAAGATTTTTCAATAAATTTTTATTATGAAAAGTTGGCAACCGAAGTGAAAACTTAACCCCTTATAGCCCCTTGTGACATTTCTGTAACAAACTAAAATATATTGATTGATACTTCAACCGTATTGATTCCCTTTTAACTCATTGTTGAATCACTACTACATACCACACTAACGAAATAATACACTCAGAGATGGCGCTACTAGTATGTTATTGAACGCTTTTCTTGAAAGTTCGAATACCACGACAAGTTGGTGCATGCAAAAAATTGGAAATTCGTGAAGAAATTGTTAGTTGTCCTAAACTGACACGATTTTCTGTTACACTACTGGGTAAGTACCTAAAATACATATTTGATTTCCACACACAACATAAATAAAAATATAAAATTCGCTCAATGTCAGAGATCTGTTAAACTCCCTTTATTATGTAATAAATAGATATGTAATAAAAATATTGATTTTCTAAAAAAAAAGTGTTTTATTAAACTTAAAAACAAGTTAATAAATGTTATATTTTTTAAATTTATGATCATGGGTAATAAGGGGTGAAGACTATAAAATAACAGTACTTTATTTTTATTTTGAATTTAATTGATTGGAACTTCATAGTATTATATTGCATAGGCTTGGTAACTAAATATACATTATCAAGGCCATTTCTTACTTTATTTAACATTATGTAATAGCCTTGTGTTATCTTATGTAAGAAACAAAAATGTTTCATTGGAATTTCAGTAAGTAAAATGTCAAAACTGCATCGATCGTCGTTTTTTATTTAATAGTACTGAGTTCTCGATCGCTGCACATGGTCAAACGCTAAACTCAAAAATTCTTAGTGGTAGATTTTAATTATCCGTAGAGTTAATACTGAAGTCTCCACTTAGTATCAAAGGCACATTGCCAAGTTTTCGGTAGAGGTTTTTTCGAAGACTTTAGAACCTTATTTAGAATAAATCATTAAATTTTCGAATAAAAAAATACTCTCTTGAATTGATTCCTAGAGGGGTAAAATAAATGAGCTGGTGCTATTATTGTTTGCCCTTCAACATTTCTCCTGAATACGCCAACCCCCTACTTATCATTCTTCTGTGGTTCCCATACAAAAAATACAAAAACTGTCGATGATAGTTCGGAGTTCACCCAAATTGATCAGTAGAGGGATAAAATATGTGAATTGGTGCTATTATTTTTTATCTTTCAACATCTACACCTACCCACTATCTGCTTCACTTCTGAGGGTTCCCATACAAAAACCCCAAGAACTGTTGATTATAGCTCATATCTCTCCCGAATCGACCCCTAGAGAGGTCAAATTTATGAATATGTCCAAAATAATAGGACATTATTTTTGTCCTTTAACAGTTCTTCTGAACACACCTACCCCCTATCTGTCACCCTTCTGAGATGCCCCTTACAAAAAACACAATAACTGTCGATTATAGTTTATATGTCTTCCGAATTGACCACTAGAGGGGTCAAATATAGGAACTAGACATATTAGTTTCGGGCCAATAATTTTTTTTCCCTGCAACATTTCTTCTGACCACACCTTACCCCTAAATAGCACCCTTCTGGGGGTCCCCATACAAAGCCAACAAAAGCGTTGCTATGTTTTTTGCTTGCCTGGTAACTGAATCAGAAATGCATGCATTACCAGTGCTAATGTTAACAGGGATAACATTAACAGTGGTGGCGATATAACACTGCTGATGCTAATATTGCTGATGCTAATATTGCTGACGCTAGCATTTCTGAAGTTAACAGTTCTGACACGTCTTACGTTGGGTTTTCACTTCAAAAATTATTCAAAATAAATTTTTATAAAAATTTTATTAAGTTAGGTATGTTTTTTTCCTACATTTTTGAATATGCAAAGTGAAGATATCCAATTAACTTTTGGTGTATGTCAATTTTCTTCAATCTCTTATTTTTATCTAAAAGTTTAGTTTTATCTTCAATTAACTTTTTTATTTGCTAATCTAAGCTTAAAATCGATATTTCTTTGAGTGTGACAACACTAGCGAATCCACATTTTTTGTTGTTGTAAGTCGCGCTTGTTCTTCTATTCCTATTCTAGTCTGATATGATGCTTCAGTGTTGATTAAACGCGTCGCCTTCGTTGCCTCACCTCCAACCAGAGATCCACGGTTGTATTTTTGACCTCTCTCCACGCCCTCCCCCTCTTAACTATTCCAACTGTCCAACACCAAGGTTCCTTCGTTTGTTCCTTCGATTCGTTTATCCATCAGCTGGTTCATCCTTTTGTCCGTCCAAGCCTCATCGTGAAACATTTCGTTGTTTTTGTTGTTGTTGCTTGTTTGGGCTTTCTTATTTTTATTTAATGCCAAAACCGGTGTTGCTGCCATCAGCAGGAAGAGTTTTTCTAAACTTTTTTGCTTAGTTATTCTTGTTGTGTGCGTTTTTTTTTTTTTGTTTTCTCTTGCATTATTGTGCTTAAGTGTTGCCAATTGCCATGGCTTAAATATTCCTAGTTGTTGCTTGAGCTTCAGTTTAAAGTCGTCTTCTGTCTAAAGTCGTCGTCATAGTTGTTCTCTTCGTTGTTGTTCTTATTTTTTAGCTATAGTTCTTACCATTAAGTTCATATATATGGCTGTCTCAGTGTCCGTCCTTCTGTCTCTATGGCTGTGTGTTTGTCAGTATGTTTGTGTGTATATTAGTCTGCCCGTGGCTTGTCTTCATGGCCTTTTCATTTGCAGAGTCTGCACAGCAAGATCGTCTAAGAAGTAGTTGTTGTGTTTTATTTTTTTTTTAAGCCGCAAGTAGAGCTTCTTCTTTTCTCGTAACTCGTGCGTTTAGCACGATTTTGATTTTCTTAAATGTTAAATGCAACAAAGAAACAAATAAACAAAATTGAAAATAAAAATAGAAATAAAAACAGACAATAAGCCAATACATAGAATTTCAAAAATATTGTTGCTTAGAAAATGATAGTAGAAGTATTGCATTATATATAATTTTTAAGGCAGTTCACATGAAAAAGTATACTATTTCTGCTTAAACTCTGCTATCACCTCTCATCTGTTCAAATTTAGCAATGATTAAAAAGATTACTAAAGCATAGGAAAAATTTAAAAGCTTTTAGAAAAATATGGTTTTAAATGGCTCGAAGTTTTTTTTGTGTTTTTACTGTTAAAAGCACATTTTTGTAAAAAAACCGATTGGAATTGTCTATCTTGAAATTTGTGTAAATTTTTTTTTTACTTTAAATATACGTAGGGCAAAAATAAAAATATTACTTAAGAAAAATCATTTTCTCAACTGAGTCTTAAATAAAATTTCTAAAACATCTGCAAAATCTGAGTTGCCTCAATTTTTCCTCTATGGGGAATATATATTTTTCTTTCCTCAAAAAAATCTTTGTAAAATTGTCCCAAAAACTCATTAGATTCGTTTATTGGTGTAGTTATATATTGATTTTTTTTTTGTGTTTACTTTAATATATCAATCAATATAAACAATAAAAATTTTATTAATTAAACAATTTTTAAAAATAAAGTTTTAAATTTATTAAAAATGTTTTATTGATAAAATTTTATAAAAATTATTAAACACATTTTGTCAGTTACTTTAAATTATTCTTTAAAAATTAAAAAAAAAATATTGTGGAAAAAAGTTGTATTGCAATTGGTTCAAGTGTTGAAATTTACTTTAATTTAGTAAAGATTCAGTCCAAATGAACTGATAAAAAAAAAAGAAAGTTGGTTGCTCGACCAATTTTGAAAAATTTGAAACTCAAAAATGCTTTAAAAAATTTTTTATATTTCTTCTTTCAAAATGTCGGCCATATCTTCTTTGCTACTTATAGCGATATATGCATTTGTGTTAAATTATATTTCTCAGCTGCTATTATACATGAAATGATGAGTTAAAAACCACAATATTAAGCACACTTGGGTCTTTAATCCGACTTATAAAAGATATATATAAAATAGTTTCTTCATATTAAAAAACTATTACATATTTGCTTCGTTTGGAAGATACAGCCCTTTAAGCATCGTGAAAATTCGCCCCATTTTATGTACATTAGAGTGGTTCTTAGTTGTATGGGGCAAACATTTTGATATTTTTTTATCTTTAATTACGCACCGGGCGGCCGTGTTGCAGTCGGTAGAGTGTGTCCCATACGCCAGAGAACCCTAGTTCGAATCCCACCTGACACAGAAAATTTTTTCAATTGAATTAATTTTTCTGTTCGGCCGTCACCTCTCTGCAGACAATGGCAAACCTCAGAGAGTAAAAACTGTCTTGAAAACTTGTTTCTTGAGAACATAAGCAGTTCGGAGTCGGCATAAAACATCTAGGTCTAGTTCTCTATAATTTGTGTTCAAACATTTCACAACACACACAACACAATTGATCATAATAAGCTCGGTCAAAGCACTTTCAAGGGCTGATTTGGTCATTTCGTTTTTTTTTTCAATGCCACACCGAATTTTTGAGGTTTGAGGAATGCTTCATTATATTGTTGGAGAATTCAAGAATTTCGTTCAGACTTTCGTTCAAAAAGACAATAATTTCTTAGTAAACACACCAATGTTCTCTTTGTGGGCTTATCCGAGCGGTTGGAAAATAAAAACTTCACCTTTCCAAGGGTACTAAGTGCACCTCACACTTTATTCTACTAGATCCATTGTAGCCATATGATCCATCTAAGTTAAGCTTCTTTTCATCAGAAAATATTATCTTAAAAAATAAATTCGAGAAATCATTAATATCAAAATCAAAACATTAACTGGTTTCACCTACGTCCCATTATGTTAGGAGCGGCTTGTTTACGCTTAGTCGAGGGGCTGGTTTCATTTTAGAAAACTGAATGTTTCCGGAATTCTTTAGAACATGGTGAATTGTACTTTAAAAAGCATCAAAGTTACATACCGGCTTTTTTTCTCGCATACTTTTTGTGGTATTACTAACTGTTCGTAGAGCATGATGATTTTTTTGTGTTCATGTTGATTGTTTTTCGAATAATTATTTTCATTATCTTTTACAAAATTTCGCACTACTCGATCACTTTTCCCGATCAAGCGACTTATTTCTCGAAAAGAATTTTTGTGGAAAAAAATACTTCGATTTGAGCTTTTTCAAGCTTTGTTAACTCTTCACTACGTGGCATTTTGCAAACGACTAAAGAAAATGATCTGTTTTTTCGGATTTATTAAAATTCCATGTGCGTTTATAATTTTGCAACAGCAATATTTTTCGTATGTACATATATGTATATTTTCTCTTTTAAGGTTGTTGTTGTTTTTGTTGTTGTTGTTGCTGTTGTTGGTGTTGTTGTTGCTGCTGCTGCTGCTGCTGCTGCTGTTGTTGTTGTTGTTGTTGCTGTAGTTGTTGTTGTTGTTGTTGTTGTTGTTGTTGGTGTTGTTGTTGGTGTTGTTGTTGGTGTTGTTGGTGTTGCTGTTGTTGTTGTTGTTGTTGTTGTTGTTGTTGTTGTTGTTGTTGTTGTTGTTGTTGTTGTTGTTGTTGTTGTTGTTGTTGTTGTTGTTGTTGTTGCTGGTGTTGTTGTTGCTGGTGTTGTTGTTGGTGTTGTTGTTGTTGTTGTTGTTGTTGGTGGTGTTCTTGTTGTTGTTGTTGTTGTTGTTGTTGTAGTTGTTGTTGTTGTTGTTGTTGTTGTTGTTGTTGTTGTTGTTGTTGTTGTTGTCGTTGTTGTTGTTGTTATTGTTGTTGTTGTTGTTGTTGTTGTTGTTGTTGTTGTTGTTGTTGTTGTTGTTGTTGTTGTTGTTGTTGTTGTTGTTGTTGTTGTTGTTGTTGTTGTTGTTGTTGTTGTTGTTGTTGTTGTTGTTGTTGTTGTTGTTGTTGTTGTTGCTGCTGTTGTTGTTGTGGTTGTTGTTGTTGTTGTTGTTGTTGTTGCTGCTGTTGTTGTTGTTGTTGTTGTTGTTGTTGTTGTTGTTGTTGTTGTTGTTGTTGTTGTTGTTGTTGTTGTTGTTTGTTATCTAATAGAATTGGTCTCAACAGAATTGTCTAACGGTTAAAGTGAAAAGTGTTCTCATACCCACAACAAGGATATTGATAAAAATCTAGTGCATTCACAATTTTGACACGAAGTACATATTGAAAATCTGATTTATATGGGAGAATAGTGCCGTTTTTCCAAAGAAAAATCCCAATTAAATTTTCTTAAGTTCAAATTTTCAATAAACTGAAACTTCGTTTTTCATTTAATTTTTCTTTAAAATAAGTCACCAAACATGAAAATCGGACTTAAATTACCAAAGTAATGAATTTTGACTTTTCAAAAATAAAACAAATTTTTTTTCTTGTTGTATTAAAAAATTCGCAAAACTCCAAATTAAAAACCAAATTCCAACCAAAAAAAAAGTATGCCTATTTGGAATGCCTATAACGAGTTTGAATATTTTTACGAAAAAAAAAAAAAATCCCAAAAACCCAAAAATACAAATTTTGAAGACTAAACAAGAAATAACTTGAGAATAGTTTCAAACTACTTTGGGCAAAAGACTAAAAAAACCAAAAATCCGATAAAAAAGTTATAGCTATTGAAACTTGACTTTTTTTTCAAAAATCTTTTTTGTGTCTTTTTTTGGCATATCGAACAAAGAAACAAATCATTAAAAATCAAAAACCATACACAGATGTCTCATTTGAAATGACTTCAATAATTCTTAAAATATATCTGATTTTCTTTCGGAACATTTTGGCATTCCAGGATAGCCAAAATATATATGGGAAAAATTGGTTGCCCTGGTTTAAGATTAAAAAATAATAAAAACACCTCAAAAATCGAAAATCCACCTTTTCAGCAACTTGCAAACTGTCTCTGTAATGTATTAAAAAATCTTATGTCAAGCATACAAATGCAATCAATGTTTTGTTTTCTTTATTTTTTATTTCTGATACATTTTAAAAAGCTTCAAAGTCACAAAAATTTTAAATTTTTAAATAAAAATTATATTAAAATTATTACTTTAAATTAAAACTAAAAATTAATATTAAATTTTTAAGTGGAAGCACTTTATATTTACCTTTTGTCATAATTCTGGGATAATGTGTTGCAATTATGATCTGGATACTTTCTTCTATAATCTTGAATAACCTGTATAAATGAAAGGCGTTGAAAATTTATAACTAAGAAAGTAAAGAATTAATTATAAAAAATGGAATAAAAGCGCATGCGCATGGAATTTGGCAACCCTGGAGTTCCAAAATTTTTCGAAATAAAATCAGAAATATTTTGAAGAATTATTTAAGTTATTTCAAATGAGAATCTATGTTTTCTGATTTTGTATGATTTTTTTTTCTGTGTTCGAAATGCCAGAAAAGGACTTTTTAAGAATTTTAGAAAAAAAGTCAAGTTTCAACAGCTTAACTGTTTTATTCGATTTTTGATATTTTTTTTTTTTTTTTGCACAAAATATTCAAAACTATTCAAAAAAATTCTAATTTCTTTTTTGCTTTTTTCAAGATTTGAGTTTTTGGGAATTTTTTTCGAAAAAAATTAAATCGTAAAACTATTTACGAAATCAAATTAAATCAAAATAAAATTAAATGAGAATAATTAGGAAATAAGTGTTAAAAAAATAAGAGCATTTTTCGACTTTTGGAGACTTCTTCGTTAAAATACCTAAATTCAACCTAAAAAAAAACGAAATGATAAAAACGGTATGTTTTTTTCTAGAATTATTAGAAACTATTCGAGGAAATATATGCTTCACGATTTTTTATAATTTTCCTTGTCATCGAAATGCTACACTCAGAAAAATAATATCCTGAAATCAAAGAAAATTTACTAAATTTTAAAGAAAATTTTACTTATTTTAGCGCCAATGAAATTTTCTTTTTATATCAAAGTGAAATTTTTCTTTGAAAGAAAAAACAAAATTATTTTTGATATAAAAAGGAGTATTGAAGAATAAATCAAAATTTTTTAAAAACTTAATATATTAAAAATTTCATTTAAGCCAGTGGGTATTGTGTTGTCGTAAGTTTGACACATTTGTTGATATTTAGTATCAAAGAGTTTATTATAATTATTATTAATTTATATTCAATATGAATTTTACCATCGCGGGAATTGAACCTGGGCTGCTTGCGTGCCAGTCTGTCGATTTTCCTACTCACCAGCTCAGCTATTATTAAATAGTGACGTCATTTACAATGCCGAGGGTCTGATGCTCTATGCTGTAGGCTATAGAACTGTTGTCGACAAGCAAGCAAAGAATCAATAAGTCAAACTAGCTATTTTTCTCTTACTCGAAGAGCATATATTTTAAAAAAAATTTACATATATTATTTTATTTAAATTTTTAATGTATTTTTATTTAAAACATAAATTTACTTATAATTAGTTATTAGCAGTTTTAAATTTTCAAAACAAAAATTGGTGGTTTTTGATTTTAAAATAAGCTTTTTCTGAGTGTAGAGAAAGTCAAGCTTCAACAGATATATCTATTTTCCAAATTTCGGTTTTTTTTTTTGAAAAAAATAGCCCAAGCTTATGCTTAAACCTTGCATGTTATTTAATAAAAAAAAACAACCGACTACAAAATCACTACAAAGTAAAAAATAATTTTAAAAATACTTTTCCTTTTAATTTCTTGGTCATATGTGATAATTTATTTAAACATATTATTATTTATGAAATCTTATTATCTTAATTTTTTTCTTATTTGTTTTATTATCATAAATATATTAATTTCTTGATGAATTCAAAAGCTTTCAAGGTCGGCGCTAATATAATCAGACTTTTAATCAGAAGCGCCAACTTCAAAGCATTTGTATTCATCAAGAAATTAATATATTTATGATAATAAAACAAATAAGAAAAAAATTAAGATAATAAGATTTCCGATATAATAATATGTTTCAATAAATTATCAAATATGGCCAAGCAATTAAAAGGAAAAGTATTTTTAAAATTATTTTTTACTTTGTAGTGATTTTGTAGTCGGTTGTTTTTTTTTCAATTTTTATTTCTTCCTTTTTAGAGAATATGATAAATTTTCGAAAAAAGTGTATAAACAACATAAATAAAATTGTTCCGAAAAAATGTGTTCTATTAAAATCTGAAAGTTTGTTGGTTATTTCAAATATCTGCCTCTTAAATTTAAATTAGATGTCACATGTTTTGGAATTATTATACCCATTCTTGTAACGAGTTTTATTACCCTAGTGTCAATATTATTCGAGATATAGTGTTTTTCAAATATTGCCACGCCCCTTTGTTAAATAAGCGCCCACTTTCTGGAGCGTTATTTCCAATAATTGTGCCTACCCCTGTACTTTATTTCAGTGCCCCATCGTCAATATTAACTGCGATAGTGTTTATCTAGTATTGCCACGCCCATTTATCGAATAACGCCTACTTTATTGACCATAATTTTTAATAATTCTGCCTACCCCTGTACTACAATAAATTTCAGTGCCCTAGTGTCAATATTATTCGAGATACACTGTTTTTCTAATATTGCCACGCCCTGTAGTCGAAATCCGCCCACTTTCTTCACCGTAATTTTTACTAATAATGCCTACCCCTATACTAAATTGCAGTACCATAGTATCAATATTATTCGAGATATACTCTTTTTCTAATATTGCCACTCCCATTTGTCAAATAACGCCCATTTTGTTGACGGCAATTTGTAATAATTCTGCCTACCACTACACTAAATTTCAGTACCCTATTGTCCATATTATTCGAGATACAGTGTTTTTATAATATTGCCACCCCTATTTGTCGAATAACGCCCATTTCTTGACCGTAATTTGTTTTAACTGTGTCTACCCCTACACTAAATTTCAGTACCCTAGTGTCCATATTATTCGAGATACAGTGTTTTTATAATACTGCCACGCCCATTTGTCGAATAACGCCCACTTTATTGACGATAATTTGAAATAATAATGCCTACCCCTACACTAAATTGCAGTACCCTAGTGCCAATATTATTCGAGATACAGTAGTATCTAGTATTGCGAGATCTATTATTGCCACGCCCAGTTCTCGAAAACCGCCCACTTTTGTACGGGCACCTCCATGCTTGTGATATCTATCTGTTCCCCAAAAATTATGGCAATCAGGCATATGGCTTACGAGTTATCGATGTACATACATTTAAAAAAAAAAAAAAAAAAAAAAAACCGAGAAACCGGCGAACTTGAGTCGGTTAAAAATTTTGAGTTTTTGAGGAATTTTTCGTAAAAATACTTAAGCTCAAAATTTTCAGCTCAAAAATAGATACACTTCTAGCAAAAAAATTCATAACGACCAGGTTATTTAACATATTTACACAATATTTTGAATCCGCATTAGGTATAGTTTAGGAAAATATGTTCACAAGGTTTCATTTTAATTTTTTCAAATTTGAAATTTTTATGATTTTCTATTAAAATACAACAAGAACAAAAAGGAGTTGTTTTTTCGAAAATTAAAAAATCACAATTCTGGAAATTTTCGGCCAATTTTCATGTTTGATAGCTTATTTTAAAGAAACAATAAAATAGAAAACGAGTTGCGAACCAGTTCTTTGGTTCTTACAGTTATACAAAAGATATTTGGGTTTTTTTTTAAATTAGCACTTTTATCGCATATCGCTAAGTTCCGACATGTTTCGATGCAAGTCGGCACGTGGTTGTAGCTACACCAAATTTTATTTACATTTATTTCAACATCATACGAATATAACACATAAGAAAAAAAACAACTTCAAGTTTTTTGGGACAACCTAATATATACGCTTGGACGTAGCGAGGGTAGGGTAGAGAGGGTCACTTGTCCCCCCTGAACATTTAAAAAATAAAAATTTTAATATTAAACTAAGAAACTCAAAACATTTTTCCTTATAATTAAAATGCATAGAATTTATTAATATTTATTAAAGCTTAATATATTTTTTATTACAAACTTTCGGCTGGCACATTTTTGTATTTATTTGTCAGTCACATGAAAAAAATAATTGTTCAACCCCCCCCCCCCCTGAAAAAATCCTAGCTACGCCTTTGTATATACGTATATAAATAATTTACTTGTATAACAAATCAAACTCCGAACAAGCATATAGTTTTGGAAATTTTTTAAAAGCTTACTACGCTAAAATTTGCAATAATTTCACTTGAATGTATTCCAGTCCAAATGGGTCTTGCAGTAGGATAAGTTGCATCCAGGATATCATTTCTAAAACTAAACGAAATTTTAAAAATTTTCTGCGTCTTGGAGCTTATATTCTTAAGAGAAATACGGAAATTCTGCACCGAGAAAAAAGCGTATGTTAAATTGGAAAAAACCTAGTATAATTTATAAGATGGCTTTGGCAGTTTTCAGCCTCCCAAGTACTTCATCAAAACGCCTAAATTTTACATGTTAACTTGCCAATTCTTATTTGGGTGATACATTAACCAAGTATATGGTAATTTATACCTTATTTAAAAAAAAAAAATTGAATTTTAAAAAAATAACTTTTTTCCGAGTTTTGGTTTTTTTTTTTTCTTTTCCTTTTTTCCGTTTTTGAAGCCGCCTCCCGTTCTGTGATTTACTTTGCTTGACTGAAATCGGCAACTACATAAATTTTTCTTTCAATACACTTTTTCTTAGAAAATCACATGGCTTCTCGGATTCTCATCGCTGCTTGCGTTTATTATAACAATACAATTAAATTTAATTAAATATCAAATATAAAAATGTTACTTTCGCCTACCGTGGAGATCTGAACCCACACCCACCGATACCACTGATTAAGAAGTCACTACACTACGCAACGAGCCAAACTCCTTCGTTACGCAGAATGATTGATTCAATATTAATTACAACTGAAACTATGCTGCAGCATAACACAATAATCTATAAATAGATTTTTGTTGTATAGTGGGTAGAGCGATGGATTGGCACAAAAAATTCCAAATTCCAAACAAAACTTTTTTTTTTCTTTTTTTCTTTTCCTTTTGTTGATGAAATGTAATAAAATTTACTGGTGTGAATATTAACGTGTGTTTTTGAATTCACTTTATGTTATTTTTGAATTTAAAAGTTATTTTTTTACAAAAAAGAAACCATTAAATTATCACATTTATCCTTTTCTCGTGTGCCTAACGACGCACCTGTATTATTTTTTTCCAGAATTTAGCTCAAAACTATGCTTAAGCCATCCATGCTAGTTCTTTTTTAATTTGTATTTTTGGATTTTGGGCTTAGGTGAATCAAATACTTTTTTTTTGCAGGGTATCGAAGTATGAGCTTTAAAGCAATGTATTAAACAATAAATTGCTTATGTGAATAAGCATAAGTTTATAATTCCCATACAATTCTCTTTACCCAAGCCGACTTAGATGATTTATTTACTGCTTTTTTTTCTGGGTGTATTATTATATTGAGCTCCAAATAAGTGTCTTGTAATAACCTCGATCTAAGTATAATTCGTAAAAATGTTGAAAAATTTCTGAATTTATGGAAATACCTAATGCTTAATTTGGAAAATATCAAGCATTTTTTTTAAGGGTCACGAAATCGTTAAATAATCGTCCAGTCAGATTATTTTCATAACTTATATTTTTTAAAGCTGCATCGGTCCGGAATGTGTTAACATAATTAATCTAAATTTCATAAAGTTTTGGAAAAACTTTGTATTTAACCTATTTTCTAATTTGCGCTAACATTTAAAGAAATTAATTGTTAGCATGTATTTTATAGCAAAAAAAAAAAGAAAACACCAATACAATAATACAACCAAAACAAACACGCTTGCATGCCCGCCCACTATAGGTTTAATTTTGCTTTTGCTGTTGTTGTAGTCCAGTTCTTTACTGTCCGTTAATTACAACAAATATTAGAGATGTTGTGTGTTGTGTCTAATGCTGTTGCTATTGTTGTTTTTGTGTAAGAGTGTAAAAGCTCACTTGCAACGCTAATTGCTGTGTTCATATGTTGCTTTTCTACGCCTTCTTAGTTTCTTTTTTTTTCTCTTCCTCTTCTATTTCGGACGTCAACATGTAATGGTCATTTCCGCCCACTAGAAATTTGTTGAAAACGTTGTGTTTTTCTCTTATCTTTATCCTAATTTTTTTTTAATTTCTTTTAGTTTTATATGTTGTATTATTTGTTTGTATCACCTAAACTGTTAATTTTCTGTTACGCTTACTATGCCACACTGATTAAAATTCAACCATTTAATATTGTGTATTAATATTGTCAATCTTTAGTTACTATATAGAATTATATAGGTTCAAAAAGTACCGCTTTGTTCGCTATGCTTTGCTAACTAGGCATTATATGACGTTGACATAGATTGGGCGCCACGCTTTGGTACTAAATCGCCATCAGCTATTTATTTGCACCTTATTCTACTGCTTCTTTTATTCTCCATTTGTGTTATTTTCTTCTACTTACCATTTGTGAACAATAAAATGAATTTAATTTAACAGTTAATTAATTTTCTTTGGTTGCTTTGGTCGGCGACTGCGTTTTTTTTTTTTTTTTTAATTTTGTGTTACTTTATTCTTGTAGTTGTTGTTTTTTGACCAAGTGCGCGATATTGTTTATGCGGTATTTTTCTTTGTTCTTGCTCTATATGAATTTGACGAAAACTGTGCTAATCCAGAAAATTAGCCAAATTGCTGCGAAACTATAAATTTTAAAGACTTCGTCATGCTATTTTAAAGTATCGTTGTTCTAGATTTATTTAATTAAATTGCAGTTTGGTTGGTTGCCGTTCGAAGAAAACTCATATTATCTGCATAGTTTATCGTACACGAAATACAAAAACCTTTCTAGGTGAAGCAAGAACCAATTTAATATGTTTGAAGGGACTCCATACAAAGCAATGAGACATAACTTTTTTTTAAACTATAGAGATAGAAGATGTGTACAAAATGTATTTGATGTGTTACAGTCAAAGTATATGATTACTACGAATAGTTTTACATAATAAACTTTTAAATTGTGTTAAATTGTTAAAATTAAATAAAATTGTAAATTGTCAAATATGACCAAGAAATTTAAAGGAAAATTTTAAAATTATTTTTTACTTTGGGTGATTTTGTAGTCGGTTTTTTTTTTTTTGTGAAAAGTTTTTATTTCTTCCTTTTAAGAGAATATGATAAATTTCGAAAAATGTGTATGAACTACATAAATTACGTACAATTGTTTTTAAAAAAATTGTTCTATTACATTCTGACAGTTTGTTGGTTATTTCAAATATCTGTCCCTTAAATTTAAATCACGTGTTTTTTGTCAACACGTATAGTGTTTTTCTAATATAACCACGCCCTATTGTTAAATAAGCGCCCACTTTCTTGAGCATTATTTGCAATAATTGTGCCTACCCCTTCCCATTATTCGAGAAAAACTGTTTTTCTAATATTTCCACGCGCAGTAGTCAAATTCCGCCCACTTTATTGTTCGTAATTTGTTCTAATAATGCCTACCCCTATACCAAATTGCAGTACCATAGTACTGCAATATATATTATTCGAGATATACTCTTTTTCTAAAATTGCCGCGCCCATTTGTCAAATAACGCCTATTTTCTTGACCGTAATTTTTATTGACTGTGCCTGTCCCTACACAAACTTGCAGTACACTAGTGCCAATATTATTCGAGACACAGTGTTATTTTAATATTGCCACGCCCAGTAGTCGATTTCTGCCCACTTTATTGACCATAATTTGTTCTAATAATGCCTACCGCTATACCAAATTGCAGTGCAATAGTGTCAATATTATTCGAGATACAGTGTTTTTATAATATTGCCACGCCCATTTGTCGGATAACGCCCACTTTATTGACCATAATTTGTTATAATAATGCCTACCCATATACTGAATTGCAGCATGCTAGTCTCAAAATTTTTCAAGATACACTGTTTTTCTAATATTGCCACGCCCATTTGTCGAATAACGTTCATTTCTTGCCCGTAATTTTTAATAATTGTGCCTACCCCCTAGTGTCAATATTATTCGAGATACAGTAGTATCTAGTATTGCGAGATCTAGAATTACCACGCCCAGTTATCGAATACCGCCCACTTTTTTACGGGCACCTCCATGCTTATGATATCTATCTGTTCACCAAAAATTATGGCAATCTGGCATATGGCTTAGGAGTTATCGATGTACATACACTTAAAAAAAAAAAAATAAGAAATAAAAAAAAAAGAGAAACCGACGAACTTGAGAACCTCCTCCTTTTTGAAGTCGGTTAAAAATGTAAAAAAATTTGTAAATTTTGAGTTGTGACTGTTTTGTATTTAGTGTGTGATATGTTAAAATTTCATTGCTTTAACGCAGCTGCACGGTGTGTTTTCTCTATAGAAGGAATGGATGAAAATAGAAGGAATTGTTTAATATTGTTTGAACTTCGTCATATTTAGTAATTTCAGTCTTTTCTTTAATTTTTAAGAATAATACAACGATGTCTTCATCTTCAGCTCCAGAATATGGAGAAGCGATCAAGTCAAAAATAAAGTTTTCAAAACAGCTTATGTGATTTATGTGAATCGATACAAGCTGAAAAATAATAGGCCTTCCCAAACATAATTTGCAGCAAGTATAATATGTTTCTGCATGTTTCTTGGAAACATGCAATCATAATTGGTTCCACATATATGATTAATTAAAGCAATTTTACCTTATATATATATTTGCATCTTAACATTATTTAATTGTACCTTAGCATTTGTTGTTTGAATTTAAAAACCATATAATTTGTTTGTTTTGTTTTAAAGAAAATATGTTTTCATGGAAATATATTGTAGTTATAAATGGACTGAGAACACTTTTAGTCCATTACTATTTGTTTGCTTGAAAATATAATTTAGTCAAGAATAACATTAAATATTGACGGACAAATATATATTAATTGGAGAATACATAATTTAATTGCAGTCAAGCAATTATTTTCATAACGATAATTAAGAACAACATAATATATTTACCGATGATTATACTATATTTACTTGGAAACATATTTTAACAAAAGAAATGCCAAAAGTTTTTCACTGTGATTACAAAATATTTGCTTAGATGTAATTGTTGGTTTGAAGCAAACAAAATATATTTAGAAAACAGTAAATAAGTTTTTCTCGGATTTAATTACGTTGAGAAGTAACCATATTATGCTTATCCGACATTACCTATTTTTACTGCTGAACCGCCTTATTTTTCTTTTATTTTGTTTTTTATTTTATTAATTTGAAAACACAAACACTTTTAATTTAAACAAACATTTTCAGAAACACTTTTCACAAGAGCTAAACTTTTCAACACGTTTGGCGCGGCTGCTTGAAACTTAAAATGACGCCAAGACTTGGCAACTGTTAAAAGCAAGCGCATAAAGCAACAAGGTTTCCACTATTTTTCGTGCAAGTGCAAAAGAAAGAGATATATGTATGTCTAGGCGAAACACATAAAAGAAAGGAGTTCTGTTTGTTTTAAATTTGCAGAGTTCTGTTCTTTTTGAGTTGAACAGTGATGCAAATATATTGTTATTGGGTAGAAACACACAAATCTATTTTGTCACAAGCATATTAATGTAGACGTTAATTTTTTAGCTAAGGCAATTATATTAATGTTGGACACAACTAATATCTTCTTATATCGAAAAATAATGCTATTGAAGGAAAGTTCTTAATCATTAGCTGGTTCCCTCTGAATATTTTGTTTTTGAAACCAAACATATATAAACATATTTTATCTCTGCGTGTATAAGAAGTAACAATGTGAAGTTTTAGCTTTATCAGAGCAGCTCTTACGCGAATCCCAAACACATTTTAAAATTATTAATAACGTTATGGAACCGCTTATAGACCAACTAACTATTATAACTGCCTATTCGACCACCTCATTATATCAAAAATAGCTGCTCACTAGCTCTCTACATGAGATTCCATAAAAAAACTGGGCACACTATGGAAAAAATTAGTGTAAGACCGAAACCGAAATTTGACTCTTTCTGTAATACTCTCAAAACCGGAACTGAGTATTTTTATGAATATTAAAAATATGTTTTTTTGATAAATTTTTATATTGAAAGTAAGCAGAAAACATAATATAGCATTCATTTAAGAATAAAGAAATTAGAAAAGAAATTTAAAATTTGTATTAATTGAATTTTTATAATAATAGTTTTTCATAACCTATGTCTCACAAAATATGAGATTATGCATTAGATTTTAAAATTTCGGTATCGGTTTCGCTTTCTGCCATATTGAAGCCAATCAGCCGTATCTAACAAAAAGGGCCGAAACCGAATATTCGGACGGACAATAATAAAAAATGTACCAAATTATATGTGAGTCTACTACAGGCCCGTAGCCAAGGGGCAGATTTTAGGTGTTCAACAACCTCCGCCCCCCCCTTAGGGTGCAGAAATTATGAAATAATAATACAAATGAGACTATTAAATTCAAAATGTAATTTTTTTTCAAGATAAACTGAGATAATGATGTTAATTTACTTGAAGATGCAAAAGCTTAAACATTTTAAAAAACTTTGCTTAATTAATGAAAAACTTGTGTGGCCAAATGAAAAACTAACTTTGCTTTTAAAGGCATAATCATTATATTGGAATTTAGCTGCAAGAAGCTTGTGTATTAAAGAACCGTTTTCAATTGTGAATTTTGATGCTCAAAAAGATCCTAATATCTGGAAAAATGTATATTTGAAATTATACATACTAGAACGCATATAATATCATAAATTATAAAAATTAAGGTTGACACTTTTTATGCAATATCTAAGCTTATTGGACCCAAAACCTTTAAGAAAGCATTTGTGTGAATGGATTTCTTTTAAAAATTGTTAAAAGCTATATAATGCAAAAAAAATGAACCACGAAATTTAACACATTATGGGGTATTCCACGTAAAGCAGATGACTAAAAAGTTTGCCAATGCTATTTTGTTGTTTTCTTGATATATAAGACACCTAAAATCTCAAACTTGGCACAAAAATTTAGTTTCGAAAAAATCCTTCCTTTTTTTCGAAAAAATTCACAATATAAAAATTTTTCAAAACGTTTCATACCGTAAAATTCCAAGGGGATTTGATGATTTTTTAAGCATGTTACCAAATTCTCATAAGAAAAAATTAACAATTACAGTTTTTTAAACTTCGGCATTTGTAAAATTATTTTTTATGATGTTAAAAATTAAATACACAAGTTGGAACTTCAAAAAATGTATTTTTAATTTTTTAAACTGATTACGACTGATTAAATTCTTAAATATTAAAAAAAAGTAACTGTTTAATAAAAAATGTATCCAGTTTTCAAAGGAAGACTTATTTTGATGGAATAACTTAAATAATATATTAGGTATAAGATATTGGTACTGTGCAAAAACCACTTTTTCTAATTAGGGCTTTTGAAAAATAATCTGAGATTTAAATACGACTTTTATCGGTGTCGATTCCTCTACTCAAAAAAATTTTAATAAAAAAATGTGAAGTAATTGTTATTGGAATTGAATGATTTTGTCAGTCATGATATCAATTTTTTATGAGGTAATGGAACAGCTCAATTTCTAAGGATTTTTAAATATTTTCTTTTGAGTATAATTTCAATTGTCGAAATCGTTTTTCGGGATCAATAAAAGCGTAAGATAGCCAAAAAGACATCAAATCAAAAGACTAACATTTTTTTGTACTCCCGTTTATGTAAAATGTCACGTAAAAGTTGTGAATCAAGCTTCAACAGGTAAACTTATTAAAAAAAAGTTGTAATATTTCATAACTAATTTTAATTTTAATATACTGGAAGAAATCTTAACTATTTTTATCTTTTAAACTAATATTGTTAAAAAGGGTGGTTAAATTTTAAGGGCAGATGTTGAATGTGAACCACACCTAAACGTCAATTTTTTTTCTGCATTTCATTTGACATTTCTCAATTTCAGACTAACTCAATTTGAATCATGGAAAGATACACAATCGAGCAACGCGTTAAAGTTATTCAGTCTTATTATGAAAATGGGCATTCAAATCAAAATGCATATCGTGCACTTCGTGATTTTTTCGGTCAATTTAATCATCCAAATGTGCGTACAATCGGAAAAATCGTGCAAAAATTTGAGCAAACCGGATCTGTAGGAAATGTAAAAACACCAGTGCATGCTCGTACAGCTCATACTGCAGAAAATATTGCTGCTGTCGTCAATGGTCAGAATAGTGGCAAGAAATGGCAACAGTGGATGATCAATTTTCCAAGAAAATCATCTCCAGTGATGAGGCACATTTTCACCTCAGTGGATTCGTCAATAAGCAGAATTGCCGCATTTGGGCGAATGATAATCCAAGAGTGATTGTCAAAAAACCAATGCACCCACAAAGAGTGACTGTTTGGTGCGGTTTATGGGCTGGCGGCATCAACGGGCCGTATTTTTTCCAAAATGCGGCCGGTCAGGCAGTTACTGTGAATGGTGTTCACCATCGTGAGATGATAACGAACTTTTTATGGCCCGAATTGGAAGATATGAATGTGGACGATCTGTGGTTTCAAGAGGACGCTGCCATTTTCCACACAGCTAACGAAACAATGGCTCTTTTGCGTGACAAATTCAATGGCCGCGTTATCTCACGTGGTGGCGATGTCAATTGGCCGCCAAGATCATGTGATTTGACACCGTTGGACTTCTTTCTTTGGGGTTATTTGAAAGAAAAGGTGTGCGTCAATAAGCCAGCAACAATTCAAGAGCTAAAGGATGAGATAATTCGGCAGATTAACAGCATAGAACCTCACTTATGCCTCAGCGTCATCGGAAATTTGGACCATCGGATAGAGGTGTGCCGCCGAGATCGCAGCGGCCATTTGGCCGATATTTGGTTCCATGCATAATTGAACCATACTAGTATTATCATAATAAAAAGAAATGATAATACTTTCCTAAAAAATTTGTGTTTTATTCACAATCAACATCGGCCCATAAAATTTAACCACCTTTAACAAGTTAAATTTTTACTTTTTGTGCTTATTTTCGGAATTATACTTTTTAAAAGGCAATTACAAATTCTCAATTCGGACTATTTTTCAATAAAACTATACGCAAAAATCAAAAACTTAGTACTTAAAATTAATTTGATAAAAAATTCAATAAACTTTTGTCAACTCTCTAATGGTCATTTAAAAATGGGCATGTTCACGAGTAGTCTTAAGAGAAAATGGATTTGTTATGAAAAATTTCCATATATATTATTTTTTATTAAAACTCCCCCCCTAAGGTAAATTCTGGCTACGGGCCTGGTCTTCTATAACATACAATATTAAACCCTCATGCATATACAAATAATTTTCCCCTTTCATGCATACGAAGATTCCCGAGCATGGGCGTAGCGAGGGCAGGGTAGCACGTGGCAGTTGCCCCTGCCCCCTGAACATTAAAAAGTTAAAAATTTTAGTATTCAATTAAGAATTTCAAAACATTTTTTTCTTGTAATCAAAAAGCATAGAATTTATTAATATCTATTAAAGCATCATTTATTTTTTTATTACAAACTTACGGCTGACACATTTTTTATTTATTTATGAGTCACAGGAAAAAAATAACTTTTTCCACACCCTGAACAAAATACTGGGCACGCCCATTTACCCGCGTACCTTTATACGATCTATCTGAGAGAAATTATATGTCAATTTCTTTGCTTACGTACGCGATATTTGTACGCATATACTCGTAACAGCAAAAAAAACAAAGTGAAAGCAATGAAGCTCCTGAGCCCTAGAGGAGTACTATATATGGAGGAGTAAAACTAGGCACGGTCGAGAGTTGAGTTTCATGATATTCACCTTTATATTGTCATTTTTTATGCGATACAAAATGTAAGTACATTCGAGGCGCATGTGAAAATATTTAAAACTCTGCGTACGATTCAAGAAAATTATTTTCTAAAAATGTTAAAACTAAATCCAATAATGCTATTTTATATTGCGTGACTTGAAATCATAATTTTCTTTTTTTTTTATATTTAAATATAGTGTTAAAACTTAAAGCCTGTATGATACTTCATTTTTTTGCTCAATTTTTGTCATTGAAAATTAAAACTAGAGCAGTTCAAATAGTACGAATGCATGGACTCAATTGGCGTGAGTGAGTACGCATCTAGTACGAATTGGACAAAAATTTGTAGGACGCACTGTATTTTCTTTGCATTTTTTTTGCCGTTTCTTTCAATTCGCTCTTCGTTAAGTTTCGATCAAATATTTACTGTTATGTTAATAATTAATTTGACATTTTTAGAGTAAACAAAACTATTTAAGATAAATGTATGCTGAATTGGAAGTGATGTGTGTATCTTATATTAATTTATTAAATGCAGTTGTTATTAAAGACACCACAAATAAGCAAGAAACAACGTTTATCTTGTTGTACAGGCTTAAGCGACGAATTTCCATTTGCAATTTTTTTATATAATACAAAAATATACTGAGTCAGTCTTATATTTTTGTTTTGCTTGTATGTTTGTTTTTTTAACTTAACCAACGCTCAGGCGATGCCCCCTTTAGATGCGAAAGCATTACGCCAATTCGGAAGACGGGTGATAGTTAGTTGGAGGGTGGAAAGATGGAGTAGTGACGGTGAAGATTTGCTTTAAACTTACACAGATCGAAACTGCCGGGGTACACGCTCACAGGGAGATTATTCCACAATCGTACTGTACGACTAAAAAACGAATTATTTCGGTAATGCGAGGTTCTATTGGGCACCAATGCTATCGTAAAAGGATGGGCTTGAAAAGCTGCCCGAGTAGACCTAGGAAATACTCGAACTGGAGCCGTCAGGCCATGTACCTCCCTTGAACACTTCCCATGGTAGAACCTATACAAACGGCTTAGGCAGCCAACATTGCGCCGATGCCCAAGAGAACTGAGAGAAGATGAAATGTTTTCATATCCTATCATATATATCGCACGGCGTTGAATTCGGTCCAGAAGCTCCAAATAAGATCTCGAAACTCCTGCCGAAATGTGCGAATTGTACTCCATTTTAGGCCGTATATATGAGGTATAGATCACTCGAAGATCAGATGGGGTGAAGTATCGCTTGCACCGTTTTAAGAAACCTAGGCACTTGGCCGCTTCTTTCGACACATGGAAAATATGATAATTCCTGCGAAGGTCTGATTGTATCGATATGCCCAGAACGTCAAGAGCATCTGACTCCAAAAGATCTACACCATTCATATTCAAGGGAGCTAAGGGACAGTTCATCCGCTTGTGGGTTAACAGGCAACACTGGGTCTTGTTTGCATTAAACTCTACTCTATTAGCAAGACCCCACTCGGAGATTTTTTCCAAGTCATTAAGAAGTGTGTCATTCATATTTTGCCTCTTACTCTCAATCGCCAAAGAACTCGGGCGTTTTTTGAGGCTCACTTTAGCTTTCTGTATAAAACAGCAAAGTTATTTCACAATACCACTTCACCTCTTTCGTACTTGCTACTTGCAAAAAAATGTGGTGCTGTTAAGGCGAATCGAATACATGCAAACTACTCATAAGCAACACAAAATAGACTTGCTTCAGATTCCGCTTACAGTTCTGCATTATAATAGGATGGATAAATATTCGAACGTAATTTGTTATAAGCGGCTGTTAATAAATTACGTAGCACGTTTAGGAACTGAGGGTTTGAGCATATGTGACGAAATGTCACAAACGGATCACAAACCGAAAAACGACAGCTAAAACCTTGTTCAAGCTTATCAAGTTTGACAAAGTCATTTGAAGCATTAAAAAAACAACGATCAAGAGCAAGTAAGAGCAGCAAACGGAGCTAAAGTAACGTTTTTTGCTGAACTGTAGTGGGAATTCTTACTCTAAAGCAGTCATCGAAAACATATGTTTACAACTTCACGTTCAAAGTGAACATCAAAGTGTAATAAGGGGTCAAAAATTGGGCAACAATTTCTTACGTAATTTATGAACAGCTCCTAACTTGGAGTACATTCGAAGCACCGATAATGTTTTACTAGTGGGATTTAACATATCAGTCATACGGGTTAACCATCTCCGAATTTGCTTAAAATATAAGAATTTAATATTCTGACGAAACCAACGATCTATTCAAATTTTATTGAAATGGAGGAAAAAGTTAAATTCCTATAGCTTTTGAAAAATCATAGATTAATCAGGACTAGCACGATTTTTACGTTTGTAGCATCTTCAGAGAGATAATAAAGAGTGCTTAAAAAATAATTATTTTTAATATTCTCAGTTTTTTTTTTATATAATGGTTAAATTTTGGAGGCCCTTCAAAAAGGGGGGTTTCCTTATTAAAAGTATTTCCACAAATTACGTTTTAAACAGTGGTCGGCGCCCATGAAGCACATGCTTTGTTGAGAGTCACACGTATCCTTATGCTCATTCTCTCATTTGACAAACAACCAATGATGAAGCAGCATTGTGTCGGATGATACGTAATTGATTGGTCTGTACACTGAAATTATTTTCGAGCAAATATGGCAAATAGTGCAAAAACCAAAAAATACTCCAGGCTTCCAAACGCTTTTGATGGCATGCAATGTTTGTTGTACTATATGCCGTTGAAAATAAAACAGAACAAACTATGAAAAGGCATTTTTTATGTTTTCATAAGGAATTTGAGTATATTGGTGGCTTACAAGCTTACAAAGGAAAAATCTTTTTGTAGAGAAAAAAAAATGTTGTGGATGGATGTATGGATCCTTAAGAGACAAAAATAAAAATACAGACAAACATTTGAAGCAGCTAAAATTTTCAATATCGCCTCTTATACGTGTAGAAATAGCAAAACAGTGGAGACATTTTCAGATGGTATATTCATAAAACAACATTGTATTAAAATGTTGACCTTGTCACCCAGAACCATAGCTTTAACCCAGAAATTTCGTACTTAAGAAATAGGCTTACTTCTTGACTCGGCTATTAAAAAAGAACTAAGCGAATGCCAATTTTTTCTGATATGCTTATACGATAGCACTGGTATTAATGACCGATTTGAAATAAAAAATTTTTTCAGTGCTGCTTCTCTTCTCTTACTAATACAGTCTCTGATTTTGCAAACCACTGCTTTAAAACCTTTCCAATGACTAAAAATCTTTTGAGAGTGATATTCAAGATGCGTTCTCTAGAAAAGTTTAACCCTTTCAGTCACAAACATCACTACAGTGGCATCCTTTTATAGTGGTAGTCAAGATCAGCACAAAAAAAATTTGTTAAAAGCAACTTTTAAGGCGTCTAGGTTATCTGAAACTGCTTTAAAAACTTTTGGGTTTTTCTGCATTTAATGAAATCAATGATAATAATATTGGCTTGGTAGACACTGATGTCTACCTGTCAATAGAAATACGAGTAAACAAAACTGTCAAATATTTCTATGATGAAAGCATTAATATTATTTACAGTTAACTACTTAATATTTTTTTCTCTCCTCGCTAATTAGCTGAGCTTCAATTTTGACACGAATCACTTAAACCACAAACTGACACTCAAATCTAAGACATGATTTGATGCACATACGAAAAATCACCCAGCCTGTGCTAATCGACAATTTTATCGCATCCAAGCCAAGCATTACAAACGATGAACTTGCAAACGCATTCAATGAATATTGGTCAGTTTTAAACGTGTTTCCTACGCTATGGCTGCCTGCCTGCCTGCATACATATCTTCAACCATCAGGTGCCCATTGTAGGCTTAAGTTCAGTCACCCTAAACGCCGCAGTCTTCCCTCGCTGCACACACACATACACGCACACACACAAAAATCCCTCTACGCAGCAGTAAAAACTATAACACAACAGCTATGCGGTGTGTTCAGCCAGAGAATAAAACTGAAGACATGACCTGCAAATCAATATCGTCGTATTTGATTGGTTCCAACGTGTACCTGCATCCGCGCCCGCTAATAGCCTCAACGTAGTCAATAATAATTCTTCGATGTACAGTTAGTTTCTTTACTGTCAGTCTTTAGAGGTTGCACATAGATGGAGTTGCATCGAGTGTGTGATCATCGGGCGTTTGTGCGTGCGTCTATAGACTGTGCGCTGTAAAATGCAATTTGTAGATATTAGTAGTGTGGGCGTTGATGAAATTATGACAACTCAGAAAATGAAAAACTTTTGAGCCTATAAAAGTGTTTTGGTGAATGAGTATTTCTTCAAAACGGGACTTGCAAGACTTTTAGGCCATCGGCTATTTGCAGAATTTAAATAATAAAAAATTCAAAATTGACTGCAGTTTGATGAATGAATTGACAAAGAAAACCAATAAGTTTTCTTTTATATGAAACCTGCCTACATTTATTCATTCATTGATTTTGATGGTGATTGGCTACCTTAAAAATTTGTCCCTCTAGACTAGAATACAGCCTTAACAAAATACATTTTCAGTTCTTCTTGTCAACTTGTTGTTAACTAAGAACATTTTGAATAGTGTAAAATTTTTGATGTAGTAATTATGTGTAAAAAGAATTGTAATTCATTCAGACAGTAAATAGCTTAACGTATATTAGAGTGTATCGAAATCTGACCCCCAATTCCGGTATCAAAATTAAATAGTATATGAAAAATCCTCACGAATGGTAAACCTTGCTTTTTTTTGGTCTAAACCAATTTTGACGTCCACCGAATTGCATTTTTGTACTGGAGACCCAATAATGGTTTATTTAAAAATGAAAATCAAGCCTATTAGTCAATTACTGGGATATCGAAACATAACACAGCCAAATTATCAACCTATTTGACAAATCTTCTAACAAGATTTGACGGGATTTTTTTTTAATAATCAACTTGGTAAATAATTTTAAATATTTTTTTTTTAAATATGGTAATATTTTAACAATTCATGGCTTGTTTTGTGTAATGCAAAAGTAAAGTACCTTTTAGAACTATTAGTGTGAATAAAATCAGAACCGCTATGTGAATTTGTAGATTCTATTATTTAGATCCTTTTTGAAGGTCCCTGCAATATTATTCTTATTCTTCGTTCTGCAGAAGTAGCAGCCACTGACGTCTTCGAGACGAGCTTAACAAGACTCTCAGTGACCTGTATGTGGCAATGTACTTAATGAATTTCGAATTCGTCCATCATGTCACCAAAAACTGCTGTTTTAAAAAAATTTCTTTCGGTAAAGAACAAGTGTACGGTGGTTCCGTGAACTATTCATCAATATCGTAAGAGCATTTATTAAATAGGATTAAAATTTGATTAAAATGTTTTTACATCTAAGGAATTGATGTATAAGCTTGACTTTATTTTTAATTCGATCATTAGTGAGTCTCTAGGTAAAAAATTGCTATGAAAAATGATGCCAAAATTTTTTCAAACCAAATACAAAGAAAAAATGTATACCAATCAGAAGTAGTATTTTTTACACACTATTTCATATTGGTACCAGAAATTGGGGTCAGATTGTTTCTATACAAGTCAATGCACTCTAATATATATCAACCTTATAGTATATTCCATCTAATTCTACGAAGAAACAATCAGTCCATCAACTTTTATTACCTTTTTACATCCCAAATAATCGATATCTAAAATTCTGCAAAAATATAAGAGAAAACGGTTTGGTTTAATAATTGAAGTCATGCATTATTCCTAAAGGGTTGCTCATAATGTACGTCACACACCGTCACAAAGTCTCGGACCCTCCCCCTTCCGACAGTCTTTTATAATTTAACAGTTTGTTATGAAAAAAGCATAGACCACGTTATATTTATAACAACACACCAGCAACGCAGTTAAAATCAGGAAGGACCTCTCCACCCCAATTTTTTATTAAGCGAGGTTTCAAATAAGGTGATTCTTTATCGTGCGCTTTAGTCAATCTAATAATGGAGAGAAGGACATTCGAACTGCGTATGCTATTGTTATAATACACGCGAAGCCTACAAGTTTAAATTCTCCCAATCAAATAAAGAGTCGAGTTGCATGGGTGGAGTCGAGAACAAACAGTCCCAGCGTCGTGTAACCCACGTCACTGTTGACAACATCTCCTTTGATGTTATTGAGGACTTTGTCTTCCTGGGATCCAGCATAAGCTCCACCAATGATATCAGATTTAAAATAAAACGAAGGATAGTTTTTCCAAGAAGTGTTACTTTGGACTTCAGGAGGAGAGCACTTTCTAATCGAACAAAAGTTACGCTTTATAAGTCACTTATCATGTTCGTCCTGTTGTATAGACCACAAACCCGAACGCTGAGCAGATCTGATGTAATGACTTTGGGAGCCTTCGCAAAAAAGGTCCTTCGGAAGATTTACGAACCAATCTGAAAAAAAACCAAAAACCATCAAAACAAAAAACAAAAATAAAAATATTAAGAAAAGATTTAAAAATAAGAATACTGAAAATATTATATTAAGAAAATAAAGATACAAAATATATTTTATATTGTTATTGCATATTGAGTATTGAATATTGTATATTGTATATTGTATATTGTATATTGTATATTGTATATTGTATATTGTATATTGTATATTGTATATTGTATATTGTATATTGTATATTGTATATTGTATATTGTATATTGTATATTGTATATTGTGTATTGTATATTGTATATTGTATATTGTATATTGTATATTGTATATTGTATATTGTATATTGTATATTGTATATTGTATATTGTATATTGTATATTGTATATTGTATATTGTATATTGTATATTGTATATTGTATATTGTATATTGTATATTGTATATTGTATATTGTATATTGTATATTGTATATTGTATATTGTATATTGTATATTGTATATTGTATATTGTATATTGTATATTGTATATTGTATATTGTATATTGTATATTGTATATTGTATATTGTATATTGTATATTGTATATTGTATATTGTATATTGTATATTGTATATTGTTTATTGTATATTGTATATTGTATATTGTATATTGTATATTGTATATTGTATATTGTATATTGTATATTGTATATTGTATATTGTATATTGTATATTGTATATTGTATATTGTATATTGTATATTGTATATTGTATATTGTATATTGTATATTGTATATTGCATATTGTATATTGTATATTGTATATTGTATATTGTATATTGTATATTTTATATTGTATATTGTATATTGTATATTGTATATTGTATATTGTATATTGTATATTGGATATTATATATTGTATATTGTATATTGTAAATTGTATATTGTATATTGTATATTGTATATTGTATATTGTATATTGTATATTGTATATTGTATATTGTATATTGTAAATTGTATATTGTATATTGTATATTGTATATTGTATATTGCATATTGTATATTGTATATTGTATATTGTATATTGTATATTGTATATTGTATATTGTATATTGTATATTGTATATTGTATATTGTATATTGTATATTGTATATTGTATATTGTATATTGTATATTGTATATTGTATATTGTATATTGTATATTGTATATTGTATATTGTATATTGTATATTGTATATTGTATATTGTATATTGTATATTGTATATTGTATATTGTATATTGTATATTGTATATTGTATATTGTATATTGTATATTGTATATTGTATATTGTATATTGTATATTGTATATTGTATATTGTATATTGTATATTGTATATTGTATATTGTATATTGTATATTGTATATTGTATATTGTATATTGTATATTGTATATTGTATATTGTATATTGTATATTGTATATTGTATATTGTATATTGTATATTGTATATTGTATATTGTATATTGTATATTGTATATTGTATATTGTATATTGTATATTGTATATTGTATATTGTATATTGTATATTGTATATTGTATATTGTATATTGTATATTGTATATTGTATATTGTATATTGTATATTGTATATTGTATATTGTATATTGTATATTGTATATTGTATATTGTATATTGTATATTGTATATTGTATATTGTATATTGTATATTGTATATTGTATATTGTATATTGTATATTGTATATTGTATATTGTATATTGTATATTGTATATTGTATATTGTATATTGTATATTGTATATTGTATATTGTATATTGTATATTGTATATTGTATATTGTATATTGTATATTGTATATTGTATATTGTATATTGTATATTGTATATTGTATATTGTATATTGTATATTGTATATTGTATATTGTATATTGTATATTGTATATTGTATATTGTATATTGTATATTGTATATTGTATATTGTATATTGTATATTGTATATTGTATATTGTATATTGTATATTGTATATTGTATATTGTATATTGTATATTGTATATTGTATATTGTATATTGTATATTGTATATTGTATATTGTATATTGTATATTGTATATTGTATATTGTATATTGTATATTGTATATTGTATATTGTATATTGTATATTGTATATTGTATATTGTATATTGTATATTGTATATTGTATATTGTATATTGTATATTGTATATTGTATATTGTATATTGTATATTGTATATTGTATATTGTATATTGTATATTGTATATTGTATATTGTATATTGTACATTGTATATTGTACATTGTATATTGTATATTGTTTATTGTATAATATTTCATATTATTTTGTATATTGGTTTGATGCGCTACATGGCTACCATTAAATAGACTATCGTTTAATGTAGACAAAACAGTATTTGTGGCTTTTTTAGTATTAGGGGGATTCTCAACTTTATTTTCATCTTTAATTTAGCTAGTAAGCAGCTCGTTTGATACCAGTCCATGTACAGCGATTGTAATCGCTCTATAATTTATTAAATGTAAAACTTATGTTTTTACAAATAAAACAGGATAAAATATATAAATAAGTACCCACTTCGATTAAATTTAGATTCCGCAGAGTAATAAATAATTCTAAGCCAAAAATCATGAAATAAACCGCCACGATTGATCAATAAAAACCCTTTTCGTCAACTTTAACATATTACCGCGGAAATGTGCAAGTAAAGTCATCAAACATAAAATAATCAACGACAGCGACGATGACAATAATGATAATAATAATAATGGCGACGACTTTAACGTCGCGTCGTTGGATGATGGCGTTAAACGTGTTCCACTATAAAACACGAAGAGTCGATTGCTAAAGCACCGTTTAGCATAAACTTCGACTATACCTCATGTCGCCCCATTCCCACCCACAAACACCTTAAGAATTACTTAATTTCTTGCGGGAACCATCCAAACAGGCGGACGTAACGGACGTGCCACAAAGACTGCTCAAGCGTTGACGTCTTAATGGAACGGATATTGATAAGAACAGAATGAATGAAAGCATGCATGAATGTTTAAAGTGTCTAAATGACAAAACGGTCTCAGCTCGTATGAGTCTTCGTCTTCTCTTGCTTGCTTGATTGCTGCCTCACCTCAACCGACTGGATGTCACCTATGCTCAGGATTTGCCAGAAAGTGGTTATGTAAGCATAAAAATAGTCTTAGCCAATTATTTGCGGGAGCGGTGGCTGTTCTATGTGCGTTGGGTGTAATGACTACACTCTGCAAAGACGTTATTAATTTGCTTTCTTTCTTCTTCTACGGTTAAATTAATGTTGCCACCTTTTTTGTATAGCAAGCGCAGGTGAAAATTTTGAATTTGCTGAATATGTACATTTGCAGCCTTTTTCAAATTACAAAGAAGTTTCTTTATTATTTATGATAAACGTGTAGTGTACAATATTCAATGGATTATTTTTAATTCAATTTCTCAAATGCACTTCTATTTCCTATAAAGTTATACAAAATCTTGCTGTAATCCCTTCCATAACTTAATCAAGAAAAATTTCATTTTCTCACCACATCCATTTATGAAGTGAAGACTTTTCTTTCTTTTCCTCTATTAGTATCCAAAAGAATCTTATCATGATGCATATTCTTTAAATAGCTTTTATTACATGATTAATTCTTTCCATTTCATTTTAATTTTTTTTTTTTTTTCTTTGTTTAAATAAGTTTACTGCTGCACATCATCATGAGGTGGCAACTTTTCCACTTTCACATTATTTAACATCAATTCTTCACTCTCCACTTCACAATCTGACTTTTAGTTTTATATTTATTTCTTCTTACTTCCCCGTCGTTTGCTTAATTATAGCTATAAATTATTGGCCATTATTACGTAATAACAACGCTGTGAATTGTGGTTCGATCATCGACCGACAGACCGACCTTCTAAGCTTCCATCTATTCGTAGTGTACAGCTATGATTGAAGGATATTTATAAGTATAAGATTGGCTCATAGTAGTAGGCTTGTTAATGAGTGAGAACTTAAGTGGATCTATGTATGGCTGTCTTTTGCTCTATGTCTATATGTACGATCGATATATCGTTCGACGTTCGTGTGTGCTTGTATGAATGTGCGTTGCTTTGTACACATATTGTCAAGATTACTTCCTTATTGCAGGGCCAACTCATGTTGTGCGGGTGTAATACAGTATTTGTTGATAGGTTCTTTAGTTTAAAGCCAGTGTTAATTAGTTAAGTAGCTGTAAAATTAAATTGGTTATTAAAAATGAGGATCAAGTTACTCGTATCTCTAATATGTATTTTACCTTTAGTACAGGAATCTACAATAATATAATTCGAACGCCATTATCATGGAGGAAAATGTTTTTTTTTATACTAGCTATTAATAATTCAAAAGTTTATTTATCATTTTCCATTCATCAAGAAATAGGCCTGTAGCGAGAATTTTTCTTCAGGGTGACGGCTTTGTGTACAAAAATATATATGAATTGATATAAAATGCAAGAAACAATACCGGAACCTTTTCTAGCCCAATTCAGAACTTTCAGAAATATTTTTTAATATGGATTTTTTTTTCAAACACGATAAATTTTTTACAGCCATAATGATAAAATCATTTTTTCAAGGTGTTTTCAAATTTAGTAAAAATGTACACGTACACGAACGCAAACACATACACTACATAACGATCGCATAAAAAATGAACACAAACATAATTATTCTGTATCGTTCGGCAGAAAAGCATACAGTTTTGTTTGTAATGTTTTCGTAGCAAGTACACGGAGAGAATTAAATCAATAATTAATTTTGTTTTGCGTGTTATGAAAATGTTTGAACTCAAATGATTGAGAATTGGACCTACAAGTTTTATGACGACTCCAAACGGCTCATATTCTCAAGAAGTATTTTTACTCTCTGAGGTTTGCCATTATCTGTAGAGAGGTGACGGCCGAACAGAAAAATTAATTCAATTGAAAAAACATACTCTGCCGGATGGGAATTGAATGTGTGTCCACAGGAATTTTTATTAACGAAAAATTATAGATAAATTATCGTTATTGATAGCTTAAACGATAAAGTTATCGATACATTATTGTTATCGCGCATACTTGTTTAGGTTTATTTTTCCGTGCCTACACAGTTAAAAATGGTTTTCAGTACAAGACTTGTATCGTATTTTATGGGATTAAAACTATAAAAGTTTAAGCTCTCCGCTTTCTTTGTATCTCAAAACCACTAAACATTGAATAGTTTTAGTGAATCTTACGCTACGGAATAAAAATTATTATAATTATAATGTTTGTGTTAATTTTAAGCTATGGTAGTGTTTTGCTTGTGATTGCATTCAAATACACAAACCTTAAGACTACAGAATCTATATTTCTTTAGTATTTATTTTCGTTCACTGACTAATATGACCATCAAAAATCTAAATTTTCACAATTTTAAAAATAAATTTTGTACAAGTCGCTCTAAAAGGTACTCATTTGATTTATATGCATTTGGTGTAATTAAGTGCTATTGTTAACTGAGCGTCAAATATTAAGAGTTTTTGCTTAAGAGTTGTTTAACTGTCGAACGCTTAACTAGAAAATAGCTACCTCATATGTATGTACTGTTTAGAATTAAAAAGAATACATTCCACTTTCAGCTATTTGAAGACCTATATTATTTACTTTTGAATGCATTTTATTGCGAGTCATGGATTTCATAACCTACACCCAGGGAAAAAAATCGTAAAACTTAAGAAAATGCACTTTGCCACAAAGACTTTTATTGGTTAAATTGTGGCCAAAGACAAAACATCGTTACGGCAAAAGACACAAAGATTGTTAGATTCCCAAGAACAATATACTTTGAATCAAAAACTTACATTTCTGTGACAAAGACATACTTTTTAGAAAAGCATGGAAAAGTCGTAAAAGTAAAGAAAATGTAATTTGGCACAAAATCTTTATTCGTTACGGCAAAGACGTAGAATGTTAGATTCTACTTAGATTAGAAAGACTTAGGTTCTTGATTTTAAGTACATGGCTTCATGAAATGAATGGCTTCTCTCGGCTTTTCTTTACTGCTTGCGTTTATTATAACAAGAATATTAAATTAAATTAAATTAAATTAAATTAAATATCAAATTAAAAATCTTACCTTTGCCTGCCGTGGAGATTTGAACCCACACCCACCGATACCACCGATTAAGAAGTCACATCACTATGCATCGAGCCAAACTTCTTCATACGCATACGGATTGATTTAATATTAATTCCAACTGAAGTTATGCAGCAGCATAACACGATAATTTATTAATAGATTTTTGTTGTATGACTATCAACAGAATACCGTGACATACTGCATCTGTTAATAAACCATCTGTTAACATAGCTGCAGTTATGTCAGCAAAGAGTAGCAAGTCTGCTTGGATCAGTGGGTAGAGCGATGGACTGGCAGCAGAAATGTCAAGTTCAATTCCGCACCACGGGCAAAGAAATTTTTTCTACTGATTTTGTAGATGAAATGTTATAAAATTTACTGGTGTGAATATTAACGTGTGCTTTAATTTATATAGTTAAAGGATAAACCATTATTGCAACGATCTTCTCATTGTGGTAAAGATATTTTGGTTACAGTTTCACAACTTTTTCTTTGGTTTTAAGGTATTCAATTTTCTCGGTGTAGAGATTTTATCAGCTTGTGAGAAGTAAGCATCTGGCGAAGTATAGCTCCGGCTAAAAATTTAACAGAACTATATTGCAACATTTAAAAATTTTACCACAGAAAAATTTTAAGACTCTGTTATCATAAGACTTCAACCACTGAAAAGCTTATTTTTAATTTTTTTTTTTTTTTTTGAAGTGGTAATTTCTTTAGGCGCGTTGAGCTCTTTTTGGTAGAGGTATGCCAAAAGTTATGGATTCGTGTCAGCACTGTTAACGTGCTGTTACCACATTACAATTCCGTAATGGAATTGACGACTTTTTTTCCAATTCCATTCCTAAGGAATTGAAATATTCAATTACCAATTACAATTCCTGGAGTGGAATTGACGAATTTTTTTCAATTCCAATCCTGAGGAATTGAGATGACCAATTACCAATTCCTAGTTCCAAGGAATTGGAATTGAGGCGGAATTAATTCCAAAAGGAATCATTACAACCCAGCTCTGTTTCACGTATATTATACCTTAAATAGGTCTAAATCAAAAATACAAAGAAAGACTTCAACATCATTCAAAAAAGGAACTATGTGTACAAAATTTTTTTGATCTAGAAAAATTTTTTGGGTATACCGTATATACAAGATTACCGATTTCGGTTATATGGAAGGTGGGCGTGCTATTTGGCCGATTTGGTCAATTTTTATACAAACTATTTACGGCAAGAACCTCAGAACGATGAGAATGGACGGCACTGAACTCCCTCTCAAAGCAGAAGTAAAGTACCTGGGACTTACACTAGACTCTAAACTTCTCTGGAGAAGACATGCTGAGGAAATTAAAAATAAAGCAACTCGCGCACTAATGGTATGTAAGAACCTGGCAGGGAAAAGCTGGGGCTGTAACCCTACAATTCTTCGCTGGATGTACACCATGATGGTGAGACCAATCCTCACCTACGGAGCAGTAGCATGGGCCAAAAGAACCAAGTTATCAGTAATGAGGAACATGCTTACAAAGGTACAAAGACTTGCCTGCGTATGCATTACAGGAGCTATGAGGACCTGCCCCACAGCAGCATTAGAAGTAATCCTCGACCTAACTCCTCTTCACCTCTTCATAGAGGGAGTAGCAATGCGAACTCTGATAGGCATTGCAAAAGAGGGAACAGGATTAGGAAAAACTATCAGCAACAAAGAGAAAGAAGTTATCGCAAGGCAGATACCATACATCGATCAACCAAGAGACGATATAGTAAAAAGGTACAACTTCGAAAAACGCTTCGAAATTAAGCTTAGTACCAAGAAGGAGTGGGATAGTGAAATAATATCGCGAGTCACAAAACCACACAGTATAACATGGTACGCGGACTGAACACTGGCTCCAAAACACTGGAAGGTATAGGTGCAGGGGTATATGGACCAAGAACCAGGCACTCGGTACCTATGGGGACAACACCCAGTATCTTCCAGGCGGAGGTCTTAGCAATACAGCTGTGCGCACAATTTAACCTGGACAGGAGTTACAAAGGTCAAGACATAATTGTGATGTCGGACAGCCAAGCAGCAATCAAAGCATTAGCTTCCTGTGAAATATCATCAGAAATGACATGGGAATGCCTAACAAAACTGAATGAGCTAGGCAAGAATAACACCGTTACTATACTCTGGGTCCCAGGACATAAAGGAATTCATGGTAACGAAGAAGCTGATGAATTAGCGCGACGAGGCGCAGCCACACACTTTATAGGACCAGAACCATTCTGCGGATTGGGCACACACACTATCAAAGAAGAACTAAGAAGGGAGGAGAGACACAAAAGATCAAACCTCTGGAAAAGCCTCCCAAAGCTAAAACAATCCAAAATGCTCCTCAAAGATTTTAACTCTCGGAGAGCAAAATTGCACATAAGCTTAGGCAAACCGAATCTAAGAATTCTTACGGGGTTTCTTACAGGACACTGTAAACTGAAATACCACCTGAAGAAATTGGGCATCGAACTACGAGCTGAGTCAAGAGGAAATCTCATCCATCTAACCGAAAAATACTCTCAAATTCATCAGAGAACTAGGTCTGGATGAGATTCTGTAATCCGTCAAAGAGCGAAGCATTAAGAAGGAGGTACAATAGATCTATATAGGTCGCAGTGCGCATCTCCAAACAAAACATTAACATTAACATTACGGCAAGAAAAAGCTATATGCAGCAAATTTTAATGCTCTGGGATTATTTTTTGGGTAAATATACCATATTACCGATTTCGGTTATAACAAAAGTTATTTATCAATTTCAAAAAAAAAAAACATTTCTCTCAGTGTAGGCAAACTTGTGTTTTTGCATACATATTACATTCATTAAAACTTACTACTAATTTTTCGAATTCTTTTTTTTTTAGAATCATAGCAAGAGCTACTAATAACGTGTTTTACAATTGCCTTTTATTCTATTCATAATGAATTTAAAAAAAAAAAAATATTTAGTACATAAAAACTATCCTCGATCTTAGTGTAATATGTTCAAATAAGGAGCCAGTAAAGACTACTTAATGAAAAGTTAAAGAAAGATAACCCAATTAAAGACAGAAATGCAGCTCATCGTTCCCAGCAAACAACGCATCCTCCAAGCAGAATACTTAAAATGTTCATCATGAAGAGCTTAAATTGGAAAATACACAATAAAACTAATAAACTTTTATATTTTATGAGCAATTTCTAACATTTTAGGATCGTGTCACGAAGTAAGCGCATGTTTAGGTGATGGTGAATGTGAATGCTAGCTCGCAACTTACTTATGACCAAAATTAGAGTTCTACTTAGGCTTTTAAATGCACAAATAAGCAAGCACAACAATATTCATTTATTTACCGTTTCTTTTTTAACTAAAACTAACAAAAAATACATGTATTTTACTACGCGCCAAAAAACAAGTGCTTCATATTAAAATTCTCCCAATTGACGCATGTATCAAAGTAATAAAGGAAATACAACGTAAAAATATTTAAACAAGTGAGTGCATCCAACAGCCGGAAAGCACTTCGCCAGCTTTATATTTATTGTACTGATGATCATGATGATCATGATGATCATGATGAAGAAAATGCGTTTAATTTACGTTTATTGTCAAACACATATCTTGTTATTTATTTATTTTTTGTCATTGTTTGCTTTGTCCTGCTTATTACACCGATATAATGTTTGTTTATATTTATTTGGCATACTAATTTTTTTTTTTCTTCCTCCAGTGGAAGTCGAAGATGCTTGGTCATATATTTTCTTAATTGTCACTGAACACACTAGGCATGGATTTGGTTTGTTATAACGGTATTTCACGGCTGATTGTTTAAGCCTTGACACATTTTTTTATCGTTCTGAAGTAAGTTATTTGATGATTCTTAAGTATAACGATGCCAAGATACGAATTAATTTAATTTATTTAACACTTTAAGAATCGCTGTGGCTGACAGTTTTATGTTTATTGACCGTTATTGTTCAAATATTGCCAATAAAGGTTGATAAGATTAAATGATGAGTTATAAATTCAGATAAACTGTGCAAAATTTAAGCTTATTCACTTTTATCACTGAAATAAATTTTGAATGTAAGCAACTTGGTTATACTAAATTTTGATTGTTTTTTCTTTTTAATTTTTTCCCATACTACAGTTGAAATCTGTACTTTGTTGTCCTAAATATATTGCAGCATAGAGCGATTTATCTAAAAGTTTTCATCTCTTCTTTACCTAAGCAAGAAAACCTTAACCTTTTCCAAAACTTGCTGACATGTGCTGTATCGTCCGACCCTTCTTTTCATGTAACTTTCAAAGCATTAACGTTGTCTATCAAAACATATTTACCGTAATAGCTGCAACAATTACGAGTTCCAGGTAGGCCAAGTCCAAGTTGCTGCAAGTTGGTACTCGTAATTGCTCCCGTGTGCCAACAAACTCGAGTCATGTGGTGGTCTTAGGTCAGTATGGCGCATTGTTCATGGTATGTTTGTGAGTGTATGTGTTTGTGTGTATGTGTGTGTTGCTGCTACCTTCATTGCCGTTTCTTCTATTGCGGCTTCTCTCTAACTGCAACTTGCGGCCAAGACATGTTGTCGAGATGCAGTGACGATTTGTTGCCAATTATTGAATCAAATCAGCATCGTATAAAATTGATTTGAAATAGCGATTCTATGTGTTGTTTGACTGTAAAAGTAAAAAAAAAGTTTGTTTTAAAATATGTTGCCGTTGCAGTTATTGTTGTTCGCGTAGAAGTAGTTAAAAGTAATGTGTTTAAAAGATTTCAGAGTGATCTTCGGTGAACAATACATATCGCACACTAAATACAAAACAGTCACAATTCAAAATTTTTAAATTTCTAGGTGAAGCAACAAAACAATTTTATTTTTGAAGGAACTCTATACAAAGCAATGAGACAAAACTTTTTATTAAATTATAGAGAAAGAAGATGTGTACAAAATATATTTTATGTGTTACAGTCAAAGTATATGATCACTACGAATAGTTTTACATTAAAAAGTAAAAATTTGTAAATTTTGAGTTGTGACTGTTTTGTATTTAGTGTGCAGTATGTTTAAGCTGTTAGGTTTAAAAATTTATTGCTCTCAATACGTAGTTTAATTAAGACTTAACTTGAGTAAAGTTAAGTTAAGATCATAAAAACACCAAACAGATACAGGATACAAAATACAATACTAGATACTTTAAAAAAATACTAGACACATAGCACTTGTTTCTAGACACTGTATACAAGATACAATAAACTAGAAAATACAAACTTGATACTACAAATTGGATATGAGATACTATATAGTAGCTGCTTAATACTATATATTTTATACAAATTAAAAATAAAAACAAAATTCAGAATTAAAAAAAAAACTAAAACAAAACATTATATTTAATTCTTGCTGCAACATTGCTACTCCATTGCTGCAATCCGCGCTGTTTCTGGTAATGCCAAAAGGAAAATGTATGTCAGATAAATTTATCTTCCGTTCCGAATATAAAAAATGTAGATTCTATTCCGCGTAATTTAATCTCATTCATTATTTTTAGTGACCAAAATCATTTTAAATAATTAATGAACGGCTCGTTCTATGGGCCTCATTGTACAAAATTTTCTCCCTCATTTTGCAATGCTTTTGTCTGATTAAATTCAATTCCTTTTTCAGTTTTAAAGCACCTTTTTCTATACTTGACGAAGTAAAGTATTTTGAAACTCACAGCTATATGGAGATGCCACGCCCCATTGTTCAATCATAACCATATTCCTTTCAGTGATACGAGCTTTCGTTCTTAGAATAAAAATTCAATATGCAATCTGCAATATACAATATAGAATATAGAATATAGAATATAGAATATAGAATATAGAATATAGAATATAGAATATAGAATATAGAATATAGAATATAGAATATAGAATATAGAATATAGAATATAGAATATAGAATATAGAATATAGAATATAGAATATAGAATATAGAATATAGAATATAGAATATAGAATATAGAATATAGAATATAGAATATAGAATATAGAATATAGAATATAGAATATAGAATATAGAATATAGAATATAGAATATAGAATATAGAATATAGAATATAGAATATAGAATATAGAATATAGAATATAGAATATAGAATATAGAATATAGAATATAGAATATAGAATATAGAATATAGAATATAGAATATAGAATATAGAATATAGAATATAGAATATAGAATATAGAATATAGAATATAGAATATAGAATATAGAATATAGAATATAGAATATAGAATATAGAATATAGAATATAGAATATAGAATATAGAATATAGAATATAGAATATAGAATATAGAATATAGAATATAGAATATAGAATATAGAATATAGAATATAGAATATAGAATATAGAATATAGAATATAGAATATAGAATATAGAATATAGAATATAGAATATAGAATATAGAATATAGAATATAGAATATAGAATATAGAATATAGAATATAGAATATAGAATATAGAATATAGAATATAGAATATAGAATATAGAATATAGAATATAGAATATAGAATATAGAATATAGAATATAGAATATAGAATATAGAATATAGAATATAGAATATAGAATATAGAATATAGAATATAGAATATAGAATATAGAATATAGAATATAGAATATAGAATATAGAATATAGAATATAGAATATAGAATATAGAATATAGAATATAGAATATAGAATATAGAATATAGAATATAGAATATAGAATATAGAATATAGAATATAGAATATAGAATATAGAATATAGAATATAGAATATAGAATATAGAATATAGAATATAGAATATAGAATATAGAATATAGAATATAGAATATAGAATATAGAATATAGAATATAGAATATAGAATATAGAATATAGAATATAGAATATAGAATATAGAATATAGAATATAGAATATAGAATATAGAATATAGAATATAGAATATAGAATATAGAATATAGAATATAGAATATAGAATATAGAATATAGAATATAGAATATAGAATATAGAATATAGAATATAGAATATAGAATATAGAATATAGAATATAGAATATAGAATATAGAATATAGAATATAGAATATAGAATATAGAATATAGAATATAGAATATAGAATATAGAATATAGAATATAGAATATAGAATATAGAATATAGAATATAGAATATAGAATATAGAATATAGAATATAGAATATAGAATATAGAATATAGAATATAGAATATAGAATATAGAATATAGAATATAGAATATAGAATATAGAATATAGAATATAGAATATAGAATATAGAATATAGAATATAGAATATAGAATATAGAATATAGAATATAGAATATAGAATATGGAATATAGAATTATTGTATATTCTACTGTATATACAATATACAATATACAATATATAATATACAATATACAATATACAATATACAATATACAATATACAATATACAATATACAATATACAATATACAATATACAATATACAATATACAATATACAATATATACAATATACAATATACAATATACAATATACAATATACAATATACAATATATACAATATACAATATACAATATACAATACATATACAATATACAATATACAATATACAATATACAATATACAATATACAATATACAATATATACAATATACAATATACAATATACAATATACAATATACAATATACAATATACAATATACAATATACAATATACAATATACAATATACAATATACAATATACAATATACAATATACAATATACAATATACAATATACAATATACAATATACAATATACAATATACAATATACAATATACAATATACAATATACAATATACAATATACAATATACAATATACAATATACAATATACAATATACAATATACAATATACAATATACAATATACAATATACAATATACAATATACAATATACAATATACAATATACAATATACAATATACAATATACAATATACAATATACAATATACAATATACAATATACAATATACAATATACAATATACAATATACAATATACAATATACAATATACAATATACAATATACAATATACAATATACAATATACAATATACAATATACAATATACAATATACAATATACAATATACAATATACAATATACAATATACAATATACAATATACAATATACAATATACAATATACAATATACAATATACAATATACAATATACAATATACAATATACAATATACAATATACAATATACAATATACAATATACAATATACAATATACAATATACAATATACAATATACAATATACAATATACAATATACAATATACAATATACAATATACAATATACAATATACAATATACAATATACAATATACAATATACAATATACAATATACAATATACAATATACAATATACAATATACAATATACAATATACAATATACAATATACAATATACAATATACAATATACAATATACAATATACAATATACAATATACAATATACAATATACAATATACAATATACAATATACAATATACAATATACAATATACAATATACAATATACAATATACAATATACAATATACAATATACAATATACAATATACAATATACAATATACAATATACAATATACAATATACAATATACAATATACAATATACAATATACAATATACAATATACAATATACAATATACAATATACAATATACAATATACAATATACAATATACAATATACAATATACAATATACAATATACAATATACAATATACAATATACAATATACAATATACAATATACAATATACAATATACAATATACAATATACAATATACAATATACAATATACAATATACAATATACAATATACAATATACAATATACAATATACAATATACAATATACAATATACAATATACAATATACAATATACAATATACAATATACAATATACAATATACAATATACAATATACAATATACAATATACAATATACAATATACAATATACAATATACAATATACAATATACAATATACAATATACAATATACAATATACAATATACAATATACAATATACAATATACAATATACAATATACAATATACAATATACAATATACAATATACAATATACAATATACAATATACAATATACAATATACAATATACAATATACAATATACAATATACAATATACAATATACAATATACAATATACAATATACAATATACAATATACAATATACAATATACAATATACAATATACAATATACAATATACAATATACAATATACAATATACAATATACAATATACAATATACAATATACAATATACAATATACAATATACAATATACAATATACAATATACAATATACAATATACAATATACAATATACAATATACAATATACAATATACAATATACAATATACAATATACAATATACAATATACAATATACAATATACAATATACAATATACAATATACAATATACAATATACAATATACAATATACAATATACAATATACAATATACAATATACAATATACAATATACAATATACAATATACAATATACAATATACAATATACAATATACAATATACAATATACAATATACAATATACAATATACAATATACAATATACAATATACAATATACAATATACAATATACAATATACAATATACAATATACAATATACAATATACAATATACAATACACAATATACAATATACAATATACAATATACAATATACAATATACAATATACAATATACAATATACAATATACAATATACAATATACAATATACAATATACAATATACAATATACAATATACAATATACAATATACAATATACAATATACAATATACAATATACAATATACAATATACAATATACAATATACAATATACAATATACAATATACAATATACAATATACAATATACAATATACAATATAAAATATACAATATACAATATAAAATATACAATATACAATATACAATATACAATATACAATATACAATATACAATATACAATATACAATATACAATATACAATATACAATATACAATATACAATATACAATATACAATATACAATATACAATATACAATATACAATATACAATATAAGTTAACACGCGCATTCGCTCCAGTGCCAAAATGCTGACGATATGTCTGCTATTTTTCCGTTATATGGGATCGGCTTAGTAAGCATAATCGCAGCTAGCACTTCCAACAACAACAACAGCAATATCAACTGTAACAATAACAACCACGGGAACAACAACAACAACAACAACGACAGCAATATCAACTGCAACAATAACGACCACGATGCAGCGTCAGCGGAACAACAACAACAACAACAACGACAGCAATATCAACTGTAACAATAACGACCACGATGCAGCGTCGGCGGAACAACAACAACAATATCGACTACTTAAGGTAGCTTTAAGCTTCTTAGTTTTAGTTCTAGTTAACTCTCTGAATTAACTGCACATAGTGCAGCTCAATAAAATTGCACATAGTGCAAATAAAAAAAACAACTCGTTTTAATAATTGGCGCCCAACGTGGGGCCGTGCATAGTTAAAGACGCGGCTCGAACCCACGAAAAACAGTGAAATTTCTCATAGAGGAAAAAATTAAAAAGTGAAGTTCTTCATAGAAGAAAAAAATAAAAACAGCGAAATTATTCATAGAAGAAAAACACGAAAAACAGTGAAATTTCTCATAGAGGAAAAAATTAAAAAGTGAAGTTCTTCATAGAAGAAAAAAATAAAAACAGCGAAATTATTCATAGAAGAAAAACACGAAAAACAGTGAAATTTCTCATAGAGGAAAAAATTAAAAAGTGAAGTTCTTCATAGAAGAAAAAATAAAAACAGCGAAATTATTCATAGAAGAAAAAAACGAAAAACAGTGAAATTTCTCATAGAGGAAAAAATTAAAAAGTGAAGTTCTTCATAGAAGAAAAAAATAAAAACAGCGAAATTATTCATAGAAGGAAAAAATGAAAACAGTGAAATTTTTCATAGAGGAAAAAATTAAAACAGTGAAATTCTTCATAGAAGAAAAAACATAAAACTGAAATTCTTCATAGAAGAAAAAAAATAAAAACAGTGGAATTCTTCATAGAAGAAAAGATAGAAACAGTGAATTTCTTCATAGAAGAAAGAAATAAAAAACAGATTAAAGGAACTTACCAATAGCTGGAAAGACTTACCTGAAAATAAAAAGAAAAAATTATTGGATATTTAAAAGAAAAAAACTCTTAAAAATTAAAATTCTTAATAGAAGAAATGAGTTAAAACTCTTACGTGGAAAGAATAAAAAACAGTTATAAATTGTGTAAAAGACGATTTCAGTAAATAGAAAATAATCAAATAAAAATTCTCTAACCATCGAATGCGGCTTCACCGAGTGGACAAACGACGCAAGGATCATGAACGCGTTAATACTGTAGATATTTTTATTTTAGTATTATTTTATAAATTTAATTTTGTTTGAATTTTTGTATAAATATTAAAGCTCTCGCAACTTTATCGATTATATTAAAAATATTATATTATTGAATACCTCTACATAAAGATTTTTATAAAATATTAAGTTTTCTCAGTTTTAACAATTGTATTAACATGGACGCAAACACAATACAGACCCTGCTTAATGCAGCAATAAGGGCCGCGACCGAACAAACTAGACGTGAATTTCAGGAGAAACTGGACGACTTAACGAATAAACTGACCTTGTTAGAGACCCCCTCCCATGTTGAGGAGTTTAGGGATGTAACAATAGTTCCAGGGACAACATGTGATGAATCACTAGACCTAGTGAAGTCACTGCCAGAATTTTCTGGTGATCAGGCGAGATATGTCTCATGGAGACAAGCGGCTCACACCGCTTACAAAATTTTCGAGAACTATGCTGGTAGCTCAAAATACTACCAAGCGGTAGCCATAATAAGGAACAAGATAACAGGATCAGCAGACATGGTTTTGGCTTCTTTCAATACGGTTCTGAATTTTCGAGCAATAATCGCCAGGCTAGACTTTACGTACGCTGACAAAAGACCTGTCTACTTGGTAGAACAGGAGATGTCAACGTTACGGCAAGGTAAATTGTCAATTATAGAATTCTACGATGAGGTAGAGAAGAAGTTGACATTAATAATTAATAAGACCATAATGTCATATAATGGTCAGGATGGACTCATAGAGTCTCTTAACGCAAAATACAGACAGGACGCACTTCGCGTTTTCATCTCTGGCCTAAACCGGCCATTGTGCGACATACTATTTTCATCCAGGCCAGATGATATGCCGACAGCGCTGGCACTCGCTCAAGAGTTAGAAGCCAATCAAGCGCGATTGGTATTCGCCAATTCTTTTAATAGACATGAACGACAATCGTTTGCTCCACAACCCTTTATTCCACAATATCGTGGAATTCCCTTCGATAGAAGACAACAGAAACCACAGCGACCTATTCCTATGGAAGTCGATGCTTCCACCTCTCGATTTGTCTTGAATAGGCCAAGCCCACAGGCTCCTCCTATCCACCCATTGGATCGTAGACCATTAGTAAATCCCAACAACAGAACTGCTTTTGGTGTTAACATTAACGAACCAAGGCCCTTCGGGCCTGACCAACAAGCCAAACCGTTTAAGAGGCATCGGGACTCAGACAGAGCACCCATGGCAAAGTTACAGAGAATCAATCATCTGGCTCATCGGGATATCGAGCCTGAAGAGGATAGCCTTAGCGGTGAGGATCACTTTGACTACGATGACTATTACGAAAACGCAAACTCAGGTTTTAACGACAGTCACACAGAAGATGTTTTGGAAATTAAAGATGAAATTAATTTTTTAGAGGGAAATCCCTCCTCCCGTACATCTGCAGGACACTAGGAGGGAATGAATTAAAATTCTTAATCGACACTGGAACGTCAAAAAATTACGTAAGAAATCTAAGCCTTTTAAAAGCTGTTAAACCCACAGAAACTCCGTTTTTGGTTAAATCAATACACGGTGAAACCAGAGTCAATTCAAAATGTTTAATGAATGTGTTTAATAAAACATCTAATTTTTATATTTTACCTAACCTCGAAAAATTTGATGGAATAGTTGGTTTTGACTTCCTGTTTGAAATAAACGCAAAACTTGATGTCAGGAAAGGAATTTTGCAATACGATGGTGGTCAGGAAGAATTTCTGTACCTCTATTCTAGCAAAATAAATAATCTTATTATTGATGACTCAACCGTTCCTTCTGAGCTTGTTGAACATTTTTCAACTATGATTAAAAATCACTCAGGGGTATTCGCCGACCCCAAAGAGTCATTACCTTATAATACCAAGGTTGTCGCCAGCATTCGCACCATTGATAATGAACCGGTTTACTCTAAGGCGTACCCGTACCCTATGGCAGCGGCCGAATTTGTTAATAACGAGGTGAAATCGCTGCTAGAGTCCGGTATTATCAGACCTTCACGGTCACCTTTCAACAACCCTATATGGGTGGTCGATAAAAAGGGCATTGATGGGGATGGTAATCGTAAAATGCGACTTGTCATTGATTTCAGGAAGCTGAATGAAAAGACCATAAGCGACAAGTATCCGATTCCGGATACGTCAGTTATTCTGGCAAATCTCGGCCATTCGTCATACTTTACCACAATTGACTTAAAGTCAGGTTTCCATCAGATAAAATTAGCTCAAGAAGATCGGGAAAAAACTGCCTTTTCAATTAACAACGGCAAATATGAATTTTGCCGACTGCCTTTTGGGCTTAAGAACGCCCCAAGCATCTTTCAGAAGACAATAGACGATATCCTAAGGGACGAAATCGGTAGATGTTGCCACGTCTACATAGACGACGTAATAATCTTCTCCCAAACGGAAGAGCAGCATCTCAAGGATATCAGCAGAATTCTTTCAAAACTTTACGAGGCAAATATGCGTGTTTCCTTAGAGAAATCTAGGTTCTTCAAGCGCGAGGTTGAATTCTTGGGATTCTTGGTATCGGGTAGTGGCATTAAAACGTCCCCAGATAAAGTCAACGATATCCTAACCTTTAAAATGCCCAAAACCCTCCGCGCCCTACGATCATTTCTTGGACTTGCTGGCTATTACCGGCGATTCATTAAAGATTATGCACAAATCGCAAGACCTCTAACCAAATTCCTGCGGGGGGACAATGGCCATGTAAGTGCCAATAAATCTAAAAAGACAACAATTGATCTAGATGAAGCGGGAATTGAAGCCTTTGACAAAATAAAGAAAATTTTAGCATATGAAGAGGTACTCCTTTTGTATCCCGATTTTGAAAAACCGTTTGACCTTACGACGGACGCATCTTCTCAAGCAATAGGAGCTGTTTTGTCTCAAAACGGCAGACCTATTATAATGATTTCAAGGACACTTTCCTGCACGGAAGAACACTACGCAACAAATGAGCGTGAACTTTTGGCCATAGTGTGGGCATTACAAAAGCTTCGTAACTATTTATATGGCGTAAAACAACTTAACATCTTTACTGACCATCAACCATTGATCTTCGCCATATCTGATAAGAGCTCAAACGCCAAGATCAAAAGGTGGAAAGCTTTTGTGGAAGAATTCTCACCGAAATTTTTTTACAAGCCAGGCAAGGAAAACTTCGTTGCAGATGCTCTCTCAAGGCAGCATATGAATGCTCTTAATGAAGGAGAAATCTCAGATGACATGACAACTCACAGCGAAGAATCTCTCACACCAACTATTCCAACAGTGCAGAATCCGGTAAACTGTTTTAAAAATCAGATTATTCTTGACCAAGGTCCCAAAATTAAAAAAACATCTAAGATCCTATTTAAAACACAAACTAGGCATGAAATCACATTCTCTTCACTGAACGATATTTATGATGCTTTTAAGACATCCGTGAACCCAAACGTTATTAACGGAATCTATTGCGAACTACCTGTGCTAGGAAAAATTCAAAATAACATCATTAAAATGTTCCCTTCGGTTAAATTTCGCCATACTGAGAAAAAAGTTATGGATGTGATCAATAAAGACGATCAGGTTGAAATTCTCGCAACAGAACATAACCGTGCACATAGATCTGCAAGGGAAAATACACAGCAAATCCTTACGGATTATTATTTTCCGGGAATTCGAAAAAAACTAAAAGAGATTACCTCAAATTGTAAAACTTGCCTCGAAGCCAAATACCAACGTCACCCAATCCGAACAGAAATAGGCCAAACACCCGTGCCATCTTATCCAGGTGAGATTTTACATGTGGATATTTATTCTACTGATAAAATGCACTTCCTCACTAGCATTGACAAATTCTCCAAATTTGCAATAGTTTTCCCAATAAAATCGAGAGCCATAGTTGATATTAAGGAACCCCTATACGAAATTCTAAATTTCTACAATAAAACTAAACAGATAGTATGCGATAACGAAAAATCGCTGAACTCGGAAACCGTAAAATCAATGCTGATGAATCATTTCGGAGCAGAAATTTATACAACGCCACCTTTCCACAGCACTACAAATGGACAAGTGGAAAGGTTTCACAGCACACTCACTGAAATAGCTCGTTGCCTGAAAATAGAATTAGATATCTCTGATACCTCTGAATTAATTCTTCTAGCGACAACTAGGTACAATAGAACAGTTCACTCAATAACAAACTACAGACCGATAGACATAATTCACGCAGCACCGAATGAACTTAAAGAAAAAATAAAAGGAAAACTCATGGAGGCTCAGCGAATAGAATTACAGCGCCATAACTTAGGTAGACATACAAGAAAATATAAGCCAGGCGATAGGGTATTCGTTAGAACCAACAAACGCATAGGAAACAAGTTCAGGAAACTTTATATAGAAAAAGTTGTGGATAAAGACTTGGGAACTACGATATTAGTTGGAAACAGTCGAATTCACAAAAGTAATCTGAGATAAATTTTCTTTACAGGTTACCATTCTTAACACAAATTCACGGCGAATTACTGGATTACTCAAAATCTAACTATATACCCATTGCAGACGGCGTGGTTGCAATTTACTCTGACTATGATTACCTTACGCACCGTACGAATCTAACGAACTTTGACAAAATTATAAAGGAAACGGAAAAATACATGGACCTTCTCCCACACTCACATATGAGGAAACTTCTGGAACTCGACATAGAACAGATAACACAGCTTTTAGAAACACTTACAATCCATCATCGTTACGCTCGTAGCCTTAATTTTCTAGGCACCGCACTCAAGTATGTAGCAGGCACCCCAGATTTTGATGATTTTCAAGAAATAAAATTTAAAAATGAGATCTTACTAGAGTCAAACGAACAGCAAATAAAAATAAACTCCGTAATGCAAACCCAAATTAATAAAATAACGAACGCCGTTAATCAACTATTGAACAAAACTAAGACAACAGACCTTGACACGGCTCATTTATTCGGACTTATAAGCAGCAGGAATAGAGCTGTTATAACTGAACTAAGTAATATTGTTTTGTCTATTATGCTTGGAAAAATGAATGTTATAAATCCAATTTTACTCGATAATAAAGAAATTGAATCTATTGTTAAAAATGAAAAGTCAACTGACATTAGCGTAAGCGATATTATACTTAATTCTAAATTAAAAATCTTACAAAACCAGGAAATTATACTTTTCTTAATTAAGTACCCTAAAATTCAGTCAGTTTGTAATAAAACCATAATTTATCCAGTAGTACATGACTCAAAGATAATAATATTTGAGTCTAAGATAGTGGCAAAGTGTGACAGGACTTATAAATTGGTAGGAAACTGCGAAAAAGCGACCACATCAACATTCTGCAGGGAGATAAACAGCTCGGATGGATCTTGCCTACAACATCTACTAAATAATTACACCGCTAACTGTAAAACAATTTCGGCACATGATATGGCGATGACGGAAGTCGTGGATGAAGGCATGGTTATAATCAATGATTGCGTGTCGGAAATTCGTCAAGATGACAAACCTCCTGTGATTATAAATGGAACATATTTGGTAACATTTAACGATAAAGTAACAATTAATGGTACCGTCTTTGTAAACCAAAAGCGAAAATACCAACTAACTCCAGAATTGCCTATGGCACAAGAAATAAATTTCACTGATCATATAATTACGTTATCCCTACCTTACTTGCATGAGGTCAACATAAGAAATCTAAACCATATCGCAGCTCTGCGTACAGAAATAAAAACAAAATCTCAGATTTCATTGGGCATGCTCTGCATGATTGCCCTTATCGTGGTTATGACAATGGCAATTTTCTTTTGGAGAAAAAAACAAAGGAAGCTCGCTATAGTAGAATTGGTTGAAAGGACCAAAGCAGGAAGTCAACCACAGTTTCATGGCGCGACTGAGGACAGCCGCTCTTAAGAAGGGGGGAAGTTAACACGCGCATTCGCTCCAGTGCCAAAATGCTGACGATATGTCTGCTATTTTTCCGTTATATGGGATCGGCTTAGTAAGCATAATCGCAGCTAGCACTTCCAACAACAACAACAGCAATATCAACTGTAACAATAACAACCACGGGAACAACAACAACAACAACAACGACAGCAATATCAACTGCAACAATAACGACCACGATGCAGCGTCAGCGGAACAACAACAACAACAACAACGACAGCAATATCAACTGTAACAATAACGACCACGATGCAGCGTCGGCGGAACAACAACAACAATATCGACTACTTAAGGTAGCTTTAAGCTTCTTAGTTTTAGTTCTAGTTAACTCTCTGAATTAACTGCACATAGTGCAGCTCAATAAAATTGCACATAGTGCAAATAAAAAAACAACTCGTTTTAATAATTTATACAATATACAATATACAATATACAATATACAATATACAATATACAATATACAATATACAATATACAATATACAATATACAATATACAATATACAATATACAATATACAATATACAATATACAATATACAATATACAATATACAATATACAATATACAATATACAATATACAATATACAATACACAATATACAATATACAATATACAATATACAATATACAATATACAATATACAATATACAATATACAATATACAATATACAATATACAATATACAATATACAATATACAATATACAATATACAATATACAATATACAATATACAATACACAATATAAAATATACAATATGCAATTTACAATATACAATATACAATATACAATATACAATATGGTACAATGTACAATATACAATAAACATTATACAATATACAATATACAATAAAAAATATACATATAATTTACAAAAAATTATTTATATATATTTTATCTTATTTTCCTGAATATTATTTTCTTAGTATCCTAATTATTATATGTTTTCTTAATATTTTTTGTTTTTAGTTTTTTTTTTTTGTTTGGTGACTCTACAACCATGGGTCGGTTTTGGCCTCGTCCAAGAATTTGCGCCATTTCTAGTGTGCGCTTGCTGGCGCCAGTTGGAAGCTTCTAGTGTCATCAGGTTGTCCTTCACTTGGTCCTTCCAACGGAGAAGAGGTCATCCTCTTCTGCGGTGATCGCCGCTGGGTAACGAATTGAATATTTTCTTTGCTGAAGTGTCTTATTCCATCCGCTCAATATAACCTAGTCAGCGAAGCCGTTCGATTCTTATGCGCGTCGACAAATACATAGCTCATACAACTCATCGTTCCATCGTATTTGGTATTCGCCATTGACACAGATTGATCCGTAGATCTACCGAAAGATCCTTCTCTCGAAGGATATCAAAGTCTTTTCATCAGAGCTGCTCAACGTCTAGATTTGTGCTGCATATAACAGGACGGGCTTGATACGTGACTTATAGAGCGTAAGTTTTGTTCGATGAATAAGGGCTGTGTTTCTAAATCGCCAACTGAACCCGTAGTAATACCTGTTGGCAATAATTTTCCTTCGCCTTATCTCAAAATTATCTGGCAGCCCTAGCTGTAGCGTAAATATTTTGTCGCTGGTTGATTTTCTAAGTCTGAAGCCCCACTGATAAGGTCCAATCAATTGGCTTCCAATGGGATTCAGTTTTTTACACAATACACTCGACAGGAACTTAGATGCGATACTAACCCTAGAACTACTGCAAACACATTTTTTTTAACTGTGAACTATTTATATTTGTAAATATATATATATTATATTTGTGTGGGTAAATATTTACCCCACTGGATTTTTGTTCGTAAAATCATTCTGATAGCAGTAATATGGCAGCACATGATTTTTTTCATGATAGTGAGAATGGTCAAAAGCGAAGGTTTAGTTGGTGAAAAATCGATTTGAAGTGCTGAAAAACGTTCCAACCGTAATTTAAGAAACAATAATTTATAATTTGCTTTCTAAACAACTGTTTTTTAAATTCCAAAAGGAAAATTGGGAATCTGATACATAAAATGATTGAATAAAAATTCATGAAGTATTGGTTTTCAAGAATATTATCGGTTTCTGTTATGCAAAATGAAAAAATAGAGAAATTTCATACACATAAAAAATATTCAAAAGCAAAGTTATGATTTACGCGTAACTTATTCAAAGGCACCACAATCTCTGCAGTAGATTACTCTGTGATTCTTGCAGGTCGGTCGCTTGCACTTAGCATAGGGGTACCTAAAATATAAAAAGCATTGCCGATAATTATTTACCTAATGTTTTATTGCAATAATAAGGTTATAATAATATGTGAAAAAATTTATTTTAGCAAGAGAGATAAAAATAACATACCTACACAAAACACTAAAGGGTACTACAAACCTAGGTGTAGTAACCCCACAGTCAACCCCACACAAGCTTCATGTCTTCACTTCGTCACAGTAGACAAGAAACTGAAGGGTCTTACGACCTCGCCTTATTGAACCTTGAAGTAAATATATGTCGGCTGTCGTTAATGTCACTGACTAACTTAGAAACGTAGTTCAAAGTTTGCCTGGGGCTATCTACGCCGGTTGTAGTTAGTAAGGTTAAGGAAGCTTCCCACGATAGTTGGTACAAATAGTGATATTGCCTTTTTTGTGGATTAGGCAGAGTACAGAGCTTCGCCTTCGTTCTTAATGACCTCAGCGAGTAAACGATTGTCCCCCGGGGCATTGTTGTTCTTAAGCCAAGCTATGGCATTTGTCTGACGAATGCCTGCTTGCCGTTGACCATGGAACATCACGAGGAAGTTTGAGACTTCAAATTGAGACTTGGATTGGAACTTGGATTAAAACCTGCACTTTTTATTCACGGTTGTCTTCAATTTATTTTTTAAAAATAAACTCTATATTGAATGTACACTTTTCAATTGGTACAATACTTGTTACATTGCAAATATAGTTGGACTTATTTTCCCTACTGAAACCAATTTGTCAAGATTTTTGCAATTGAAGCTGAAATATAAAAACAGTTGACTTATTTTATAACATAGCTGTTAAATTGCGCTTACGATTATTTATCAATTCGATTTTTTTTACGAATTATAATAATTATATAATCCATAGGTGAGAAATTTCTAATAAGTAATTGATTACGATTACAACTGGAGATTATGCAAAACTAGTTAAAAAGATTCAAAAGTAATCAAAAAATAAAGCAGTAGCTTTTAGTTTTTGATTTTTTTTTTCCAACTTCATAGCTTTTTAATTTTTGCCTACTGTTTCTTGACAAATGGTAGGTACACACTGAAAACTTTTTTAGTAATTATTAATTGTAAGTATTAATCATATTATAAAAAACTAACATAACTATTATGTCTAAAAATAATATTTGCATGTTCAGTATTTTTAAGCATAAAATAAAAAAAAAAAACGTCAAAATGTTGGGTTGCGTAAATCTTGTTTAAGTATAAATTTGTTAACTGCACATAATTAAGGCAGAAACAAATGGTGTGTATTTAAAAAAAAAAAAAAAATACGCATACCGTTATTTCAGATAGAACGGTGTTTTAACAGCGACAAATGAAGCATGTAATTGACTGTTTAACGTTTATATTATATATCTCCAGGCAGGGTCATTAAAACTTGCTAAAAAAAAAACCACTGCCTGTGTTTGCTTTAAAAGAGATTAATCATCCAACTAGAATCTATAAAATAAATAAAAAAACTTTTATTTAAGAAACAAATAAAAACAAAACTTTAAACGTTACATATAGTCATAGCCATCAAGATTATTTTACATAGTTAAAATAATGCGTCTGCTTGCCTCAACAACTGCTCAACAAAGGCGTTCAAGCTATTAGTCAGTGTCTAATTTTTGTAACGACTCGAGCTCCACCTTATCTCATCTTAGAAACTTTTTAACTGCTCGCACAACACTCATTCATTCAACCCGTTAGTACGTCGGTCAGTCAATTTTTATTACACCTGCGTTTTGACCATTGCGGAGAGAAGGCTTTCTACTGGCACAATAATTGCAACCTGGACTAATGGTCTGTAATGTGCTATGTTGTTAGTTTTAGTATCCTGCCCGTTGGGCAGAGCAATAGACAAAGTGGCTGTCGAACCATCACGGAAATGCAAATCAAATTCTAATAATGATGTAATAGCTTTTTGCATTTTTATCTCTTTCGACCTATTGTTGCTCTCATTCTGGCTAGATGTAGAGGAGAGGAGTTGTGTATATTATTTGGTTGTGGCTGTGGTCATGGCGAAGGTGACGAAACGGGGTGCTACAGGTGTCAGTCAGTTTGTGCATACTTAAGAAACCAGCTTAAGTACCATGCTGCATTTGAATAGCATCTCGCCATAAAAATCAAATAAAAATAAAAAAAAAATTATAAAGAATAGAATTGCTTTTAGCTGAAATGATAGATTGGCCAATAGAGCACCTTAGGCGGGTAAGGAGGTGAAAATGGATTATTAGCATTTGACATGCAATCTGACAAGTGCAAAGAAAGCATTAATAAATTGTTGCAGCTTGTTTGGTATTTAGTGTGTGCGCCTGCGTTGCTGCATGAAAATCTCTTCCTGGTTCTGGCTGTGGTCAAACATCAACGGGCAGACTTTTGTGCAAGGCACCGCAACCATTAATTTTAGCAGTAATGTCATCATTATTGGGCAAGTAGGTACTTGCTGTTTAGCTGAAGATATAGCTGCAAGATAAAATTGGCTTATTTTTTTGGTAATATTGACGAACATTTGTTTGAGTAAATTGCAGCTAGATCGAGCCAACTGAAAGTTAATAAATATTATCAAAATAGTAATGTTAACGAAAAAGAAAGTTTTTGTAGTAAAACTTTTCGTTGTGTGTTACTTATTAAATTTTTTTGAAACACAGTTGGTATCAGGCGTAGATTAATAAAAAATATATACAATTATACAAAATTCTAACAATACTTTATTATATTCAATTGAAGGTCAAAATATCTCTTAGTAAGTATTTAAGTATATCTTTAATATAATCTACCAAATTCCTGTGTTTTAAGGAATATGAGAACTTTGACAAACATAACCAAAAAGATCCACAGCCATAAACAGATCTATCTTCTTTAAGCAATACATTCTCGCGACACTTTTTATATATATACACTTGAATATATACAAGATTGATTCAGGATTCTCTGACCAATCCAGGTGTGGAAATGCCTGTGAGAAACTGGATAGTCTCAATGCCTAGTAGTAGAATAATCCAGGCAAGCCTGGGTTGCAGGCAACTCAAAAGATTCGTCAATAGGAGTACACCTTAGAGAGAAGGAGTTTCTCCCCTACTCTGGCTCATAGCTATGAACGTTGTGCTTAATATACTGAACTGTAATGGAGTCAAGGTGGTGGTAGACGTGTATGACATGGTCGTAATGCTATCCGAACTGTTTTCCCCTCTCCCCCCACTCACAGAGAAATTATGTAGAGAGCTTTGAACAAGCCCAGTAGCTGGGTTGCCAGGTGCGGCCTAGAAGTAAATCCTAGTAAGACGGAACTGATACTATTTATCACAACAACCAAGATGGAACACTTTGTCTTACCAGAAATAAGCAGCCATCAATGCTAAATATCTGGAAGTCATATTAAAGTCTAAGGTCAACTGGAAAACTAACGTTGAATGCAGAGTTAAAAAGACGTGCATAGCCTTTTACGCTTGCAAAAAGACCTTCGGTATAAAATGGGGTCTTCAACCAAAAGTACTCATATGGTAACACAGTGCACTTTTGTCCCTATCCAGACATACAGTCCATAGCATAGTGGCCGGCACTGAATAAGGCATACATCACATCAAAATTGACCAAGATTCAGCAATCTGCGTACATAGGTATTACGGAGGGCATCCGCTCTTGCCCTACCGACGCACTTAACATCCTGACACACCTGCTCTCCCTATAGATCTCCATATTTAACTCATCGCAACAAACTGATCAGTCAGACTCAGGGAGTCCTACAACTAGAGGAACAAACCATATGGTCACAGCAACATTTTTTGTTTGTTACCACAGGAACTGGTGGTTAAGAGTACGGACTATGACATTCCTAAGCTCGATTTCACAAGGTCAATAATATTAAAGTAGCTACCAAGGTAGAATGCCTGAATAGGGGGCCTGCTTCAGTCTTCGATATATCCATTTACACTGATGGATCAGGTCAAACTTCTAGCGATAAGAGAAGCTTGTTGAGCTATTAGTCTAGCCAACACAAACAACCTTAATGTAGCAATCTTGGTGGACAACCAAGCCACCATCCAGGCTTTAGCTGCGGTTAAAATGAGCTCCAAACTGATTAGGCAATCTAAAGAAGAACTAGCCCGGCTAAGTTATCAACTTAACATCTCAATAATATGGGTTCCCGACCATAGGAACATTTATGGTAATGAAAAGGTGGATGAAGCTGTCAGGCAGGGTTCCTCCTATGAAGTTTCTAGAGCGAAACCAACCACAGTTCCACTAAATATAGTGAAGTTAATTACTCACTCTCATTACTTTGCCATAGCTGGTAATATATGGTGGAAAGGACTATCAACCTCTACCACATCAAGAAAATTGAGCCAAGATATGCTATCTAGATCCCGGGCCGTCATAGCTTGGATCACAGATATAAATTTATTAAAAATGTATTTTTATTACTGAAACAACTATTTTAAATTTTTTTCATTGACTTCCATTAGAGCATAGGTAATATTTGAATGCATATGCATATAAGAAAATCAGAAGATTTATCTTTACTCTTAATATAAAAGAACTGTCTTATTAAAAATACACCAATACCGATTCTATAATTTTAAACCGATACCAATGATGATGCTGATTAATCGGTCGGAGACTACATACATTCATGCCCAAGAGGATTTTTCGGTATTCAAACGTCCTTCCTACATAGAGTCCAGAAGGTATAAAAAAATTTGAATGAGACTATTCACGGTGTTGCGTAGCAGTTTTATATAAAAAGTCTTGGCATCCTGCGGAATTTTTGCTCAGACACGTTTCTAATAACACATGTAATCAAAAACAAAATAAGCTAAGATGGCTGATGATACACTTTTTTAAAAAAATCAAAAAAATGTATACCTTTTTGGAAATTTCGAGTTTAAGAATTTTTTAAGGAAAAAATTCCTAAAATCCCAAAAATTCAAGTTTTAAAAAAAAAGCAAACAAAACTAAAAATAATTTTGAGCTATTTTGTGCAAAAAATTAAAAAAACCAAAAATTTTTAAAAAGTTATAATAGTCATTGAAACTTGACTTATTTTTCTAAAATTTTTATCAAACACAAAACAAAAATCATAAAAAATCAGAAAACATGGATTTTTCATTTGCAATGACTTCAATAATTCTTAAAAGTATATCTGCTTTTTTTTTCCAAAAATTTTAGAATTCCGGGATTGCTAGAAATATATAAAAAAATTGGGTTGCCCTGGTTTAAGAGTAAAAAACAGGGTGCGAAGAACGTTTGAAATTTAATTGTTCTCAATTATCGTTCTCTTTACATAAAATTGTGATCGAATATTTTTACGATCAAATGACTAACGCTCTGCTGGCGTCATTATATTTATCACCGATAAATTTGTCAGCTTCGTATTTTTTCAAACGAATTTTTCACACAACAACAAAAAGCAACGTTCATTAAAAATGAGCGTTTGAAGAAAAAATTCAGAAACGTTCGTTTGTACGTGGAATTGTTAGACAAAATATAAGTTTTTTGTATTTGTGTATATGCTGAAATAAATTAAGAAGAAACAAAATGAGGAAAATTATATTTTAATGCTTTTAATTAACTTGATTAAACTTGATGCCCACTCAAATCAAAAAGTATGGTTTGTTAGATTGGTGTTTTATGATGAGCTGGTATGATAGGTACGGTACAATGGATTATATTATGGATACGGTACGATCTGGTATAATGGCATGCAGTGGCGTAGATAGCTTTTGGTTCTGGGGGCTCCGTAAAAAAAATAATTACCTTCAAAATATGTTTTTTTTCAATACCTGAGTACCAGGGTGTTTAGTGACGCCAAATGTCTGTTTCACAGCGCAACTTTGTTTAAAAGTCGAAAAGTATGAAAGAAGACCCTATAGCATGTCAACTACATATTTATATTTACATATATATCGATGGTTAAGCGCACAAAAACTATGACCGGAAACCCTACTAACTCCCTCCACTATAAGACATGGAAAGGAACCAAGGACATCACCCAGACATATCTACACAATGTATGTAATTGTTGTAGACGTACGAACCGTAATCCGTTTATTCATCAGTACTGTTGAGACAAGTACCTATTATGTCATTAGCCCCACCACCCCTATACTGATACTTTTGAATTCAGAATTTCAAAATAACAAGAATTCGCAAAAATACAAAAAAGTTTAGGTGGCAATTTATCTTGAATCCGCCCTCTTGTATTTTAAATTTTGACATCAATTCCGAAATCAGATACTTCCTTAAAAATGCCCACCATGGAGTTTACAGAACCCTTAAAAGTCCTAATACGCCTAAGCTTTCCTATACAAGCTCATTGAATTTTTTGGATACTTGCTTTAAATTCAATTACATAATTGGATACTTGCGAGCTTACATGCTTTTGCCGATCGTTTCAAGCTTTTAAATTTTCGGACTTATTTTCTGCGTGTATACACAAATACAAAAAAAAAAACTTAAATTTTGTCTAACAATTCCACGTACAAACAAACGTTACTGAATTTTTTCTTCAAACGCTTATTTTTAATGAACGATACCAAATGAACGTTTGTTGCTTTTTGTTGATGTGTGAAAAATTCGGTTGAAAAAATACGAAGCTGACAAATTTATCAGTGATAAAAAAAAACGACGCAAGCAGAGCGTTCCTCATTCGATTGCGAATGTTCGTTTGCTTTTGAATTTTTCGTTTGAAAAATTCACACACACAACAAAAAATTAACGCAAAGATCGTATTTTACTCAATTGCGAACGAATTTTTCCGCACCCTGGTAAAAAATACAAGCAACTTAAAAATTCTCTATGCAATGTGTTTAAAAATTTTTTATCCATACTATTATTTAAAATTGAAGTGCAAATTTTTATTTCCATGCAAACTCAAAAAGTACTGGGATACATTTTCAAAGTGAGCAATTTCAAAATCACAAATATTTAAAATACTTTCATTTTGTTTTTGCCTTAAGTCGTAATTTTAGAACAATGTGTTGCGATTATGGTCTGGATATTTTCTTCTATAAATAATTATTCATACTTATAATTATAACAAAAAAAAAACTTTTATATATATCTTGGCAACCCTGGAATTACGAAATTTTTTTGAAAAAAATCAGATATATTTTTAAGAATTATCGAAGTCAATGTAAATAAAAAATTCCCAGTGTCGTAAAGTGTATTATTAGGTATTATCCAAGGAATTTTCTGAAGTAAAAGGCATTCCTATCACACTTTTAAGCCGAATAAATAAAATTCGAAATCCAATAATATGTTGCAGCGGTTCTTTCAATGGAAAGTTTCTAGCCATAATATTTAAAATTTTTGAATTCAATTTAAGAAATATAAGAAATACGAGAAATTTGCATTGTATTATTCTGAAAATTTAGGGGACAGGACCTGGTTTTGTCCAAACTGACATTTTAGGAATATAAGAAAAACCAGAAATTTTATATTTCAAAGAAGAAATGGAAATTAATGCAACCCTAATATTTCAAATCTCAGTTGTATTGTATTATCCCGAAAAATTATTGAAACAAGGCCCAGTTTTGTCCAAACTGTCATTTAAGTCGGAGAGAAAATATTTATTTTTCAAAAACTTGTCTTAGTTTAATTCAAAATAACTTAATAGTTATTAATTTTACTTTTAAAATAATTTGTTTCTTTCCACAACTTTAAGTAAACTGTTTCCACAATATTTTTAAAAGCATCTTATAAAAATATACATCTATAGTATGTGGATAAAAAAATCGTAGGCAAATTCGATTTTTGGAAATACGGGGCAATTCTTATCCCGGCGGGACAATAGTACAATTTAATTCAAATAAAAATATGGGACTTCTGGCAATACTATTCCTTTTGCTCTTCCAAGTAGCATGTTCTTGTGATGTTTGTGAAGAATTTTAAATAATTCAACTGATAATACCAAAACTATACAAAGGACACTTGAAGGATCGACATAACACTACCGCTGCTGTTAATAGTAAATTAGTAGCGAATTTCATCTGCTGTGTGTTTCTTCTTGAATTCATCAAACGACACGTTAAGTCTTTAAAATGCCAAGCAAACTGCAGCTTATAGTAGAAGCCCCGTAAAAAAAAAAAACAGCTACCTATATGCTCAGCTCACACTAGATAGCAACAAAAATTTAGAATAAAAGTAAAACTATGTCTAGAAATATGAAGAACATAACTCAATTTAAGATATTTTTTTTTTTTTTGTCATACAACATGCAGCGAGTGCTAAGCCTGGCAGCAGTAGAATGAAGCATGAAGTTGCAATCAACAAGTTCAACGTGGCCAATAAAATAAATGCTACCGCACCAGCAGCCACTCTAGCAACAGCAGCAGCGGCAGTCAACATCAGGAAGTCGACATTTGAATTCGCGGCTGCTAAGAATAACTGAATAACTGAACTTGCAGTTCGCGAATGGATTAGAGTTTGTAGCCACCGCTGAGCGTGGCTAACAAAAGGCTAACAAGCCGAGGATTGACAGATTATAACGATTATTGTTATTAGGTTGCTGCGGTTGCTATCAGTCAGAACTATTGTAGTGGATTGTAGATGTTTTTGTTGTTGTAGTAGTTGTTGGCACATTGCAATGCGACTGTGACTGAGTACGCAGCAATGTTCAAAATTCGTCTATGGCTTAGACTTAAGCAAAGGCTAAGAAGCTTAGCCGCCTCAGACGAGTTGTTCTTCATAATGACTTCATGCCAGTGCTCAGCTTGAGTCAATTTTGAGCAGAGTAGCGTAGTGTTAACGCTCGTTGTTGCTGTTTTTGTTGTTGTTCTAATATTTGCGGTTGATCACTTGCCTATGCTTGGTACCCAGCGCCATTGGCAGCAACATCAGCATCGCATGCGCAACATTAGAAATAATTCTTGTGGTTTTCGATGGCCAACTAGGTGTCGCATCCAGCAATGTGTGTGCCTAAAAATTCAATCATCTTGGTTGTTGTTGTTTTGTTGTTGCTTTTTTTTGGGTTGGTTGTTATGCGACTTAGAGCAAAGCTCTTTGCTCCCCACCGTTTGAGCTCGCGTAGCAGCAATTTTGGTTAATTTGGAAAACGTGATGGCATTTTTTTCCGGTAATATCGCTGCCAAGGCAAAAATTATTACTATTGGCAAAAAATTTCTCTAGAATCATATATTTTTAATCTTATAGCATCTTTAAGATATTTATAGGAAATTCCATGGATGCTCCCTGCATGCATGTAGTTAAGGAAATTTCTAACATTTTTATATATATTTTTTTTGTATAGTTGTGCTGTCAAGTATTTTTTTAGGAATTTGTTCTTACCGTATAAATTCTGAAACTCCTGCCGCCAATTAATTAAGTTATTTAGACGTTCTTAACATATATCAAAAAGTTTGTTAATAGGTCACGTGAGTCGTTTACAAATATCACAATTATAATAAAGTGCAAGCCGCTGTAATAGCAAACAACACCAATAACAACAACAACAGTGCCAGTGTGCAACATGCAACATTTTCATGCCGTTTAAACCCGACTGATTAAAAGCTATGCCAACGACCTGCCAACCCGTGGATTGTTTCTATGCAGCTAAGTCAATTTTTTGCTCATTTTTCTTGAATGTTATTGTTTGTCGCGTTGCAGCTTTTGTATAATTTTTGCTTAAATGCCAGATGAGTTATTTATGTTGTATCATCTAAGGTTATTCTTTGGACACGCAACTTATAGCTAAGCTTCCAAATATTTAAAGTTCAGAAGATTACATGCGAATTTTCGATGTAGCATCTTAGCGCCCACATCTTAGGATAGAATTCCTTTTTTCAAAAATATCAAAGAAATATCTAAAAAAAATTGTAATAAAAATTTTTTAATTAAATTGAATCCATTCAATTCAATTCACTCCGATTCAATTCAATTCCATTCAGTTCAATTCAATTCAATTTATTTCACTTCAATTCAATTTTATTCAATTCAATTCAATTTCATTCAATTCCATTCAATTCAATTCAATTCAATTCAATTCAATTCAGTTCAGTTCAATTCAATTCAATTCAATTCAATTTAATTTAATTCAATTCAATTCAATTCAATTGAATTTAATTTAATTCAATTCAATTCAATTTAATTTAATTCAATTCAATTCAATTCAGTTCAGTTCAGTTCAGTTCAGTTCAATTCAATTCAATTCAATTTAATTCAATTCAATTCAATTCAATTTAATTTAATTCAATTCAAGTCACTTCAAGTCAATTCAATTCAATTCAATTCAATTCAATTCAATTCAATTCAATTGAATTGAATTCAATTCAATTCAATTCAATTCAATTCAATTCAATTCAATTCAGTTGAGTTCAATTCAATGCAATACAATTCAATTCAATTTAATTCAATTCAATTCAATTCAATTCAATTCAATTCAATTCAATTCAATTCAGTTCAGTTCAATTCAATTCAATTCAATTTAATTTAATTCAATTCAATTCAATTCAATTGAATTTAATTTAATTTAATTCAATTCATTTCAATTTAATTTAATTCAATTCAATTCAATTCAGTTCAGTTCAGTTTAGTTCAATTCAATTCAATTCAATTTAATTCAATTCAATTCAATTCAATTTAATTTAATTCAATTCAAGTCACTTCAAGTCAATTCAATTCAATTCAATTCAATTCAACTCAATTCAATGCAATTCAATTCAATTGAATTGAATTCAATTCAATTCAATTCAATTCAATTTAATTCAATTCAATTCAATTCAATTCAATTCAATTCAATTCAATTCAATTCAATTCAATTCAGTTCAACTCAATTCAATTCAATTCAATTCAATTCAATTCAATTCAATTCAATTCAATTCAATTCAATTCAATTCAATTCAATTTAATTTAATTCAATTCAATTCAATTCAATTGAATTTAATTTAATTCAATTCAATTCAATTTAATTTAATTCAATTCAATTCAATTCAGTTCAGTTCAGTTCAGTTCAGTTCAGTTCAATTCAATTTAATTCAATTCAATTCAATTCAATTTATTTTAATTCAATTCAAGTCACTTCAAGTGACTTTCAGTTCAATGCAATGCAATTCATTTCAACTCAATTCAATTCAATTCAATTCAACTGAGTTTATTTCAATTCAATTCAATTCAATTCAATTCCATTCAATTCAATTCAATTCAATTCAGTTCAATGCAATGCAATTCAATTAGATTCAATTAAATTCAGCTGAATTCAACTCAATCAAATTAAATATTGAAATTATTTAACTTAAAAAGAAATGAATTCAAGTAAATTAAATTTAATTGAATTCATTTTATATAAATTTATTTTAATCTAATTAAATTAATTCAAATATATTAAAATAATTCATTTACATTAGATTAAAAAAGATTCTATTGCATCACATTACATTGCAACATAATATTTCATGATATTTCATTGCATTATATGACATTATATTACATAACATATAATTATATTGAATTCCAATGATTTTTTTTTTGATGAATTATATGACACGGCATTTCACTATATCACTACAATACAATACATTACATATCATTATATTACATTATACTTAATTACATAACATTATAACATAACTCACATTTCATTTCTTTATATCGCATTACACTACTTTACATTCCATTTCAAAACATAACATTAAATTAAGTTACACTTAATAACATTATATTACATTGCGTTATATAACATTACATTACATTACATTACATTACATTTCATTACATTTCATTACATTACATTACATTATATTTATTTGTATTACATAACATTTTATTTCATTATATTACATTACGGTGCATCGTTATTCATTATATCGCATTAAATTACATTACCTTGCAGTACATTACATTACATTTGATTGCATAACATAAAATTCTTTTAATTTATTTATTAAAGTCTTTTTAATTTATTTTATTGTATTTTAATGTGATAACCATGTTAATTCAATTTTATATAACGTAGTTCAATATAAAAACTCTAGACCTTCGCAGTTGCTTAACAAATTATTTGGTTCCTACATAAATTTCTGTAAAGATAAAAAATCAATACATCTGGCTTGTTTTGTGCAGGGTGGGCAGCTGAAAAATCATCACTAACTGGCTTGCTCCTAGTTCTTACTATTCAACCATCTATACCATCTTACTAGCTTTATTCTAAGGTTTTATTTTTTTGCATTGAATTGACCAACTGATTGCATGTCATCAATAAAAAATAACAGCTTTTACAACATTTCTGCATTTTATTTCTTCATTAATGCACAAAGCAATCAATTGCATGAATGCAATAACAACTGCAACAACAACAACAACAACAACAATAATAACATCATCAACAACCATATCATCAACAGCAGCATGGAGAACAACCATTCGATTTGTTATCCTGCACGACCTTGAGCAATTACAAACCGCAAGCCACAAACCAAATAGCAATAATAACAACAACAACAACTGCAAATCAAAGGGTACCACAAAATAATTCTTTTGGAATTTATCCAATTAAAAACTGAAAAACAACCAGTTGTTGTTATTGCTGTACAATTTATTGATGCCATTTGTTATGATCTTAGTTACATAAGATCGTCTGTCTGTATGTCTGCCTACCGCTTTATTTAATGCATGTCTATGAATGTGTTTTTAACATTTTTGTTTCTATTTTAATCATAATATTTGTTTATTTATTAAGTTTTTATTTGTGTTTTTACTTTGCTATAAAAGTAAAGTTTTTATTGATTTTTTTATGACTACATAAATTTTTATTGATAATTTCTATGGTTAGTTAAAGTTAAAATAAACAAAAAATAATCATAAAAATTGATGAAACTCTTAATTGCCTAAAGGTGACCAATTTAGTGTGTTGGAATTCATGATCATGGTTTTAACCGTTCTAATTTAAACGAACTACTAGTATAACTTCGGAAGTTTATGCAGTTCTTTTGCACATATATTGAAGTGACGCCTCTTCAAAATCAAACGAATTGGATTTTTCAATACAAGCTTAAATGAAAACATTACTTTTTGAAGTCGTAATGTTATCGTTGTTTAATTTCTACCCATGTCTAAATACCATTTTTCTATTTAACGACAAAATAGAAACAATAACTACCAAATTAAAAGCTTCCAAAATTCACAAATACACTAGTATAGAAAACAATATAATTAGTTTTTAAGATATATTTATATGTTCTTATTTAAACTTTTATACTTTAAATACGTACAAATAGAAACATGGAAATTGAATATTATTTACGTGAAAAAATTTCCCTTATATAAGGCAGACAAATTCTTAACTTAGGTTTTAATTGTTTTATTTCTTTACCGTTTTTCCCATAATGTATTCCCAACTATCACCGCTAAAATTACCTTTTGAACGACCCAAAGTTTTTCTTTGAACCAATAATTTCCGGCATAAATGTTCACTATAAACGCGCCCTTTAGGCGATTCATTAAGCATTTTCAGCGTCTTTAGGATTTCATATGAGCTTTTTGTGCTTTATCCCTTTCCACACTCATTCAAAGAGAAACAAAAACGTGTTAGCGCTCTTTATTGATTATTGATAAAGAAAAAATTTCCGTGGCGAAGCCGCTAACCACTTTGGTCTGCTAGTGTATTTATAATAGTTAAAAATTAAATTAATAACAAAAAATTAAAATAATAAGATTTCCTACATAATAATATATAAAAATAAATGATCAAATTTGGCAAAGAAATTAAGAGCAGAAGTTATTTAAAATTATTTCTTAGGGGGCGTCCATTAATTACGAGAGGCATTTAGGGAGACGGGGGGCTAAGCCGAATCTAACTCACTCTCACGTTGGGAAAATGGAAGTTCTCGCAAAGATTACGAAATTTTTTATTGGCAAAAAAACAATGTAGAATTATGTGATAACTGTGTTAAATTGAGTAAAACGTGTTTCTCTACTAAAATATGACCAAACCTTACACAATAATATTTATCGCGGTTATGCGAGCGCCACAAAGTAGTATAGTAGTCCGTCGACTTGTTGTGTTTACGTCCGTAAATTTTTAGATCAGTGATCGGCACACATGAAGCACACCCAGATAACAATTTCACCTAAATAAGCCTAACGTAAAGTTTTTTATAAGGAACTTATATAGGAAGGAGAATTTAAACTTGCTTGAACAATCGTTGAAACAAGTTCTATAAAAGGTCTACACCGAGAAAAAAAGCAATAGGTAAATCACCTAAGTCGGCTTGGGTAAAGAGAATTGTATGGGAATTATAAACTTATGCTTATTCACCTAAGCAATTTATTGCTAAATACATTGCTTTGAAAGCACATACTTCGATACCCTGCCAAAAAAAAAAATATTTGATTTACCTAAACCCCAAATCCAAAAATACAAAATTAAAAAACAAGAAACATGGATAGCTTAAGCCTAGTTTTGAGCTATTTTCTGCAAAAAAAAAAAACACACAGCTGCGTCATTAGACACACGAGAGAAGGATAGATTTGATAATTTAATGGTTTTTTTGTAATAAAATCACTTTTAAATTCAAAAATAACATAAAGTTAATTAAAAAAACACAGTAATATTCACACCAGTAAATTTTATTATATTTCATCAACAAAAAGAAAAAAAAAATTTTTTTGCCCGCCGTGCGGAATCGAACCTGGAGCTTTTGGTGCAAGTCCATCACTCTACCCACTCATCCAGCTACTGCAGCTATGTTAACAGATGCTGTATTAACAGATGCAGTATGTCGCAGTATTCTGTTGATAGCCATACAACAAAAATCTTTTAATAGATTATTGTTGTTATTAATATTGACGGCATGCGAAGATAAAATTTTTGTATTTGATATTTAATTTAATTTAATATAATTTAATCTTCTTGTTATAATGCACGTCAAGCAGCAAGAAAAGCCGAGAACTCATTAATTTGTAAGAAAAAAACGGTGTGATAAAAGAAAAATTTGTGGTGTTGCCGATTTCAGTTAAGCAAATCACAGAACGAAAGGCGGCAGCTTAAAAAAAAGTAAAATAAAAAACCAAAACCCGAAAAACAGATTTATTTTTGAAATTCAATTTATTTTTTTTTTTTTTTTAAGTAGTGAATTAAAATTTACCAAATACTTGGTTAATTTATCACCCAAATAAAAATTGGCAAGTCAACATGTAAGACTTAGGCGTTTTATAAAGTACTTGGGTGGCTGAAAACTGCCAAAGCCGTCTTATAAATTATACTAGGTTTTTTTTCAATTTAACATAAGCTTCTTTCTCGGTGTATGCAAGGAAAAATGGCAATTGACATTATTTCCTTTATACAAGAACTTATATAAACTTTGATTTAAGGTTTTAATTCAAGGCTTATTCAAGAACTCGGAAACTGAGAAACAATTTAATAGTTTTAGCAATCTCCTTTTCTACGTTTTACCATTTAATTTTTTATTTTCAAGCACAAAAAACTTATAAATCTTTTTATATTTACCATGTCCCAAACAGCACGGATGAAACTCGCATCCTTTGTATCGCCAGCCGCCCACTCGTCTATTCAATAATTTGTTCGCGTGACGTTGAAACTTAATTGCTGTTGTCTTTGAATTCCCTTAAGAACAATTTTATAAATTTTTGCCAGCAGCACCCTCAACTTTTGGCTGGCAAAATTAAAATTTATTTTAATTTAATATTATAATATAATTTATATTATTTTTATTATTTGCACAACAATTCTCTGGCTAAGCACTTTGTGCTTGTGCTTAAGATACTTTGTGCAATTTACAAAATTGTAAAGAGAAGAGCTTTTACATTTTCAGCAGAATGCGGAACATTATCAACTTGTTTATATTAACTATTTGGTTAATGTGGTGAGCTTTGTTAAGCTGATAGAATAGGGCTGTAAATCATAAAGATTTATAACTATTACATCACACTTCCTAAGGTAACAAAATATATGTGTGTGTATGTTATGGATACTCCCAACATCTAAGATGATGATCAATAATTTTATGAATGCCACAAATCAATTAATATTCATTATCACGTATCAGCGAATGAAGCAATGCAACAGAAACAGTAGCTAACAAGGTGCTGTTAACTGCCACAATATTAACCACAACAACAACAACAAACATTCTTTAAAGGAATTTCATACTCGTAAAAGGGTAAAGCACAAAAACAAAACAAAAAACCAGGCAGCAAGTTTTCATTTTATGCCGCATTTTGTTGACGATTCAGCAGTTATTGATGCATTTCCGGTATTAAAGTTGATAATGCAAAAGTCGACATAAAGTCGTTGGTAGCAGCAAATGCAGCTCAAGATTTTTTTTATGCAAAAACTTAAAGTCAAGGAATAATTGCGACAAACAAACGGCAGCAACGGACAGAAAATTAAATGTATCTATGTAAATAAAAGTCATGAGGAAACATGCGTTCTTTATTAGAGAACGCACAAGTAAATCTTAGGTTTGGTTAACTTCAACTGTAAGTTTCTGTAATGGTAATGATTATGGTTATGTTAGTGGTAATAAAGACAAGCCAACAATTAATACAAAGTCGACATTGAAACATTGGTGCAGGCACGTTAAAGTACCGGAAGCACTCATATTCAGGTTCTTAGAAAACTTTCGATAGGATTTTTTTGCTTACTCAAAACTTAATGAGTATGACTCCGTTATTGATACAGCGACAAACATTGAATTAAGCTATTTTAATATACTTGTTTAATGTGTTAATATTAAAAAAAAAAGAAAAAAAATCCGGAAATCAAAATAATTTGTTTGCTTTGCAAAAATCAGTCATTTTCTTAAGGCTCTTAAAGTCATGAGCTGAGTTTGAATTCGCTGCAATGGCTTAAGCTGAAAGCTAGCTAAATCAAAATATTTTTTTGTGTTTTCGTTATTTATAATTTATTTGAATTGACTTGACTTGGCTGTACAGCCTCTTCTAATGCTGTCTGTTAGTTTGTTACTTCATGGCAATCGATAGCATTATTAATACCGATTACATCAGCTGACTTTGTACGCCTCTAAGACCCTGTTGGGATCATCATTAATTTGTGTAGTCTTATTTTTCCTTCTATTCTTCTTTTTCCACTTCTACTTCCACATCTAACCTAGCACACACGTTCAATTCCAATATGAGGTTAATTTATTTTAATAATAACTGAGCAATCAAATCGTGGCTAACAGAGATAGTGAAGTGTACAGTTAGAAAAAAAAATAAACACAATTACCAATAAAAGTTAAGTAATATTGTTTTTTATTAAATTAGACAAATATTATTAAAAGTGCGTTTGTTTTAAGAAAAAAGCAATCATAATATTTCATAATTAAAAATGAGTCCGATGGAATACTTTGAATTTGTAGGAGAAGAAAGGAATCGTTCAAAAGTTTGAAAGATTTTTGTGGGTTCTTCGATAGTTATAGTTAAGCCCAATTTTGTGCTCAATTTAACTTTTGTGCTCAGCTTAACTCTTTTCATAGAAATTCGCCAGTAATCTTAAAAGTTAAGAGTTTGGAATATCTAAGTAAAAAGTAAAAAAAAAAACTTAGTTTCCTTAAAATGGGGGCCGTCTTTCTCATTCTATAGCAATATTTGACAATACTTCAACAATTCCTTTAATCGTTGAAAATTATTTTTGTTCAAATTTATGTCCTGAAATATAGTCCTGGAATTCCCAGAAAATCATTTATAAATACTGAGTAAGCACTCTGTTATTTGAAATAGAGTTTCAAATAGAGTTTCTCTAGAGCTAAGAAAAATTCCATAATTGTGGCTAGGAGCCATGAGGAATGATTTTCATGACTTTATTAATCTAAAGTTTCCTTGTGGCAGATAATGTTTATAGCAAAATGCTCCCACCTACACTTCAGCAAAAGAAAAAAATTCTTATTTTTGTTAAAAAGATTAAAAAAAAAATATTTCGTATTTGGTATGAGTCAATCCAAATGAACTGATCCAAAAAAACGATAGTTGGTTGCTCGATTAATTTTAAAAAGTTGATATTTTTATTAACAGTTGCCCAGTATATTTGAATCTCAAAACTGCTTTCAAAAGTTGCAGTTATAATTTTTTTTCTAAAGTACATTTTAACAGTTTGTTTAAACATGAATTTTTTAACATTCTGCATTTTTTGCGCTTTATCTCTTTCCACACTCATTCAAAGCGAAATAAAAAAGTGTTAGCGCTCTTTATTGATTACTGACAATGAAAAAATTTCCGTGGCGAAGCCGCTGACCACTTTGGCCTGCTAGTATTTTTATAGTAGTAAAAAATTAAATTAATAAGAAAAAATTAAAATAATAAATTTCTTATATAATAATATATATAAAAATAAACGATAAAATTTCACAAAGAAATTAATAGGAGAAGTTATTTAAAATTAAAGATATTTAAAAGTTATTTAAAAATATTTATTAGGGGCATCCATTAATTAACAGTTTGTTTAAACATGAATTTCTTAACATTCTAACTTATCAACTTTTCAACTTTTTAAAAATTTTAATTTTGAGGAATTTGCTGAATTTTGCTGGGCTTGGGGTCAATATCCCTTGTACGGAATAAAAAATTTGAAATTTGTTGACAATAAAGTACATAATAGCATTATATTTCAGTTAAAATTTTAAGTTTGATATTTGCTTCGTGTGGAAGATACAGACAGAGCCGTATCCAGGGTTTTTTCTTAAATAATGTGGACAACAAGGACCACCCTACTTAATATATTAAGGTTGGTGCAATTTTTTCGCAGTCTGGCTCAGCGAAAATTGCAAAATACATATTATTTAAAATATCTTTTGCGAAAGAACCATATACTTCAGATGAGTTTATATCTTGCAACTTTTCGAAAAAAGAACACTAGATTTCTTATATTAATTTTTTAATTTTTATTAAAATTCTTTCAAAGCAGTCGCTATAAATGTTGGGAAAATTGTAGTAGAACCTTTTGGGGTTGGAAATTTCGGAAGTTTTAAGCAACAGTATTCATTACAGGTATTTATGTACATTATACAGTAAGCTGGGCCGAGGCTATATGGAATATTTCTTGTTTTTTCGAAACACAATAGGAATTAAATGTTGCGTATTTTTACATAGTTTCAAAACAAGCTAACCATCTTGTAATTCTATATAACTTTTGGCCCTCTACCAGAGCTTTTATGACTGAAACTTCTCTTATATGTACTGCCTTTCCACATAATAACAGAAGTATACAGAAATTCTCTTAAAGTTCTGACTGTTTGTGAACTTTTTTCTTTATAGTTTTATATCGCTTAGTCCGAAAATCATAATTTTAAACACAATAAACAAAATAATTAAGCAAAATAAATCACGATATGAAAAAAATCACTCATACGCCTCGAAACCAAAACATATCGAATTCTGTAAAAAATGTGCTTTTCAGGTTGATTATTGAATTTTGTGACTCAAATTATTTAGTTGGCTGCAAAGTTGGGCAAAATATTCTTTATAAAATACCTAAGAATTGAAAGAATTGATAAGAATTGAAAAAATTTCAGTGAGAAAAGCTTTGGTAGAGTGACAAAATTTATATTTATTTCAAAAATGGTAAGCGTATTTTAAATCTGCGCAAAAACACGCGACTTTTGATAACTATTGCGTATAAATATTAAAAAATATCGGAGCAGCATATTATACAGTGATGTTCCCCGACGCGTCGACTGTAATTGTCGACATTTTGGAGTCGGCAATGAAGAGTATGTGTCGATAATGTCGACAATTGAGTAAATGCAATATTGCAGTTGTCAAATTTCTTATTAGATTAATGCACATCACTAGCATAATATCTGGCTGGTGATATGTAGTCAATTCTTTTGTAATTTTTTGCTACTTAACATTAGATATGTGTTCACTTTTCATCACTAGAAAGAAAGAATCTTAATAAAATATAAAAACTTTAAAAAAAATATCTAGTTTTCTTTTTTCAAAAAGTTGCAAGGTCTTAATTCATCTAAAATATATGGTTCTTCTAAAAAGATACTTCAAATAATAAGAATCTTTGCTGAGCCAGACTGCGAAGAAATTTCTCGAACAATTTGACCCACCTTAATGTATAAAGTATATTTTGAGAACTTAAAAAATTTAAATATTTGCATATTTTTATATTTCTTTTCAAGTTATGCATAAGTGGAAAAATAAAAAAAAAATAAAAATTTGTCATTCGGTCGTGTAGTAAAACAACTATATCTTTAAAACCGTTAGTCTTACAAAAAAATGTTACGCATATATTTTAGAGATGTTGAATTGATCTTATTTGTGGTGTAGTTTTTTACCAACACTTTAATAAAAAGTTTTAATATTTTTGACCACTAAAAATTTCATTTACATCTTTCAAGGTCAGCACCACTTCTTTTTTAAAAAAACCACACCACAAAGGAGATAAATTCCAGATCTCTGAAATATGTCCTTAACATTGTTTAGTAGTAATAATGGTTTTAAAGATGTAGTTGTCTTACTACAAGTCCGAATCGTAAATTTAGATTTTTTTTTAATAAAAAAAAAAAAAAACAAAAACGAAATGCCCATTTCAGCCCTTGAAAGGACTTTGACCGAGCTTCTTATGATCAATTGTGTAAGACTGTTAATTGTGAAATGTTTGCACACAAATGATCGAGAACTGGACCTCAAGAAGTTCTCAAGAAGCTTTTCATGGCAGTGTTTACTCCCTGAGGTTTGCCATTGTCTGCAGAGAGGTGACGGCCGAACAGAAAAATTAATTCAATTGAAAAAACTTTCTGTGTCGGATGGAGGATTCGAACCTGGGTTCTCTGGCGTAAGAGTCACACACTCTACCCACTACTTTTTTTTTTTTAATTCCAGTGCATAACTCGCAAAAAAAAAATTACAAAAAAAATATGCAAGTATTTCCAGGTGTTTAAGTATTACCGACGCGAAAATTACCAAATTTTTAGAAATACATAACATGAGTCCTAAGCTAACCTAACCAATTTTCAACAAAAATTGATATGATAAACTCATTTATTAGCAGTAAAGGAATCTTTATTGTTTTAGTAGGTATCATGGCATAACTTGAATGATATCTACATAAATGTTTCTTAACGATTCATACACTTGATATAGACTCCATTACACATACTACTTTACAATAACATAGAACTTTCCGAATTTATGACATATACCATACATCAAATTATCACAGATTCTAACCACCACTACAGCCATTCGAATAGACAGTTTTTGAAGAATAACTATTCTGTGAAGACATTAACTAGGTCTGGCTTATGCTCTCAAATACGCATAATAACTAGTCTTTCGTATAAAAATACAAATTGCATAGTCTATCATCCGTATTAAAAGTTTGGAAACATAGGCTCTGAAACGTTATTTAGTTGCTTTCCTTGGCTATGTAGCCAAAACGGAACTATAACCGAGTACTCCATAACACGGTTAACATCACAAAAATTAGGCACCAAGGACAACCATCCCTATGAAAATAATTGCCCAGTTCTGGCTTATGCACAATTTTAATGCTAAATGCTCAAAAACAATCCATATCTAAGTCAAACGTTAAAGTCGGTATTACAACCGACGAAATCGAATGAAAAAATATACTTTTTTAAAAACAATTGATTAGATAATAAAAACATAAAAAAGGTAAAAGGCAGAAATATCAAAAACTAAATTCCATGGGTACATAACAAAAACAAGAATAACGTGCAAAAGGAAAATAGTTTAGTATGGAAAAATATATTTGAAGCTTATAAAAAAAATTCAACCGCTTTGCCTTTTCTGCTGCAAAATCGTTGATATCTTCTTCAGTATCAATATGAAATTTTTCGTTGTACACTCATCAACGGCAAGCCAGTTAGATTTTCTTGTACTGTTGAGTTCCGCAAGTAAGTTTTTAATGAGGGAAAGGTTGAAAAGGAGCGGTCTACAGTAGAAGTAGTAACTGTAAGAGCTGCATATATTTTTAAAATAGAAAAATACATAGGTGCGTCGTTGGACACACGCGAGAAGCGACGCCTTTTCGCAGTTACATAGATTTGATACAGGCCAGGATATACCTTGGGCGGGGTTTTGATAAAAAATCTATAAGTAGATACCAGTAATAACTGAAAGAAAGGATATGAAAATTTTTAAGCAAATCCGTTTTCTTTTAAGACTATTTGTGAATATGCCTGTTTTTAAATGACCCAAAGATAGATGAGAAGAGTTTATTTAATTTTTTTTTTTTACAAATCAATTTTGAGTACTAAGTGTTTTGATTTTTGCCTATAGTTTGTTATAAAATGGTCCATATTGAGAATTTTTAATATCTTTTAAAAAGTATTATTCCGAAAATTAGCACATACAGTAAAAATGTCTTGGACAAAATTTAACTAATTCGACAATTGGTAAAAATTGGTTAGATTCCTTGCAGTTTATTAAAATCAGCTATGAAAAATGCAAACATTTTTTAATAAGTTCAGCTGGTGAAGCTGTATTCACAACTTTTATGGACATTCCATGTAAACGAGAGAAAAAAATAATTTTATTCTTTAGATTTGGTTTCTTTTTGGCTATCTTACGCTTTTGTTGATCCCCAGCTTGTGTACAACTATTTGAACCTGTGTGAACCCTAGTTCGAGTTATCGTTAAGGGCTAAAATATTACTGTTCTCGAAAATGATTTCGATAATTTAAATAAATTCAAAAGAAAATATTTAAAGATCTTTAAAAATTGAACAGTTTTATTTTCTCGTGATTCAATTCCAATATCAATTACTATATATGTATATATATTTTTTATTAAAATTTTTTGAGTAGATAAAGTCACATTTAAATTTCAGACTATTTTTCAAAAACCGTAATTCTAATACTGGTTTTTGCACAGCACTAGTATCTTATACCCAATTTATTACATAAGATATCACATTAAAATAAGTTTATGTTAATATTAAAATAATTACTCTGCTAGATAAATTTTTATAAAAAGAAACAGTAACTTTTTTTGAATATTTAAGAATTTAATCGGTCGTTGATTTATATGTAAATTATTTGCATATTAAACACACTAAAAACAACATTTTTTTAACTTCTTAATTGTTTTTTTATTTTATAAAAATAAACATTTTTAAAATGCTGAAGCTTAAAAAACTGTAATTGTTAATTTTTTTTTTTATGAAAATTTGGTAACATGATTAAAAAATTATAAGTCACTATAAAATTGGACTGTATAAAATGTTTTACAAAAACTTTTTTCATATATAGATTTAAAGTGATTTTCCAAAACCTGTTATTTGGAAAAGGCTTCGCACAGGGCTAAATTTTTGTGTTAAATTGGAAATTTTAGATGTCAAAATTTTTAGTCATTCGCTTTACGTGGAATACCCCATCATGTGTTAAATTTCGTGGTTCATATATTTTTTACACTTTTAAAAATGAAAAAAAACCCACTCAAATTAATGCTTTTTCAAAAGTTTTGGGTCTAATAAGCTCACCCAGCAAACCATAGTTGACGACTTTGTCGAAATTCCGACGAATTCATAACTATTTCGAGCTATAATAAAGAAATCGTTAAAGAAATATCGGAACAGTTTCACTTTTTATACGAATTTATAAAGAGTTTCGTTATGAGACTGTTTGTAAAACATAGTGAAATGCAAACAGAGTAAACTTTCCTTTCTTTCGAACTGGCTGAACGAAATCGTAACCTTTCGAAACATTTTCGTTAAGACTCGTTACGAAATCGTTACGAAGTCGTGTCAACCGATTTCGAAATCCGATTTCGTTGCGAAATCGTAAGGAAAATCGTATGAAGGGTTTGACACGACTTCGTAACGAAGTATCGTAATGGTTTCGTAACAAGTCCTAACGAAAATGTTACGAAAAAGTTATGATTTCGTTCAGACAGTTCAAAAGAAAGGAAATTTTACTCTAAAATAAAATTGTGTAAATTGTAATGATTTCTTTAAGACAGCTCAAAATAGTGACGAATTAGTCGGAATTTCGACATAGTCGTCAACTATGGTTTAATGGGTAAATATGGCATAAAAAATGTCAAGCTGTACAAAATTATATTCGTTTTAGGTTAACGTTCATATATATATTTTACTGGATATCAAGGACTTTTTGAGCATTGAAACTGATTTTTAATATACCATCTCCTTGGAGATGAATTCCAATATAATGATTATGACTCTTATAAGCAAAATTAATCTTTCACTTGGCCAAAAAAAATTTTTGAATAATTATGTGAAGTTTTCAAGAAAATTAACATCATTATCACAGTTTATCTAAAAAAAAATTACATTTTGAATTAAATAGTCTCATTTGTGTTAATTCTGTAACTTTCTGAACCCTAAGGGGGGGGCCGGGGGGGTTGACCACCTAAACTCCTCCCCCTTGTCTGCGGGCCTGATTTGATAGCTTCATAATTTTTTGTTTTTAATAAATTAACTTTTAAATTAAAAAATTTATAATAACATAATATACTGCTTATTACTGCTTATTTTTTATTGTTTAATGTCAAATTTCCACGCCAATTGCATATACGTGCATATAATGCCAGCACACATGGTTGTGAACTTGACTGCACCGAACAAATTTGATTTCTTTCAACAGTATACTTCTAGAAAAAACAAATTCTGCTGCCTGTTCGCTGTCAAAAAACTCAATGTACATCTTATGGAAACTTTGTTTTCGTTTTTACAACAAATTTACTTCTACTTGCTACAAGATGTCACCAGCTTCGGTGTTTTCCTTTGCGCGTTCACATCAAGGCTGGTGACATCTTATTGGCATAAGCCAATACATAATCATCTATCTATTGATAGATTGTAACGATCTACTGCAGCATAGCTTCTGTTATAATTAACATTGAATTAACAACCATTTCTAACACAATTCGGTGGCCTGGTGGATAGCGTATACAACTCGTGATCAATTGGGTCCGAGTTCAAATCCCCACGGGGGCAAAGAAATATTTTTAGTATTTATAAATATTATTAAAGTATTTAATTTTCTTGTTGTAATAAACGCAAGCCATAAGAAACCATAAAATTCTAAGAAAAAATCTGTCGAAAATTTTTCAGATTTTACTCCAAGCAAATCACAGAACGAGGCGTAAAAAGCTTCGCTTCAAAATCTCTTTGTTCAACTCATTCAATGCTTTTGAATGATGAAGGCCGCTGTACAGCTTCTTATTGATCCCATTTAGTTTTCCACATAGTAAATGCTGCAACTAATATTTCAGTATCAAAAAAAGCGTCGTATAATTTTAAATTGTTATGAAATTTTATTTGTTGTTGAGAAATATCATCTAGAAATGGGATGGCAATTCTGACCCTAAAGTATGTTCTCGGATCGTTTGTGCTAATGTTGACTCTGTTTTTTTGATAAGCTACACGTGGAATTTTCATCTTCCCATTTACGGACAATAGCAGTCGATTTGCAAAATTAAATATTTCCTTAAATTTTCCATCAAAATACTAATATTTCACTGTGTTCTATTGCACTTGAAAGTTAAACGTTAGGTGATTGTAGTGTAGTACACAATGAAAAAGTTAATGAAAAGACTGTCGATGTTATAAATAAGCTCATTCGAATGCTTAAATCGAAGGTATAAAAGATCTATATTAGGGGGAAAGAGGGATTAGAACCCCTGAAACCCCACTGAATATGGCCCTGTATACAACCCCTCAAACTTCGTGAAATTCGTTTCATATTATGTATATTGGGGTGGTCGTTCGTTATATTGTTTTTTTTTTTTCAAATTTCAATGATGAATGGTTGTTGATTGGCTTCAAATGTCAAAAAAAAACTACCTAAGTTTGGATCAGATGATTTGTACTGACTTAAAAGGACTTTTATTATGCTCAAATGAACATAGATTATTGTCTCAGTGTAGTTGCAGCATAGAAGATGTGCAAACAGTGCGCTTATCTTTCATATCTTTATATCGGGAAGTTATTAAACCTTCGAATGTACACAGCAGCTGCATAGCTAAGCTTACCGTCTGTCTGTCTGTCTGTATGTCTATCCATCTATCGCTGTGCATGTCTGTCGCTCAGTCTAACTGATCAAGTTGCAGTCCAGACAGACTGCCAGCGAAGGCAACTGATAAGACAAAAAAAAAAAAAAAAACATATATAATTGCCCAGCCTTGCTTGCAATAGATCTAGGCAAACATCTAGCTGCCTGCTTATACCGGGCTAGCTTCTTTCTAATATCAAAACCTACTAATTTTTGCTCAGAATTCAAGTATTTGTATGATTTTTCATTTGTTTTTGTCTTTTTGATTCCTTGCGCCACGAAACCAAAAGGTTTTGACCTTTGCTAAGGCGGTGCTTGAAGGTGCTGGCCACAGCCAGAGGTTGTGGTCAGTGGCCAATGGCGCTGTATAGCTTGACTTAGCTCAGTGGCGCAAGCGTGTGCGCAGACGCCTTGATAAAGCATTTTATTAGCTTTGGTTTTTGTTGCCTTTTTTTTACCTCTGTAATATTTGTGAATTTCTATTGAACTGCAATTGCAATGCGTGCAATTATTTGAGAATTTGTTGTAATTGAAGATGTGTTCTTTTGTTTTCATCTTTAGCTGAAGTTCTTTTCGTTGTTGCGATAAAAGTAGTTGTTGTTGTTGTTATTGTTGCGGTTTTTTTTTTTTTTTTAGCTTTGCAATGATTGTAGACATTAAAGGAAAATTTGAAAAATTCCTATTATTAAGTTTTATGCATTTTTACTTTATTGCTTTCAAGCACAAATTAAAAATTTAATTTGTTCGCAATAACGGTATTTTGCCAACAAATCACAACTATTTTAACCCAAGCCTCTTTCGATATTTCTAATAAATTGGCTACTAGCTAAGAACTAATAATTATATTTTTAAGTTACTATCTATATATGTGAACGTTTATTTTTTTGCTTTTTTTTTATGTATTTCGAGAGTTTGTTATGCATTTTGTAAATTCACTTTTCATATTTAGCACTCAAAGTGTTAACTTAAAAGCCGCTGTTACAATGACTGTCGCGAAAATGTGTCAACTTTCTTTATTCTTACGTCTGCCTCATCTTCCGAAATAATGTAAATGCGTTTTTAATCGGTGTTTAAATATTTGACAGTTTTTCCTCTTCCGTTGCTTTCACTGTTCATATTCTTTTATACTTATTTCACTTTTACGCACTTTACCACTATTATCTCATTTATTTGATTTGCTCGTTTTCTTTGTTTTTTTTTTTTGTTCTATATTTTTCCCACTTATGCATATTACATACTGAAAGTAAAGAATTTCAAATTTACTCATTATCTTTGACCTGGAATCGGTGTCAGTGGAGCTCGAAGAGTTTTTTCACAAGTTGACAATATTCAGTGTATATCATTATTATAATTTGTTCAAATGTAATTATGTTTAAAAGTAGTCATTAAAAAGTCATTTGTATATAAATGTGACACATTTTTATTTAGAAATGTGTTACAAGTATATTCTTTGTAACGCAAAGAAAGATCTTATCAGATAAAATTAAGAAGATTTTGAAAGTAAACTGTCAACAAGTTAATTGAATTGTCGTATTTAATATAACAGATATACACTGTTAAAAATTCTAGTTAACTTTTCCAACTTTTTAATTTGGTATCAGGGTACGGGAAGGTCCTCTCGGGTACGCACCAGGGATGATATTGGCTTTACTGTAAAAGGGCCAAAATTCATATAAAAATAGGGCCAATTTGGCATTAATAGGGCTTTAAAATTTAAAAATTGTAACTCAATATCAGAGGCCGTACCAATGCAGTTTATAATAAAAAGCAAAAAATAATAATTATGTTTTGGACCTTTAAAATTTTGAGCAAAAAGTAATAATTATTTCTGATTTTTATTTAAGGCAAAAATAAAAGGCAAAATGTGGATCTAAGGTTACGGTTGAACCAAAGTTTTGCTAATTTTAACTAATTTTAAGGCAGAAAATGCACGCTCCACGCATGACGACGATGATGATGATGACTCATTTAGAACTGTAATTTAAATGATTAAATGAAATCACTTCCATCTGAAATCAAAAATTTTGGGTGAAAGTGATATAGTTTAAGGTTATTCTTTCAAAAATATTTTATTTCGCGCTTTGTTTGTAAAAGTTAAAAAGACGCCAAAAATAATCTATAGATAAAGTGTTTCTACAAGAAAATTTTTAACAAAAACATTATTCTGATAAGTCAATCCTAAATTTGATAAATAAAAATTAAAATTGTAAAGCTATTCCACAAAAACCACACACCAGATATTTCCATCTTGAAATAGTCGTAGAATGTCAGAAATGAATAAGCAATTAAATGAAGACTCTCCGTTAGGTCTTGCAAGAAGTCTAATTAATAATAAATCTTTTCATCTAATTTCTTGTTGAAATTACTAAAAAGTATGCTCTTTATAGGAAAACGAATGTATTTAACAAAACTTGTTTTACTGAGAACAATTTTAAAGGCGTAGGAAATATCGCCTTTACATAAAATACAAACAATAAAAAATAACATAAGAAACGAAATGAAAAATCACCCAACATTTTTCATACAAAATTGGGGTGAATGAAATAAAAAATGAATGCGAAATTCAAAAGAAAAATCACCGAAAAAATTGAACAATTATGCACATTTTTTTACGAATTTTGCTTTTTGCGGAGGGTTTTTTTTATACAAAAATCACCTACTTTTTTGGATGCAGTTTCGCTTTCTGTTTTTAACTGATAGTTTACATTGACTACTAGTGAATGATTATAACTCTTTTTTATTTTTATCACTTGATCATTGTGTTTTTTAAAAATTTTAAATAATTAACTTAAATCGGTCGAGGGCTACCCGTCACCTCTTTCCCCCGCGTTTGTCTTACCTTTACATGATCCCTAAAAGACAACTTTTTCTTTCTCCAGATATTTCTATTTACGAAATAAATCAAAGATAGCTGACAATTGGCTTCCAGAAATTACGAACGAAAAAAAATTACAAAAAAGCCCGATATTTACCATACAAAATCGGGCTTCATTCGTCGAAAAACAATGACCGAAATTTCTACCGATTATGTAATTTTTTTCGGTTGTTTGTACCAATAAAATTAGGATCTTTTCTGCAAATACTTGAAAAGGAAGAAAGGCCCGAAAAATAAGCTTGGGATTTAGGACCGAAAAAAAATCGGGCATTTTTGCCAAATTAAAAATAAAAAAACGCAAGAATTTTTGTTTATCGAAAAGTTAAGAAATTTCAAATTCGTTACGATAAAATGGTTAGCCCTTGTACGGAAGGTAATAGAACATTGTTTCGTAAAAGGGCAAATCATTTTATCATAAAAAAAATCACCATCTGGACCTTATCCGTACATAATGTCCATGGACCCCTTGTTCATGAGTTACATCAAAAACAAATAAAATTAATGAAATTAATTTATATTAATTTACTACTCAAATCTATTCTTTTATACTTTGATAATCTTATTTGGAAGTAAAGACCGAAAAACTTCTGAAAACTTCGGTCGTAATTCCCATTTTCTTTCGGGTCTTATTTCCAAACCATTCGCGCATTATTTCTTTCTTTCGGTCTCAATTGCCATTTCAAATTCAGGCGTTTTTTCCGAAATTTAATGCTTCCAAAATTTCGGGCTTTTTTGCCATTTTTTTCGGGCGTAAGTTCTAGAAGCCTTATAATCATTTGTTCGTCGTCGTCTATACAAGCAACAATATTTTCCATTTAGAAGCAAAACCATTTGTGACATTGTTTCATTTTATTTTTGTCAAGCACTACAACGCCGCTGAATTGCATTTTGGAACATTTTTCCAAAAAAATTTTCAACATTTTTTCCTTTATATTGTGTAAAAATTTTTTATTCTTTTCGTTTGGGGGATTTTTCATTTTATTTTTTTTTTTGACGATTTTTCTTTGGCTTATTGAAATCATAAACATTAACCAGTAAACCTTTTTTTTAAAAAATTCCGATTTTTTTCGATAGAATGTTCCAAAAGGGCCTTAAATTAATAAGAAGGGCCTCGGGGCTTTTGAAATGAAAAAGGGCCCAAAAAAGCACCCAAATATCATCCCTGGTACGCATGCGAGCTAGTACAAAGCTCATTTTGGTAAACGCTCGTATACCTTTTACGCTCAAAGCAATAGAACGAGCTCATAAACTTCACAGAAAAAAATATCTACCGTACCCGTTGATGAGCCGTACATGGCAATACATTAAAAGTATGGACTCCTTAGACAAAACTCAATGTATTTTTGGCAATAACGTTCTATTGGAACTATTTGGGTTTTATGTTTACATCAGTATAATTATACACAGTTTGCCAACATGGATTTATGAGTGGAAAATCAACTACTTCAAATCTAGCCTTATTTACGCACTTCGTCGTATTTCGATGTTATTTTTACTGACTTCGCTAAGACTTTTGACAGAGTACTGCACAGTATTCTATTAATGAAATTAGAGCAAATGGGATTCCATTCCTCACTGCTAAGGTGGCTCAAAAATTATTTGCCTGACCGCAAACAGTGCGTTCAAATAGGTCAAACCAAATCAAGAATAGTTTTTAATTACTCAGGTGTTCCACAAGGGAGTCATCCAGGTCCAATTCTATTTCTGTTATTTATTAATGATTTGCGGAGTTATCTTGAGAATTCCGCCTGCTTGATGTATGCAGACGACGTGAAAGTTTATAAATTTCTGAAAAATGCTTCAGATTATTGCGTTTTATAGAATGATCTTAATTATCTCTCCAGTTGGTGCGAATTAAAAAGATTATTCTTTAATGTCTCCAAATCTGAGATTCTTTCTTTTGGTATGCTCACAAGTATAGAAGAATGAAGCTACTCATTTGATGGTAATATTCTACCTAGAGCAGGGCCATAGCTAGCGAAATATTGGTTGCAAGACTAACAAATTTTTTTCCAAAACTAGAAAACACTAAAATAATAATTAAAATGCAAGCCTTAAAGGGGGGGTTTTGAACTAAATTTTTGTTTTTTAAATTATTTTTGTGATCATTCAACAAAAAGTATGTCTATTAAACTGATCGTAAAATCATAAAAGAAATTTTGTCGACGTTTATATTTCTCAATAATTTGTCAATTTGAAGTAAGACGTATCGTCAAAATAATTAAAATAAAAATTTTTTTTTTACATATTTAAAATTGTCCAAATTCAACCCTTAAAATAATTTTAGAAAAAAATTTAACTCAAAACTCCCCCCTAAAAGTTTTCATTTTTATTATTATTTTACCGTTTTCTAATTTTGAAAAAAATTTGTTAGTTCTAGAAACTACATTTTTCTAGCTACGGCCCTGACCTAGATGAAATCTGATTTAGGGCTTTTATTAGACCCAAAGTTTAATTTCAAAGGCACAATTTTATAGTATAATTTCAAAAGGAACTGCTATGCTTGGATTTCTAATGAGAAATTCAAAAGAATTTTCAGACCCGTTCACTCTTAAGTCTATTTTATATGTCGTTAGCGAGGCCTATTTTAGAATATGGATCTGTTATATGGGAACTTATTTATAAGCGTCATATCACTAGAATTGAAAATATCCAAAAAGATTCACATGCTCGCTATAAAAAAACCTAATTGGGAATTAACAATCTCGTACGACATTACAGACGCGTAGAAAGTATTCCCGAATTTTATTTGCAAGGGATATTCTAATGAACCACATAGACTGTATACCCCTTTTAAATCTTATTAAGTTCGAAATCAATTCTTTATTGAGTTTCATAGAACAAACTATGGCGGCAATGACTCTATTACCAATTCCTGTACTGCGTTCAACTCGGTATGCAACGAAATAGACATAAGTTTTGATAGAGAATCTTTTAAACGTTCATTATTATATATTCTTTAGGAACTAAGGTATAGATGCATATATATTTATTTTTTTGTAACCTAATTGGTATCTATCGGATAGACTTGCTCGACAGATAAATAAATAAAGAAATTTGAACCCCTTGGACAAAAATTGACGGTTCTATGTTCAATAGGTTTCACTTGGAATATTTTTGGAACTAGTTGAGTCATTTTAACTTTTAGCTTTTTTGAGTTTATTGGACTCGTTCAATAGAAATCTTGGATTTTTGGAACTATTGGTTCATTGAAACTTTTAGTGTATAGTGGACTGCTTAGACAAAAATTTTGGATTTTTTGTTAAATAGATTGGGGCAATAGTTAGGTTATTGCAACATAAACTTACATTACTTTAAACTTACATACGAACGCTTCTTTTAAATATTTTTCATACGATCCACAGATATATGGTATTTGGCATAGGTGTACATAATCGCAAAGCTACACGCAGACAAATTTTTCGTTTACCGCAACTGAAAAATAAACCAATTGCAAGCTATAGTAGCGGCAAGCGAATATTCAGTTGTAACTAACGAAAAAATAGAAAATAATATCGAAAAATTTTTCTTTATTTTATTATAAACATTTCTTGTAACACATAAATTCAAAATGATTTAAAATAATTGATATTTATCTTCCTTCAATCATTGGAATTCAAACCCGGACTCGTCAATGTCTGGTTTACTGCGTGCTCTGCTTAACGTGTTGCACCACCGTCAATTGAATTTTCAGTCGGCTAATATTCGCCTAGTGCTGCTGCTTGGAATTCAATTGTATTGAAGTAAAGTTACACAATTTTTTTTCGTTTATGGCAAAAGTTAAACATTTGGCATGGACAGAAGCTCGACAGAATCCTGACAAAAACGAAAAGTTTCCACCAAATTTTTGTGGTGGCCGTGGCATAGGTTAAGGTACTTGATTTGTATGCGAAACAGCCTAGGTTCGAGTACCCAGCTGACACAAATTTGTTTTTCGTTTTTTTGTGTGGTTTTATTAGAAATAAAATTGAATTGAATTGAATTAAAATAGAAATTGAATAGAAATAAAAGTGCAACAAACAAATTCTATTTGCCGTAATTAAAAACTTGCACGCGCTTATAACAACCGAAATTCTTTTCCTGCAACTAAATAACCCGTTTTCCGCAACTTGTTCCGTTTCTCGTAACTGTTAAAACGTTTGCTAAAAAAGTTTCCAAGCACAATAGACGAAGTTCGTTTACTGCAAATTGGCGATAAACGTTTTTTTTTCTCTGCGTGTATCTATTGATATAATAAAAAAAAAAAAACAAAATAATTTTTATTCAATTTAAATTTATTACAAATTTTTTATTTTAAACATACGTTCGGACGTTTCACGAAACGAATGTAATTTTGGGACTAAGTTCACACTATGCCCAGATCTGCGAATTTATCAGCCATTTAAAAAAGCTCAGAACACAATATTTTTTATAAATTTAACAAGCTTTCAGAAAAGTTATATGTCGTCTTTATTAAGGGCATAGTAAGGTTACAGTAAATTATTTTATTTGTTCAGACAACAAATTTTGTGTTGGACGTTTCAGATTTTTTCATTGTAATTATATTGGGTAATTATGTAGTTAAGTAACAAAGTAATTAAGTACTTAAATAATTATGAAACCAATTTTAAATGATGTTATTTCCTTGGCTAAATCATTTGATTATTATCTTTAGCCAATACCTTCAATTTTTAATAAAACAAAAACATTAACAAAACACTTACTAAACATTTACTAAAAAGAAAAACTTAATTTATGAAATACAACGGGTAATTTGTTCATTATGGTAAATTAATGAATGTATAAATTAAGTAAATAAATAATATGTAAATATTTCTTCCTATATATAAGGATAATATCAACAAATTTTAAGACTTCAATAACTTGTAATTTTTCACCTGTGGTTGACCATTTGTGGGATTTGCCCATATGTACATTTTACATATCCAGCAAACTGTCTGGGTTTCTTAAAATACAACTCTTAAAATACACATTTTCGAATGTTGTGGGCTCCAGAACTCTAAATTAAGACGCCTTTAAGACTCAGCAATTATTTAACAATCCTATTTGATTTCCTTTCAAGAATGCATAATAATGACTTTTTCAGGGTATTTATTTTTTTGAGCAATCATTTAGTAATCACATCAAAGACTCCATTATGAGTCCTTTTATTGCGTACTTAAAAAAGAATTTTTTTTGGAGTAATTTTTATTTAAGGCACTCTGAAAATGTTTGAAGGAAATATAATATGTTTGTGCGTATTAATAACAACAACAACAATACAAGCAGTTACCAAGAATGACTGAGAAATATTCGTAAAACGATTCGTTTTTAGAAACAACACGGTATTGCCTTCGTGATTTCGGCACGAACTGAAGCAACCAGCATAACAACGTCAGCAGCAACTGAAACATCAATAAATGATTTTTTAATATAAAAAAGTGAATTTTTTTTTTTTTTTTAAATATTCGTTTTACTGACAATTGCTGTGTTTTTTACCAAGCGAGTAGTCAAAAAACGACTGCTAAGTTGCTTAAGAATGTTTATTAAAACTTGGAAGCATTGTCTGATTTGTCAAAAATGTAAACAAAAAATATAAACAAAACAAACCCGAAGTCACAGTTGCCACCCTCATAGAAAAAATACACAATAATTGAGAAATGACTTGGAAGCACTTTTTTTCGTTTGCTCGCTAAACTTTAAGCCGCTATTAGTTTCGTGTGTTATTTAAGCGAGTATTTCTATGATAAGCGGGCGTTTTTTTACAGCTCGCTTGGTAAAAAACACAGCTAATATAAATGATATTTTGGCATTTATTTTATCTTTGTTCGATGAATATTAAAGGCTTTAGCTATACCCTAAAGTGTCCCCCAAAAACGTTGGCATGAGCTTTAAAATATTTGTGAAAATTATCCCCATACAAACCTCGCTGTAAGACGTAATTCTACGTCAAAAAAGCAACTTATTCAAACCGCTCTAAAGTGTCCTTTGGATTTGAGTTCTTCCTTCTATTGATGTATTGATTTGCTAAATATCAAGTGCAAAAATTTAAAGCGCTTTCATGCAAATAGCTTGTAAAAATTTCAAAATTTGTTCTAAAGTCAACTACGGCGTTCACTTCTCTTAAAAATCGTCACCTTATAAAAAATCTACATAACAAATCAAAACACACAGTCTTGCGTAATGATAAAAAATCGGTTATTATTTGTGTTTATTCATAAGAACTGTTTAAGTTTGCAATAAAAAAAGCAGATATTGATATCTATGTTCTAAAATTTCTCACATTTTGTTTTAATCAGTATGTGGATGGAAAGAAGTTATAAATACCTTATTAAACAGGCCAACTTCATATAAATTAGGGCTCATTGAAATAATGTCTTTTTTTAAATTGGCAACAAATTTAATTTCTTGAGGTCAATAAGACTTATAAAAAAACATGATTTTAAAATTGTTTTAATGCCAAAAATTTGTATTAGTAATATGTAAATATGTTTGCCCAATGCGAGTATGCATTCTGTGAAAAATAAAAAGTTACGTGCAAAGAATATGATTTCTTTAGTAAAATGGGCCTTCCGATATATTAAAAAAGCTCCTTGGAATTTGCTTCGAATTAAAAAAAAAAAACTATGCAGAATTCATTTTTAAGAGTTCCTCAATATTTTTTGACCCAGAACGTAGGAATCTAAAATTCGATCCGGTTTTACCCCCCCTAGGGTAAATCCGTAGCCAGGATTTACCCTATGGGGGGGACGGGGTTCATAAAAAATATATCGATATTTTTGGATATAGATGAATCAAAGGAATTTAGTGTAAAACTTTAATGAATTTTTAATAAAACTTACTTTTATTTAATTTTATATGTTAATAATACATTCGGCCTTACTAAAAAACTGATATTAAATTTTAGCACTAATTAGAGCCAGCACTAAATTACTTTTTTGGTAAGGCTGATTGTTTTAATACAATCATTTAAGCGGTACTCGCCCATAGAACTTCTAGAAATATATTTTAAATATCAATTGCACTCCTTCACCTATCACCACACTTTCCTAATATACTCACAATATTTGGGGAACAGGGGGCGAACCTTCACATGGCAACGTGTCTGACCGCCTCAACCTGGCGAGGCCAGCATTATCCATGTCGAAATCGTCTCAAGTCGACTCAAACCTCCAAGTGGTGTTCCCTGGGCAACGGCAAACTGGCATCCGTCAGTTTGACGGCTAATTTGAGCGGCGGGTCGATTCATAGACCTTAAACATGGAATGTGCGCAGGGTTTGGGTCCCGCCACATTACTACTGCCCAATGAAAACTAAACCAGCCTCGGATAAGAACCCCAATTACGTTGACGACCACCGCAAACGAAAAACGGACAATGATTTACGGATATGCACCTGGAATGTCCGGACCCTTTATAGGGAAGGTGCCATTATCCAACTGGCGGAAGCCCTCAAAACAATACAATCTGACATCACCGCCATCCAGGAAATGCGATGGAAAGGGCAAGGCTGCTCTAAACAAGCACACTGCGATATCTACTACAGCTGCCATGCGGAGAAGCGCGAATTCGGATGTGGATTCGTCGTTAGCCGGAAACTACGCCACCTTGTTTCCCGGTTCACACCTGTGAACGAAAGATTGGCCACGATCCGCATCAAGGCAAAATTTTTCTACATAAGCCTTATTTGCGCGCACGCCCCGACGGAGGAAAAGGACGAAGCCGTCAAGGACGCTTTCTACGCTAGTCTTGAGGACGTATATGACCACCTTCCGGTCCATGACGTGAAAATAGTCCTCGGCGATTTTAATGCGAAAGTCGGAAGGGAAGGCATCTTTGGCCCCACTGTCGGTCAGTTCAGTCTTCACGAGACCTCCACAAACAACGGTCTAAGACTGATCGACTTCGCCGCGGCACGAAACATGGTAGTTAGTAGCACCAGATTTAAGCACCTCGACATCCACAAGGCCACCTGGCTGTCCCCGGATCAAAAAACGCGAAACCAAATTGATCATGTTGTAATCGACGGAAGGCATGCCTCTAGTGTTCTAGATGTGCGTACATTTCGGGGGGTCAACATTGACTCCGACCATTATCTTGTTGCAGCCAAGATCCGCATGCGATTATGCAATGCCAAGAACATACGCACAGGAATGCAACGAAAGCTAGATGTCGCTAAGCTGCAATTACAACGGACTGCCGAAGCCTACTCCGCTCAACTCTCGGTTAAGCTCAACCGACCAACCTCTGGACTCGACGACGCCGGCGGACTTTGGGCGCATATATCCCACTCCATGCGCGCTGCCGCTGAAGAAGTCATTGGTTTCCGGCGCCCGCAACCTCGGAACCAATGGTATGATCAGGAGTGTCGCATTGCGACTGCAGTAAAAAACGCCGCTTATAGAAAAACGCTGCAGTCAGCTGCAACGCGAGCCGTTCGAGAAAACTACCGCGAAAAGAGGAAGGAAGAGAGGCGCCTTTTCAGACGCAAGAAAAGAGAGCAGGAAAAGCGTGAGCGTGAGGAACTAGAGGTATACCAGGGCAAGAAGGATGCACGAAAATTTTATCAACAGGTTAAGCGTCTAACCCAAGGTTTCAAGCCCGGAGCATCCACTTGTAGAGACGAAAATGGAGATCTGAATACGGATACACAGTGTGTGCTTAGATTGTGGAGACAGCACTTCTCCAATTTACTTAATGGCGACGATTCCACCAATGCCGCCCATCGAGAGCACAGTGCAGTGCCACCAATCGACGATGACGGAGTGGAAGTATCACCACCTAGCCATGAAGAGGTTCGAGTTGCTATCCAACGACTCAAAAACAATAAAGCAGCGGGTGCTGACGGCCTGTCAGCTGAATTGTTTAAAACCGGCGGCGATGAATTGATAAGGCGCATGCATCAGCTCATCAGCAAAATATGGCTAGAAGAAAGCATGCCCGACGATTGGAACCTCAGTGTACTGTGCCCTATACTTAAGAAAGGAGACCCTACAATCTGCGCAAGTTATAGAGGTATCAGTCTTATTTCCATCGCATATAAGGTTCTCTCAAGCGTACTGTGTGAAAGATTAAAGCCAATTACAAAAACACTGATTGGACCTTATCAGTGTGGCTTTCGACCTGGTAAGTCTACCATAGACCAGATTTTCACGCTACGACAAATCCTGGAGAAAACCCACGAAAATCAAATTGACACACACCATCTCTTTGTCGACTTTAAAGCTGCGTTCGATAGCCCGAGAAGGGATTGCCTATACGCAACAATGTCTGAGTTCGGTATACCTGCAATGTTGATTAGACTTTGCAGAATGACGTTGAGCAACACACGCAGCTCCGTCAAGGTAGGAAATGACCTCTCCGAAACCTTCAATACCGAAAGAGGTTTCAGGCAAGGCGATCCACTGTCTTGCGATCTCTTCAACATCATCATGGAGGGGATCGTACGAAAGGCCGGTGTGCATCGTAATGGCACCATTTTCTATAAAGGTGTCCAGCTCCTTGCTTACGCTGATGATATTGATATTGTTGGCAGAACCAAGAGAGATGTTACCGCTGCTTTCGCCGCTATCGAAAAGGAATCAGCCAAAGTGGGTTTGACGATAAATGAGGGTAAAACAAAGTATATGCTGTCTACAAACAAGGGAGCTCGGCGTTTAGACTCCCACGTTTCATCCGGCAGCTATAACTTTGAAGTAGTCAAGGAGTTTGTATACCTTGGCACCGCCATTAATACTAACAACGAAATCAGCCTCGAGATAAAGCGAAGAACAATAATTGCTAATAGGTGCTACTACGGGCTCAGTAAGCAACTAAGTTCCAGAGCCCTCTCTCGATCGACAAAACTAACACTCTACAAGACGCTCGTTCTACCTGTGCTGCTTTATGGCGCTGAGGCATGGGTAGTTTCGCAAACTGACGCAGCCGCTCTGGGGGTGTTCGAGAGAAAAGTCCTTCGCAAAATCTTCGGTCCTGTTCGAGTCGGCGATGACTATCGCATCCGAATGAACCACGAGCTGTATGAGCTCTACGGAGACATTGACGTAGTTCGGCGTATAACTGTGCAGCGACTACGCTGGCTGGGTCATGTCCATCGTATGGACGACGAAGCTCCAGCGAAAAAGGTGCTCGAAGCGAGGGTCGCTGGTCAACGACGACGAGGGAGACCATGCCTCCGATGGATGGACCAGGCTGAGGAAGCCCTAACCGCACTTGGTGTATCCGATTGGAGAAGGCGCGCGCAAAGCAGAGGCGCCTGGCGAGAGCTGATGAGGTCGGTCGAAATCCGGACACGGGTTGTCACGACCACCTAAGTAAGTAAGTAAGTATCCGCTGCTGAATTCTGATTTAATTTATTCCTATGGTTGTGTTAACAGAGCAAGGTAAAATTCTTGCATATTGTTTAATTAAAATTTTGATCGTTCCTCGCTTTCGGATGTCATCAAAATCAAGTTGAACGATGGCAAAAGCCAGTTGTGCTTTGTAAATAGTAGTTCCATGTTGTAAATTCTTGCACCAAGGAAAGTTATATAAACAGTAATTTTGTAAAAATTTTCCACACCATTAGAAATGCGACCTACAATGCAAGTTCCTTTCAAACCATATTGTCGTAAACGTCTTCGTAAGCGGCTATCGGGTTAATATTTTGTGTAAAGCAAGGTTGAACTATAAGACACTTGTTAACTACTAGAAAAATTACCACGATAAGAAGATTAACATTTTCTTATATATACATAAATACGTAACCAACTCCTAAACTTTAACAGATCACTTAGCAAAATTTTTATTTTTTCCACAGGTAGTTCTGGACACTTTTCAGACTCTAAAGATTCTTGGCAATGCTTTCTATAATTCAAATACAATATAACATTATTACGATTTAGCTAAAATTGTAACCATCAAATAATTATAATATAAAATGGACACCGCACACATTCACCACTACACCATTCTGGCAGCGGTGCACTCGGTTGGTACATCAGCAAAATAGTTCTAATGTCGCTTCGACTTCGGCGGTGGCATCTTTTTATAATTACTCGTATTTGATTTTGTAACATTGGATCAAAGTATTAACGAATATCAAGAAGTCGATATTCCATAATAAGAACGGAAATTGATTAAAGAAAAAAATTCCCTAAAAACAAAGATTTACTTTCCTCCTTTCTGGCCATTTTTAATGGCGGTTTCTGCAGCTAATTAAGTGGAATCATTTTAGTATTTTGGCACAATAAAATAATCAATAGATAACACTTAACACAAATGGTTTAAATTTTAGAAAACTACAATTAAAACAATTGTAAAAGGTAAATTTTTTCCTCACTTTCATTTAATACTTTCCAACGCAATAGATTCTTAAATCGCAATTGAAGGCTCAATTGAATGTATCGAACTTTATTCGATATCTTAAGCGTGTTGCTGTTGCAGTTTATACTGTTACTGAAGAGAAACGCATATAAGAAATGTCTTTTAATGATTATCTTTTATTTTTTATACTTTCTGGACCTTAAGGGGGGGGTTTGAACACCCAAAACTCCTCCCTTGTCTACGGGCCTGACACATACAATATTGTAATTTATATATCGTTGTGGTATAATTAGGTGATTCTATGTATTGAAGCGAAGCTTTTTACTCCTCGTTCTGTGATTTGCTTAGAGTGAAATCTGAAAAAATTTTCGACTGATTTTTTCTTGGAAATTTGATGTTTCTTTGTTGCTAGCGCTTATTACAACAAGAAAATTGAATACTTTAATATTAAAACTAAAAATATTTTTTGACCCACCCGTGGGGATCGAACCCGTGTCCTCTTATACATGAGAGTCAAATACACTATCCACCAGGCCACAAAGACTTGTAAAAAGCAGTTGTTAATTCAATGTTAATTATAACAGAAGCTATGCTGCAGTAGATCGTCACCATCTATTAATAGATAGAGGAGTGTGTATTTGCTATGCTACAACTTACAAAAATTTGCTTTTGCCACAAGGTGTCTCCAGCATCGGTGGGTTTGTATTGTGAATGCGTTTGTGGTGTTGTTGGCAAATTAATCAATTAAATTTCAATTATCAATGAAAATTATCAATGCCCACACGTTCGTTGACAAGTGCGTTTTAAAGTGTCAAAAAAATGGATGATATCAATAAATATGGAATTAACAAACGCATGCATGACATTGGCAAGGTATCTAAAATGTTTGTTAAATTTTGTTTCGTGTGCGCTCTTTAATATTCATATATTTTTGAAGCGAAGCTTTTTACTTTTAGTTCTGTGAAAAAAAGGAAAAAATTTGTTCAGTGCAGCCAAGTTCACAACCATGTGTGAAGAGTTAAATGTAGAGTCGCTAGCATTATATTCCCGTATATATAATTGGCGTGGAAATTTGACATTCAACAATAAAAAATAAGCAGTTAATATCTATATCTACGTATCGGTCCTATACGTTAATACAATTGCGTCACTTCTATCTAACATCTGAAAGGCAATTTTATATTTACGCAATTCGTCTTTGGAACTCCTTACCTACTTTTATTAGACCAATACAAAACGCCGTGCAATTCAAAAAAATTTTATTTAATCATCTTTCATCGTTGCAATAATCTTTTTAATCAGTTTTTTTTTTTTTTTTTTTTTTTTTTTTTCTTCTCTTTCGCTAAATTCATCTTCTCTTTCTTCTAAAAAATTAATAAACATAAAAGTTTTAAAAATGTTACAAATTAAAATTAAATTAAATTTCCTGTTTTGTCATTACCTCGCTGGAAGAGGAATTATTTTTATTTTTTATTTTTATTTTATTTTTCCTTTTTTTTTATATTATATTCACTATTTAATATTACTTATATTTGATTGCATTCAAATTTGTATTACTCTTAGTAATGAATTTTTATTGTAAACATCAAATTTATTGTCATATTAAAAAAAAAAAAAAAAAAACAAATCAATGATGCCAGTGCATTAATCATAAGGTTTTCACCTTGTAGCACTGGTATATCAAATAATAATAATAATAATAATAATAATAATAATAATAATAATAATAATAATAATAATAATAATAATAATAATAATAATATGTTTTCTGTATATATAGAATTTATTTTATGTTATTTTAAATTTTTGAATTTAAAAGTTAATTTATTAACAGATTTATTTTGCGCGTTACCGGTAATAGTAATCTTGTTGCCGAAATTTGTTACCGGTCTTAGTATTTGGTATCCTGTACACTCGGAAACGCTTTCAAAAGCCGTAAGCTCGTTTAAGAACAAATAACACTTTTCCTTGCATCTGGCTGTTTTGCTTGTTACCACCTAAGGAGATGGTAACAATATTCACTGGTAACACTTGCTTGTTTGTAGAATACCAAAAGGATATAAATGTTACCAAAAGGTGAGTTTCTTCAGTAATAAGATTAACGTTACCGCGACAGAATTGATCTGTAAAAAGAAAAAATTATTAAGCTATCAAATCTATGTAACTGCGCAAAAGCTTCGCTTCTCTCGTGTGTCCAACGACGCACCTGTGTTTTTTTTTTAGTATCTTTATTTATATGAATTCATAAGACAATTTGAGATTAATGATTATTCAATTAGCTTTTGTTGTCAGAAATCAAAGAACTTCTACTTTCATCATTCTTTCATAAAATTTATTGATATCTTATCATCTTATCTTGACAGTTTAACAAACAAATTTGCTAACAAATTTGAAGCGACTTTCTTCTGGTTTTTTTGCATCACTCGCAAACATGTTCGTTTGTTGCTAGCTTTCTTTTGCTCACCTTTGCTGTCAATAGCCTGCTGTGATCAGCACGAATTTGTTATTATTACTTTTGGCTAACAAAGTTGCACAGAACAACAGCTGCAGTCTCGCCTAGTCGATAGCTATTTTATTAGTAGTTGGGGTTACTTAATCGAAGAGATAAAATTAATCTGCGGTCTTGATTTAAGCTCAAACACCGTCTAGAAGCTCCGAATATTAAAATAAGATCTTAATTTGATCTATCGATTATTTATTTTGTTTCACTATATTTCCACATGTTCTCTGCTATCGTCTATCGGTGAAAACTTGGGCAAAAATATCGTTTCATCTGGTTGAGGTTCAAGTACTATCTACGTTATAAAATTTTATATATTTATTTTTAATTTTAAAGGAAATACTAAAGAAATACTTACACCAATTCTCTGCAATTTATGCTCCTGTATTTGTCGCGCCCAAACGACAATCAGTTGATTGATGAAAACAAAAGTTATGAAAACAATTATTGTATATGTGTAATTAAAATATTTCGAAAACATGCTTAAGCAAAAAGTTCCAGGAGTCTTTTTATAAAATACTGTTTGCAGTCTATTGTTGGAAAGTGACTAAACGCGACTAAAGCCGAACAAATAGGCATGCAAAGCTTTAAAGAATTGAAATCTTAAAAGCACTCTTAATACAGGGTGTTTTTCTAAGCCAGGTTAGAAGAAATAGTATGAGAGAGAAGAAAATAAATAATTCCACAGATGTGCATCCACAGATGTTAAGCTAATTGATAATGCGTTTTAGTGATAATGCAAAAGAGTGCATGACTTACCTTTAATTGTAGTGTTAATAAAATATAAATGCATTACTTTGTTAAAAAATGAGTGCATTGCAAAATAGTGCATTAAAGTCATTATACACGCTTAAAAATAATAGGCCCTTCCCAAATGCAATTTGCAGGAAGTATAATATGTTTCTGCATGTTTCTTGGAAACAAGTAATCATAATTGGTTCCACATATAATATGATTAATTAATGCAATTTTTATTTATATATATATTTGCAACTTAACAGTATTTAATTGTACCTTAGCACTTGTTGTTTGAATTTAAAAACAATATAATTTGTTTTAAAGAAAATATGTTTTCATAGAAATATATTGTATTTATAAATGGACTGAGAACACTTTTAGTCTATTAATATTTGTTTGCCTGGAAATATAATTTAGTCAAGAATAACATTAAATATTCACGGACAAATATATATTAATTGGTGAATACATAATTTAATTGCAGTCAAGCAATTATTTTCAAAACGATAATTAAGAACAACATACTATATTTACCGATGATAACACTATATTTACTTGTGAACATATTTTAGCAAAAGAAATGCCAAAAGTTTTTCACTGTGGTTACAAAATATTTGCTTAGAAGTAATTGTTTGTTTGAAGCAAACAAAATATATTTAGAAAACAGTAAATAAGTTTGCTTTGCTAGCGGAGCACCCTATTTGTCAGCGAAGCACCCGCTTTATCAGCAAAGTTGCTTCAAAACTCACGTATTTTTACTGCTGAACCGCCTTATTTTTCTTTTATTTTGTTTTTTATTTATTAATTTGAAAACAAGCATTTTTAATTTAAACAAACATTTTCAGAAACACTTTTCACATGAGCTAAACTTTTCAACACGTTTGGCGCGGCTGCTTGAAACTTAAAATGACGCCAAGACTTGGCAACTGTTAAAAACAAGCACATAAAGCAACAAGGTTTCCGCTATTTTTCGTGCAAGTGCAAAAGAAACAGATATATGTGTGTCTCGGCGAAACACATAAAAGAAAAGGAGTTCTGTTTGTTTTAAATTTGCAGAGTTCTGTTCTTTTTAAGTTTAACAGTAATGCAAACATATTTTTATTGGGTAGAAACACACAATTCTATTTTGTCACAAGCTGATTAATTTATACGTTATTTTTTTAGCTAAGGCAATTATATTAATGTTGGACACAACTAATATCTTCTTATATCGAAAAATAATGCTATTGAAGGAAAGTTCTTAATCATTAGGTGGTTACCTCTGAATATTTTGTTTTTGAAACCAAACATATATATATAAACATAGTTTTTCTCTGCGTGTAGATAACGATATTTGAATAATATTTACACTAAATAAATCTTGTTTAATTTAATTTTAATGCAAAAGTAATGCAAATCGCTCAGGTCTGATCAGTATGATCTTAGTACATGTGTAAGAAAAACACCCTATATATTTGTGATTAAAAAATTAAAATATTCAAAGTTCTCTTTATGTGAAATATGTGAGTAATTGAGTGATTTTTTATATGATTACCAGTGCTGCCAGATTATTTTTAGAAAAAGCGCGAACTCAAAAATTTTTAGAGCCCAAAATCGCCCAATATAATTTTTTGTAGCCCAAAAAAGCGCAAATCCGAAAAACCTTCATATTTCGTATGAAATTTTTCCCATAAATAAACAATTAAAACAAATTTTATTTTTTTTAATTGATGCTTGTATTTATTGGCAAATACACCATCGAAAATTAAAGTAAATAAGAGAAAATAATTTAGGAAATAAGCATTTGTTTCAAAAAAAAAAAAATATTGAAGGAATATAACAAAAAATAAAGATTTTATCAAGTAAAGTGAAATTATATAGTTATAAAAAATATACAAAGTAAAAATTGTACATTGTGATAGACTTAAAACCATGTCGATCAAATTTGGAGAAATATTTATAATCGTGAGCTTGTTCACACATATGCTAAAGAATAAGATGTTTCAAATAAGTTTTTTTACATATTCTCTCGTAATAGAACGAGAGATGAGATGAGATGAGAGAATAGAGATGAGATGTAGCCCAAAAAAGCGAGCGGCGCTTTTTTCAAAATAAGAGCGCAAAATGAAAAAAAGAAAGCCCAATCGGCGCCTTATCACCCAATCTGTAAACACTGCTGATTACAGCAAAGAATTATTCGGGGGGTCATTCATTAAGATAACTTTGATTTTCAACAAACAAACTTTTAATGCAAATTAATCATCGTTATCAATAGGAATTTTTTTTTTTCAATAAATTTATTAACTTATGCTGAGCATTCTTCGTGTTTAATTTAATTTGGATTATTCCCACTTTACCCATATTCAATTTGACTTCTGTTGATTTAGTTCAAAAAAAATTCTTCATTGTTTCAACTATAACGTGGCTAATATTTTAGGTTATTTCTTGCAGTTAATATTTGTTTTAAGAAAATTAAAAAAGGCCTTACAAAGAAACATAAGCATTAAAGAGCTTATTTCAGGCATTCAGAAATTCGAGATTCTGTTCGTCAGAATTCAGGGTCTTTTCTTTCGGGATACCGCGAAAAATGAATGGAAATATTCTTAGCAATGCATTCAATTTCGCTGTAAAGTTTCTTTTGTATTAATCAAATAAAAAAAATTGCAAACTTAACTTAACTTTAGAAAGTTTGCAATCACGTACTTGGTACAATATTTTCAATTTTTTGTGTGCTAGAAACTGCATCTTTCTACATAATTGATTTATATAGCTATGTAAGATTGATCATTTGGAGTTGTTTTCTTCGAAGTCCCAATCAATGAGAATATTTTATTCTGCAGTATTTTTTCAATTTCGTGAATAAGACTTAAAAATAATTAAGTCACCAATCATTTTAAATGATTATTTTTTATTATTTTATATTATTATTTTGTTATTATTATTTTGTACAACCATGACTTGATTTCGTTGTCGCCATTCCCAATCAATTCTGATTTGACTTGTGAATGCATTCAAGTAACGCAAATTTAAAAGTTTTTACGCATTATACTTAAAAAAATTTTGTGCTGATTCTGAATCCGGGTTCCTTAACTTAAATATGGGAGTAAAATAACTTTGCTTCTCTCGTGTGGCCGACTGCGCATGTGTGTTTTCGTTGTTTTGGATGGAAATTATCAATAACAATAATTTCGATATTCACGAGGCCTGGCAAATATATGACTGTAGTCTTTTTTAGTATTTTTCTCAATAATTGAAATAATATATTAAAAAAAAAAAGATTTAAATTAAGGGATTTGAAGTACCAGCTGACTTGAAGTGACTTGAATGCAATCAATTGTCACATAAGTGAATGCGACACTGCAATCAAATTATAACAAATGATTGCGAATTTCAAATGTTCAAATCAGAAGTAGCGACAAAGAATTATGTATTGCAATCAATTTAAATAAAATCAAAGACTTAAAACGTCAAATGATTGCAATCTTACACAGCTCCGTTGATTTATACCTTGATTATTGATTTGAAAAGCTACAATTTTGTAGACCAACCATATATATGAACCTAATAATCACTGTATATAACTTTTTGAACTCCAACAGACTCTTTTTTGTGAACGTCATCAGAATATGAAATTCGTTGCCTAAACTCAACTTTCAGAATGAAGTTTTCTAATTCTTTTCTATATATTAACATTTTCTTCAACTTATAGAATTTATACCTTATAGCCAGCTCAACTTGTCATACTCAACTCAAATTTATACGCATGAAATTTTTCTTATAGAATTTATAAGAATCTAATATAAAAATATCGTGTTTGTGGCCAACCTCCTCCGAAACGGCTCGACTGATTTTAATGAAATTTTCTTTGTATGTTTGGTAGAACATTGAAAGCCAGAATGGAGTTACGACTTGGTGATGTCTTTCTAACTAAAAAGTTGCACTGGGGTTGGACAAGGAGGTGTGGCTCCACCCTTACCAGCGAAATTTTTGATATCGAATAGCTATGGAAGTTAAAATCACAGAATATCAAAACTCAGAATGAAGTTACCACTTGGTGATGTCTTTCTAATAAAAGACTTGGATGGGCATTAGACAAGGGGGCAAGGCTCCGCTCGTACCAGCCAAATTTTTCATATTGAATAGCTATGGAAGTAAAAGTCGCAGAACATCAAAACTCAGAATGGGGTCACCACTTAGTGATGTCTTTCTAATATAAAACCTGGAAAGGCATTGGACAGTGGGCGGGGGGGGGGGGGGGGCAGTGGTGTGGCTCCGCCCATATAAGTAAAATTTTTGATATAGAATAGCTATGGAAGTACAAGTTACAGAACATTGAAACTCAGAATGGAGTCACCACTTGGTGATGTCTTTCTAATAGAAGACTTGAACGGACATTGGACAAGGGGGTGCGGTTCCTAGTATGGGAGCAGCCAAATTTTTGATATCGAATAGCTATGGAAGTAAAAGTCACAGAACATTTAAACACAGAATTTAGTTTTTCACTCAACTTAAATTTCTCAAAATTTTGTTTTAATGGAAAGTTCACAAAAAATGGGAATTGTCAGACTATAGTCGCACAAACTTTTTAAAAATCATCAAAATTGTACATGCTTTGATGGTAAAAAGACCACGCTTAATATGTATTGTCTATTCATCCCGAAGGCGTTCACTGTAAGTACAAATATGGAGATTTAATAAATTACCATCAAACAACCAGACACACAGAAATCCTTCATTTGTGTTTTTATAGAGGACCCCTTCCAATTAAGGCATAATTCCTCTGGGTCCACAAACTTTAGAGTTATAGTTCATGAATGAACATATAGTATTAAAAAATGCACATCAAAAAGATGTGCACCTGAAATACTCTTCACAGACCTGTATTATACAAGTGACACTAGAAAAGCAACCACGTACTAGATGTCACATTCACAAACACAAAAGCATTACTCTGTGCCCTATTCTGTAAAAGCAGTATGCAATAATAATTCCATACTGCCCTTAATAGTACCAGTTTAGCTACCGGTAGATGGCGTACCTTCATTACCATCTACGTGTCAAGACGAGACCTATCCAATCTCTTGCATACTAAGCAGGTATGCCAGCCCGGTCGTACTACTGCGCGACCCCGCCGGTCAATCTAGACCTGTGCAAGCGATGTGCACAAACCACAGCCAGCACGAGTCTCCCCGAAGGGCCAACCCATGATAGTCACCTGGGCAACTCGGTCCCGTCGAAAATGGGGGTCTACAACATCCCAGCAAAGAGACAAAAAATTCTTATATACATGTATAAGAATTTTCGTTTTTGACTGTGCACATAGCACTGTTTCGTACATGACTAGCACTTCCATTCAAAGCATGGTTTAATCACCATACCCTAAACGAAGTGCCTACGATTTAATTTGACTTGTGCCCAGCGTCACAGGTCGCCATTGTGCCCACTTACGTGACACTCCTTGTGCCCTAAGACACCATTTTTTTGCTTTTTATTGACCATATAGGCCATGTCTCCATGCCGTGGATAGATAAGGTCACCTCATTTTTTCGACGGGTTTGACTATCCCCATACTAACAAGTTTTATGGACCATTGCTATTCCATCGCAGGCTTTTTTCAAAATGATATACATATTGACCTGCTACCAAGATGGGCGCCACCCCGAGCTCTTGGTTGGCTCTAACCTTTTACGGCATGGGACGTATCCCATAACCAACCCTCCTCCTTTATCCTGGCTTGGGACAGGCAGGCCGAAACCTGGCGGAGTTACCAGAAACACAACAATAGTTGGAAATACTTTAATAAGGACGTGGCCTCACAATACGCTCACTTTTCAAGGGACTAGCGCGGAGTGCAGCGAAGCGCGCCGGGTAAAAGCTAGTAATTTATATCTTTATTGCTATAACTAGCTGTTGTTTCTTATTTTTATTTATTATAATTTTTTATATCACCAAAAATATGTATTTAGTTAAATTGATTTATTTGTTGACTATAACTTCTTGATTTTTTTTTCATTCTTACTTCATTTAAAATACTCTGTCTAATTATATTTTAGCATAATTTTTGACAATAAACTGAAATCGAAATTGAAATTAGAATTTAAATAAGATTATTCAATCCAAAAAAACATTGAAAATTTTTAAGAATAGCAATATCAAAAAATATGAGTGAAATAGGTACAGTTATGTTTATTTTATAAATTTGAGTTTAAAAAGCTTGACGCTATTTTTTCATTTCAACACCAGATGTGGAAGAAATTGTAACCATAAAAGAAATTTCAAATACCAAATTTCTTTTCAATAATTTTCCAATAAATTTAAAAATAGAAAATAATTTATTAATTGTATCTTATTGTTGTTGCTGTTGTTGTTGTTTTATTTTCTATTACAAATGCAATATTTGCAAGTAAAATACAATTTTTGAAATCTTATCCAGAGATATTGCAACAAATACGTTCAAAGTTTATAATTGTAAAGATAACACTGTAATGTTTATTCTTTTTTTATTCCGAAGACGTATGGTGCACGCCTTCAAACCAAAAAATATTTACTTTAAAATAATCTAAGATTAATGAATAAATATGTTAAAAAAAGCTTCCCACTTGTTAAAAATATGGGTATGTTTGAGATCAGTCTTTCCGACTCCTCTATGAAAATACAGAAAACAATTCACTGACTTTGAGAAATTACCAAGAGGGCATGGGCTAAAGTCCTGTTTGCAATGAGAGAATAACATGGTCAAATCGTTCAAACTATAAATTAAATATTTGGAGTTATATATAGACCTAGGATTCATATTTTGGATAACTTCGAGGCGCATCAAATGAAAATTAGTACAATCCTTCCAAACGCGTCAGGCTTAAGTCAAAATGAGTTTGAAACACATTTTATAAATCAACACTATTTTCTTTATATATAACTTTGACATTTTATTTCGGGAGCTTTACTTCACCTAGTGACTTTGACGCAGAAGTCATGAACGTGTGCTTCAAATAACAAATTATCGTCCTGGGTAATTCCTAAATACTTGACTGATTTTGAAGACTTATTAAATGGGAGACTTATTAAATGGAGACATGATTACTCGGGGTTTTTCTTTATTTACCTTTATTTTCTATTTGTCAAAATATTTTGTAGCCGAAGACTTATCTTCCCCTTAGCACCCCGCTCTTTTTTAATAATTGCGTTTAAAACTTTTCCAAAAGTGATCAAAGCGCTATCAACAGCATTAAAGGTTAAATCCATATCAGCAGACACCTTTAAGTCAGATATAAAAATAAAAATATAGATACTAGGGCCATCTTAAATTGTTTAATTTGTACATAAGACCGAAGTGCCATAAAGAGTCAAAAGCTTTCTCAATATCTGAAAATATCACACCTGTGGAATGCGTATTCATTTTATTCGAGTTAATTAACATTGGTTTCACCAGTGAAACTTTTAAGTCATTCAGAACAATTTATTCAAAATATTTAATTAGACAGGCCAATGGTCATTCCGGATCTTTGTTCTCTTTTAAGATTGGTACCAGTTCTTAGCTTTTTAAAACATTGCGGAAAAAAGCTAAAACGGAGAGAAAAATTAAATATTCCAACATGAAAATTTAATGCAGAGTCAGGGATATTTTTAAATTTAATATAATTTACAAAAATTCCATCGAAATGAGAGGCCTTTCGTATTTTTTTTTTTTTTTTTTGTTTTTTGTTATTATTTATTAAACACATCATTTGTGCAGCATCCATTAATATGCCTTTAAAGTATCTGCAATTTCAGTGTACTTTAAATACGAATTTAAGTATAATGTTTTTTCTGAAGCGATGAAAGACTATCAGCCCAATTCTGAATGAAACCTCCCCTATAATTGAAAAAGGGAGTTTTTAATTTTTTAGACATAGGATAATGCTTTTAAAGATTTTTTTGTCTTGTAATCTTAAAAATTGTCTGAATGCAAATTTTTGCATTAAAATTTTACAAAAATTCTGTGAACATTGTTAAAGATACGAAAATTCCCTTTTTCAATTTCCGGGGAGATTTCATCCAGAATTGGGCTGCATATGTTAGGTTGAAAGAATATAATCCAAAGTAATTGATTTTTTTTTTTTAACTAAGATTCAGAACAACGCCTTAATCTTGACTTTGAATCATGAAAGTTTATAACTTGGTATCTGTAATGCAAATTGTACGAAATTTTTTTGAATTTTTTATTTTCTCAAATAAAAATAAGATTGATTCAAGCATTTGGCTGCTTAGTGTTCAAATTAAAAGTCGTTATCGTATTTTTCGCAAACTTCACACACTTTATGCTACGAACGACACTAAAACGTCTGCACCGTTAGATCCAAGTTGATGGATGTGCGTTCCATCCAAGATTTATACGATTTCCACGGTAACTTGCAACGTTGGCGCACTGAAATTGCTTCGCTTGTTAAAGCCGAGTAGAAAAAAAAAACGTTAAAATTGATTCCTCACAATGAAAGATCAAACAACAACAACAACGTTAGATTGATGTTTAGATATATTGGTTTTTTTTTTATCTGATGCTTCTTCTAGCTTCACACTGCGAAGATGTCATCGATTTGGAAGCCTGCGTCATAGACTCAACTGCCTGCTTCACATGCCACGTCGGCGTTTCAACTGCGTGGGAATGACGACGTGAAAACTTTTGAATGAAGTTTTCACTGTGCTAGCAGTATCAATATCGTCGTCTTACAGCACTTCATGAAGTTTGAAGTTGTGGCGGTAGGTTCTTCTTTACTTGGTTTGATGTTGCTGTTGAATATGAAGATTTTAATTTGCAAAATAAGCTGAGAAATGAGCTAAATCAAACACAAATAAATATTTTTTTTTTTTTGTCGAATTAGGGTATTAGGCACGTACTGTGTAAAATTTAAAATTGAACAACGTCCGTAACAAAAAATAAAACTAAAATTAATCAAAAGAGTCTAGCTAAACATTTTCCCAATTGTTATGAGTTGTTGAAAGATATTTACCTTAGGTACCTTTATACGTCTATGGTGTACACCCACGGACATAATTCCCAAAATCGATTTGTGGTCTATGACCGCAACATTTTCGGCCATAACACTCACACCAGTTTTGGGGATTTTGACCGCCCTGCAAGTGGTCATAACACCCGTTGGGGCTCATGTCCGTTTTTCAAGAAATACCTAATAATTTTCCTTGTACGAAATGTCTTCTTTTTATGTGTCCCCGGCTTCTTATGTCCCAGACAAAATCCTTGGGGATTATTTCACCTCACCTACGTCTATCTAGTAAAAATCTATTCCTTAGAAATCACCCAATAGTACTACAAAGCCACCTAAGCATACCGTACAAAATAGTTTTTTTACTTCACCCAACTCAATCACCCCATTTCCAACGCCAACTCGAACTCTATACTAGAGAAAAGAAGCACCAAAAGCTTCACCCATAAAACTTCCTTTGCCAGGCGATAAATCAAGTACAAATCACTTGACCTCCTACATTGAATTGTATTTGACTCAATATGTGTGTGTGTGTGTATATGTTTGTGTGTATTGTCAGTTTAAATGTCTTTGAGCCAAGTTAAGTGCGGCTTAAATTTGCCAATTTACATAAGAATTATTGACACAAACAAACAATTTAGCCTTGTTTTCCTGCGATTGTTTGACAAGCTGCTGCGGCGGCGGCAGCAACATCGTCGATTCAGTTGAGTTTGAATTTATTTATTTTTATTTTTTTGCGATACGTATAGAATGGTAATTGTTATTGGAGAGCATTTGGCATGGACTGAAGTAACATGCATTGCGGGCGGAGTAGCGAGAGGGAGGATTTAGACTCTCAATGGCAGTTCGAACTTTTGAAATTTATTAGTGAAACATTAACTAATGAAGGTGGAAATAGTTAACGGTACAACTTCTACATAAATGGAGAAAATTTCAGCCACTCAAATAACCGTTCAGTATAAGTTACGAGAGCAAGTTCTTAAAAGTGCTTGCATAGACAATTTTGGTAAAAGAAGAGATTAAGTTAGAAATATTTGATTAGAATTGTAAGTCAAAGTAAGAAGATTATTGCATTCAAGTCACTTGGAGTCGGCTGGGACTTTAAAGTCTTTGAATGAATTTTTTTGTGTATGTTGTTTTTTGTATAATTTCATATTTCACTTAGAGGAAAAATTCAATATAATACGATACAATAAATATATATAAAAAAATCTTAATGCTTCTTAAGTATGCAACTCATTTAGATTAAGTATAAAAACCTTTATTACAGAAGTTAACAAATTTTTACAAAGTTCTTCCTCACTTCCATGTTTAAGTGGGTGTGGTGGAAAAAACGGGAGCCGGATACAAAATCAGCACAAAATTTTGCTTATACTGCGTTAAAACTTTCAAATTTGTATTACTTGAATGCTTTCAAAGTCATATCACAATTGACTGGGAATGGTGACAATGAAATCAATTCATGATTGCACAAAATGATTAATAATAATAATAATTGATGACTTGGTTTTTCTTAAGTCTTATTCACGAAATTGAACAAATACTGCAATCAAAACTTGTACTCATTGATTGCGCCTGTAAAGAATGCAGTACACGCAAAAAAAAAAACGTTTATCGCCAATTTGCAGTAAACGAACTTCGTTTATCATGCTTTGAAACGTTTTTTGCAAACGTTTCAACAGTTACGAGAAATGGAAAAACTTGCGGAAAACGGGTTATTTAATTGCAGGAAAAGAGTTTCGTTTGTTATAAGCGCGAGCAATTTTTTAATTACGGCAAATAAAGAATTTGTTTGTTGCATTTATATTTCTATTCAGTTTCTACTTCAATTCAATTCAATTAAAATCTATTCAATTCAATTCAATTTCTTATAAAACCAAACAAAAAAATGAAAAACAAATTTGTGTCAGCTGGGGACTCGAACCAAGGCTGTTTCGCATACAAATCAAGCACCTTAACCACTATGCCACGGCCACCACAAAAATCTGGCGGAAAGTTTTCGTTTCTGTCAGACTTCTGTCGAGCTTCTGTCCATGACAAATGTTTAACTTGCCATAAACTTTATGACATTACTTTACAATGTTTAAGTAATGTAAAACTTAACTTTGGCCAAATATTTTTGCATTGCTCAATCGAATTTTTTTTCAAATTTGTATTAAAAATGATAACTTTAGCTTCTTCAAATAAATTTACATCATGATCTCAAATTTTCTCAAAATGGAAAATATCAAGTTTTGATTTTAAAAGTCTCATTTGTATTATTACTTTTTGGACCCAATGGGAGGCTTTGAACCTAGAAAAGATAAAAATATGGATATGAATATGAATATGAATATGAATATGAATATGAATATGAATATGAATATGAATATGAATATGAATATGAATATGAATATGAATATGAATATGAATATGAATATGAATATGAATATGAATATGAATATGAATATGAATATGAATATGAATATGAATATGAATATGAATATGAATATGAATATGAATATGAATATGAATATGAATATGAATATGAATATGAATATGAATATGAATATGAATATGAATATGAATATGAATATGAATATGAATATGAATATGAATATGAATATGAATATGAATATGAATATGAATATGAATATGAATATGAATATGAATATGAATATGAATATGAATATGAATATGAATATGAATATGAATATGAATATGAATATGAATATGAATATGAATATGAATATGAATATGAATATGAATATGAATATGAATATGAATATAAATATGAATATGAATATGAATATGAATATGAATATGAATATGAATATGAATATGAATATGAATATGAATATGAATATGAATATGAATATGAATAGGAATATGAATATGTATATGAATATGAATATGAATATGAATATGAATATGAATATGAATATGAATATGAATATGAATATGAATATGAATATGAATATGAATATGAATATGAATATGAATATGAATATGAATATGAATATGAATATGAATATGAATATGAATATGAAAATGAATATGAATATGAATATGAATATGAATATGAAAATGATTATGAATGTGAATATGAAAATGAATATGAATATGAAAATGATTATGAATGTGAATATGAAAATGAATATGAATATGAATATGAATATGAATATGAATATGAATATGAATATGAATATGAATATGAATATGAATATGAATATGAATATGAATATGAATATGAATATGAATATGAATATGAATATGAATATGAATATGAATATGAATATGAATATGAATATGAATATGAATATGAATATGAATATGAATATGAATATGAATATGAATATGAATATGAATATGAATATGAATATGAATATGAATATGAATATGAATATGAATATGAATATGAATATGAATATGAATATGAATATGAATATGAATATGAATATGAATATGAATATGAATATGAATATGAATATGAATATGAATATGAATATGAATATGAATATGAATATGAATATGAATATGAATATGAATATGAATATGAATATGAATATGAATATGAATATGAATATGAATATGAATATGAATATGAATATGAATATGAATATGAATATGAATATGAATATGAATATGAATATGAATATGAATATGAATATGAATATGAATATGAATATGAATATGAATATGAATATGAATATGAATATGAATATGAATATGAATATGAATATGAATATGAATATGAATATGAATATGAATATGAATATGAATATGAATATGAATATGAATATGAATATGAATATGAATATGAATATGAATATGAATATGAATATGAATATGAATATGAATATGAATATGAATATGAATATGAATATGAATATGAATATGAATATGAATATGAATATGAATATGAATATGAATATGAATATGAATATGAATATGAATATGAATATGAATATGAATATGAATATGAATATGAATATGAATATGAATATGAATATGAATATGAATATGAATATGAATATGAATATGAATATGAATATGAATATGAATATGAATATGAATATGAATATGAATATGAATATGAATATGAATATGAATATGAATATGAATATGAATATGAATATGAATATGAATATGAATATGAATATGAATATGAATATGAATATGAATATGAATATGAATATGAATATGAATATGAATATGAATATGAATATGAATATGAATATGAATATGAATATGAATATGAATATGAATATGAATATGAATATGAATATGAATATGAATATGAATATGAATATGAATATGAAAATGAATATGAATATGAATATGAATATGAATATGAAAATGATTATGAATGTGAATATGAAAATGAATATGAATATGAAAATGATTATGAATGTGAATATGAAAATGAATATGAATATGAATATGAATATGAATATGAATATGAATATGAATATGAATATGAATATGAATATGAATATGAATATGAATATGAATATGAATATGAATATGAATATGAATATGAATATGAATATGAATATGAATATGAATATGAATATGAATATGAATATGAATATGAATATGAATATGAATATGAATATGAATATGAATATGAAAATGAATATGAATATGAATATGAATATGAATATGAAAATGATTATGAATGTGAATATGAAAATGAATGTGAATATGAATATGAATATGAATATGAATATGAATATGAATATGAATATGAATATGAATATGAATATGAATATGAATATGAATATGAATATGAATATGAATATGAATATGAATATGAATATGAATATGAATATGAATATGAATATGAATATGAATATGAATATGAATATGAATATGAATATGAATATGAATATGAATATGAATATGAATATGAATATGAATATGAATATGAATATGAATATGAATATGAATATGAATATGAATATGAATATGAATATGAATATGAATATGAATATGAATATGAATATGAATATGAATATGAATATGAATATGAATATGAATATGAATATGAATATGAATATGAATATGAATATGAATATGAATATGAATATGAATATGAATATGAATATGAATATGAATATGAATATGAATATGAATATGAATATGAATATGAATATGAATATGAATATGAATATGAATATGAATATGAATATGAATATGAATATGAATATGAATATGAATATGAATATGAATATGAATATGAATATGAATATGAATATGAATATGAATATGAATATGAATATGAATATGAATATGAATATGAATATGAATATGAATATGAATATGAAAATGAATATGAATATGAAAAGAGGACCTGCTAAGCAGGAGCCCAGCGATTTTTCAGTAGATTCCATTTACGGTTTATTCCTTTCTAGAAGAAGACAGTTGCTCTGCTGCTGAGATATGGATATGTTTGTTTTTGAAAAGTTTTGGGCGAGTCACTCTGGCAAATTTGACTCGGTTTGTGAAGAGAATCCAGCTGTGATCGGAGAATGTCGTTTTGATGACAATCTCCAATTAACCACATTTGGAGACTCGTTGCCGGAAAGAAATGTTATATATTTTTTACAAAAGTAATTTTGTAAAGGAATAAAAAATTTTGAATTTCGGTTGCAGCTCTTTCAAAAAATTAAAAAAAAAAAAAATCATTGTAAGCATTTAATATAGCATATAGAATAATTCGTAAAACCAACTATGAAGATTCCTTAATATTTTGGTATGAAAAAATCATGTCGCTAATAAAATCATCGAAAAATAAGAAAAACCCTTAATATTTCTCACACCAAATTAAACAATGACCTTCTAGGCAATAATGCTAAAATGTTTAACATTCAATTTGAACCCATCTCGCTGCACACAACAACCACCGCAAACGATTCTATGCCGATTGCATCAAAAAACGTGCTGAATATTTTTGCGATTTGCTAATCAATCATGGGTTCGTTTAACACCACAACTTTTGGTATTTAGTTAATTTTGCAGCCTGTTTTAAAATAGCGCAACGTCAACACTGGCAACTCAAAGACTTGCACTATACAAGAATTGGTATCTTCCATACTACGCTACTCTGACTCTGACTATGACGATGGCAATGATGTTGGCGATGACGACACAAAAGTCACAACGATCACGCTTTTTTGATCACGCCTACCATTCAGCATCCTCACAACCATTCCCAAGCTAAGCACATTTACCATTTTGGCAAAACCATTCTTTGACTTATTACACGATCTCATGTCTTCAAATTGGAAATGAAATTAAAAGTGATTTTTTGCGGATTTTTTGCTGATTTAACGCTATTATTTGACAAGGTCTTATTTAAATTTGAGGGGGGAAAAACACAAAATAATCTTGCTGAAAGCTCTAAATCTTGAAAATGGTCTTTATACAGATAAAGGAAACTTGAAGTAGGTTGTTGCTGAGGCTTTGCTGGTTAAGAAGTTGCTTGCACTAGCTTGCCAAGGTTATTTCAATTGGCCACGAAATAATTTAGAAGCATAACGAAATGTTTAACCTTTCCTTAAATAGATGCTTATGCAAAATACTCGAGTGCATTTTTTTTTTTTTTGCACATTAAATATTCGTTCGCCTGGTGGTCGAAGAGACAAAATTCAAAACTATTCGCTTCGCACATAAGCCAAAAACAGAGTAAAAAAATAACAACTAAAATATATTTAACATATTATACAACAATTTGAATTTTGAGTTACTTAATCTGCAAACTTCACAATTAAGCAACTTCATATAATTAAAATATTTCTTCTTAAAACAGCTAATGGGTTTGTTTTTGTAATACCAGTATTAAAACTAATGAGGCTGCTTTAGTTTGCATTGGGCAGTAGTAATGTGGCGGGACCCAAACCCTGCGGACATTCCATGTTTAAGGTCCACGAAGTTACCGGCCGCTCAAATTTGTCGTCAAACTTTCGGATGAAAGTTTGCCGTTGCCCAGGGAACACCACGAGGAGGTTTGGGTCGACTTGGGACGATTTCGCCATGTGAATGTTCGCCCCCTGTTCCCCCTGGAGATGTAGCGTAGAACAATAATTGCTAATAGGTGCTACTACGGGCTCAGTAAGCAACTAAGTTCCAGAGCCCTCTCTCGATCGACAAAACTAACACTCTACAAGACGCTCGTTCTACCTGTGCTTCTTTATGGCGCTGAGGAATGGGTAGTTTCGCAAACTGACGCAGCCACTCTGAGGGTGTTCGAGAGAAAAGTTCTTCGCAAAATCTTCGGTCCTGTTCGAGTCGGGGATGACTATCGCATCCGAATGAACCAGCTGTATGAGCTCTACGAAGACATTGACGTAGTTCGGCGTATAACTATGCAGCGACTACGCTGGCTGGGTTATGTCCATCGTATGGACGACGAAGCTCCAGCGAAAAAGGTGCTCAAGGCGTGCTCAACGACAACGAGGGAGACCATGATTCCGATGGATGTACCAGACCTAGGAAGCTCTAACCGCACTTGGTGTGCCCAATTGGAGAAGGCGCTCGCAAAGCAGAGGCGCCTAGCGAGAGCTGATGAGGTCGCCGAAACCCGAACACGGGTTGTTATGGCCACCTAAGTAAGTAAGTAAGTATTTAAACTAATTTTAAAGCACTAAATGAGAAATTTAAAAAAAAAATCGATTGAAGTATTCTCTGCTTAAATCTTATGGTTTCTTATAGTTTAAACAAAGTCATAAGCATAAAGTTTTTAAAACTATAACTCACAAGCATCTCCAATTAGCATGATGCATACATTTTTTCATTAAAAATGTAAAATTTTATTATGAAATAAATCATAAATATCAAGATGTCAAAAAAATTCAACAGCAACAACAAAAATGTTTAAAATATAACTTTATTACTTTGGGGAGTACGTGCTTCAAAAGTTTTTAGTTTTGCGTAGAGTTTTTTTTTCTTTTTAAGGTTTTGCTATCATAAAAAAAAAAAAATTACAGAGAATAATTTCTTATCTATAGCAAAATTTCCGTATTTCTGAAAATAATAACCATATAATTAGAATAATTATTTTTCCAATGGTGATATATTTTTTTAACCTTTTAGTATGACTGAGCTTACTTCAAAAACAAGCGAAAATATTGGCTATGAGTATTAGGATGGTCAAGCAATTGATGGTATCTTGTTATTTTAAATAATTTCTAGTTTTTTGATACAAGTATTATTCAAATTGGATGAGCGTAATTGGAACCAATAACAACTACATTTTCATTGAACTGGAAGACTCATAACATAAAACAATTTTTTTTTAACATGATGATAAAAATATATTTTTCAAAAAAACCAAAATAAGTTTATTTATATCTATATATGTGGCGGCCATGGCATAATGGTTAAGGTGCATGGCCGTCATGCGATAGAACCCAGGTTTCAATCCTGTCTGACACAGAAAGCTTTTCACTTGTATCAATTTTTCTGTTCGGCCGTCACCTCACTGCAGACAATGGCAAACCTCAGAGAGTAGAAACTGCCATGTAAAACTTCTTCAGAACATGAGCCGTTCGAAGTTGGCATAAAGCTTTAAGGCCCAGTTCTTGATCATTTGTGCGCAAACATTTCATAACACGCACACTACAATTGATAATTAAAAACTCGGTCAAAGTCCTTGCAAGGGCTGTAATGGCCAATTCCTTTTTTTTTTTTTTTGAAGCAAAGCTTTTTACTCCTCGTTCTGAGATTTGCTTGAGTAAAATCTCAAAAACGAAACTTTTCTTTATTCGACACGGTTTTTCTTAGAATTGATGCTTCTGTTCTGCTTGCTTTCATTAGAACTAGAAAATGTGATATTAGGTGTTAAAAATATTTGGGGATTCAAACTCGTACCCCATTGATTAATAGTTCTATACACTACCCACCAATCCAAAAACCTTCATTACACAGACTCATTGATTCAATATTAAGTATATTGCGGCAAATCACAATATCTATTAATAGATTTTTGTTGTATGGATAGTTGCTAAACTACTTGCTACAAGAGTCATCATCAGTGTTGTCACTTTGCCTGAAATATACTAAATTTACCACTTTTTTACCTCCAATATTCCTAAATCTACCACATTTTTATATCAGACTGAATTTACCGATTTTATAAAAATTACTGCGTAATAACTGCAATATTAGAAATTTTATTACATAAATAAATATATAAAGAGTGGGTGCAGTACTGCTTTAAAAACATTATATTAGAACTATTTGCAATTAAACTAATTAAGCGAAAAAAATGACTTTATGGTTTACATAGTTATTATAAATTTTTTTGATGTAGCTCTTGAGTCGAATTTTTTCGTAAGAAGAAAAATATTCCAACTTTTTTTAAATTCAACCACTCATTTTAGACTCAATCTATCACTATTTAAAATTTTCAACTGACAACACTGGTCATTATCCTTTATCTATTAATATATCATTGTGATTAGCTGCAACATAGCTTCAGTTCTACATAATATTAAATCAATAACCGTGCGTAACAAAGGTGTTTGAATCAGTGGGTAGAGCGATAGACTATGAATCGAAGGGGTCCAAAATCGATACCTACGGTCGGCAAAGAATTTTTTTTTGTTTATGTTTTTGCATAGCGCAAAGGAAAAATTAAATTTTTGAATTTAAAAGTTATTTTATTACACAAAACCATTAAATTATCAAATCTATGAATTATGTATATAAAGAGTGAAACAAATTATCAAATCTATGAATATTGCGAAAAAGCTTCGAATTTCTCGTGTGTCCAACGACGCACCTTTTTTTTTTATAATTCATATCCATGTTTATATCCAAATCCATATCTTTATTCATATCTATATCCATATCCATATTCATTAGGGTGATCCTTATTCCTAAGAAAAATAATTTTTTTTTCCTTTAAATTTCATGGGGAAACACATTATTTGAATACATAACATAAGAAACGAGTAAACATTTTTATAATTTTTCAATGATAAAAATGACAAAACTAGAAGACGACCTCGTACCTACATGAAATCCGGAACTTATAGGTTTTTATGGCCGATAAACACAAATCTGAAGTCAAAAATGGAAAATTCAAAATGGCGGCTGCAATATGACTTACATAACCTAAAACGCACTTATGTTAAATTTTCGAACGCCATTTTGAACCTTTAAACCTGAGTTTCTGCACCTATAAAAAACTACGTGTAACTTAGATTTTTGTCCTCTATCACATATACGAAGCCCATTCAAATTGGCGAATGACACCAAGGTACGTTTTCTTGTGAGAGGGCTAAACTTTGACAACTGGTAGCGACCTCTAAATCATATAAAAAATTAAAGAAAAAATTCCGTTACATTTAGATGTATATAATAATATATAATGACATGCCGCGATGATAATTCAAAAGTCGAAAAATAAGAATCACCCTAATATTCATATTCATATTCATATTCATATTCATATTCATATTCATATTCATATTCATATTCATATTCATATTCATATTCATATTCATATTCATATTCATATTCATATTCATATTCATATTCATATTCATATTCATATTCATATTCATATTCATATTCATATTCATATTCATATTCATATTCATATTCATATTCATATTCATATTCATATTCATATTCATATTCATATTCATATTCATATTCATATTCATATTCATATTCATATTCATATTCATATTCATATTCATATTCATATTCATATTCATATTCATATTCATATTCATATTCATATTCATATTCATATTCATATTCATATTCATATTCATATTCATATTCATATTCATATTCATATTCATATTCATATTCATATTCATATTTTTCATATTCATATTCATATTCATATTTTTCATATTCATATTCATATTCATATTCATATTCATATTCATATTCATATTCATATTCATATTTATATTCATATTCATATTCATATTCATATTCATATTCATATGCATATGCATATTCATATTCATATTCATATGCATATTCATATTCATATTCATATGCATATGCATATTCATATTCATATTCATATGCATATGCATATTCATATTCATATTCATATTCATATTCATATTCATATTCATATTCATATTCATATTCATATTCATATTCATATTCATATTCATATTCATATTCATATTCATATTCATATTCATATTCATATTCATATTCATATTCATATTCATATTCATATTCATATTCATATTCATATTCATATTCATATTCATATTCATATTCATATTCATATTCATATTCATATTCATATTCATATTCATATTCATATTCATATTCATATTCATATTCATATTCATATTCATATTCATATTCATATTCATATTCATATTCATATTCATATTCATATTCATATTCATATTCATATTCATATTCATATTCATATTCATATTCATATTCATATTCATATTCATATTCATATTCATATTCATATTCATATTCATATTCATATTCATATTCATATTCATATTCATATTCATATTCATATTCATATTCATATTCATATTCATATTCATATTCATATTCATATTCATATTCATATTCATATTCATATTCATATTCATATTCATATTCATATTCATATTCATATTCATATTCATATTCATATTCATATTCATATTCATATTCATATTCATATTCATATTCATATTCATATTCATATTCATATTCATATTCATATTCATATTCATATTCATATTCATATTCATATTCATATTCATATCCATATTCATATTCATATTCATATTCATATTCATATTCATATTAACGTCATAATTATTTGCTTTTTTATAAATTAACATTAAATAATAATATGAGGACGCACATATTTATATGACGTGATGGTCATTTTTTAACCTACGGCGGCACATTTTTAACTTAATCAAAATTATAATTTTATTTAAATCAATTCCTAACGAGAAATGAATTCTCATTTATTGTTCATAAATATTTATGAATATATTGAAGAAAAATGTGCGTTAAAAAAGACAATTAATCAATAAGTGCGGTCAAGAATTTTTTTAGCTTAACTCCGCAATTAAAACTTCTAAGATCTGTGATTTAAGAACTAATAATTAAAAAAATGTATTTATAAATAATAATAGCTTTAATCAAATTGTTGTTTTGAATCTAGCAAAATTTAAATAAAAAACATGCAATTCAAGATCTTTAACACGTTTTGCCAATGACCTTCCATAAACAGTAAGTAAGATATTTTTCTGTACGCTGAAGATTGTCTTAATAAATAACAGTTAATTTAAACATATGAAAATATTAAGTAATAAAATATGACAACCAAATAAACAATTTTCAAACAAATAACAAATACAAAAAAAATATTAATTATTAAGAGCTGCAATGTTTTTTTTTTTCATATTGAAATTAATTTGATTACTTTTTTAATTTTTTCTCAAAATAACTCAGAACAAACCCAGCCAACAACTTTGCAACACATACCACATAAGTTAAAAAAAGTAATCATCATTCTAATTGTTAAAACAAAAATACAACATGATCTCAACAATGTTCATCCATAGCTGTTTACTATCTTCTGCTTCATCTGCAATATAACTCCAGCTAAGCCCAACCGTGAAGCTATAAAACACTTTCGTTGAATCAGCTAATGAAGTGAGCAAATTTATTTTGTTTTTGTTTTATTCAGATATAAAAATAAATATGTTTCGTTTTGTTTTGTTTTGGTTTGCTCAACAAGAACCTGAGCTTCAATTGTTTGTTTACGTTTAATTTTTAAATGCTGTTAAGTGCTGAACAGCTGTCATTATTAAAGCCGCTGCTCATGCGCAGTTGTCGCTCGTCGTTGTCCATAAATCTGTTCGTACCCTGTAGGAAAATCAACTAATTTAAAAGTAGTTGATTAAGTAGTTTTTTGTCAACCACAACTAGTTGAAATTCTGACTTTTTTCCATAGAACGAACTAACTTATTTTGTATGGTGATGTCCGCTAAATAAGTCAATTGACTGTCGTCTGCATATATTTTCAACTACTTGTTAAATTAGTTACATTTAAATTATTTTTTTAATTGCTTTAAAATAACCAATTGAAAGCTATTACTGATGGCCAAAAGTTAATAATATTTGATGAAATAACATGGTTAAATATATATAAGCTTGTCATTTAATAAAAATTTTCAATTAAAACATGCCAACATCAGAGTAGTTGCCGCCTTAATATAATTCAAAGTAGTTCATATACTGGTTTATTTTAAACTAGTTTTTTAATTAGTTGTTTTTAAAAACAAGTTAGTTTGTTCCTATAGGGTAGCTAGCTGTCTTAGTGTGTAGTGGTTTGGTAAACATACAAAATCGTGTTGCCGTTGTTAAGACCATTCTTGCTGATCATTGTCGTCATCGTCATCGTCGTCTTCTTCGGCATGAGCAGCATCTTCATTAATTATTTTGTCTTACATTGCGCACCTTCGGTGTTTGCTGTCTAGGCCGTTTCTTCCGGGTTTAATAAATAAAAAAAAAAAATTATTAGGGATTATTATGTTCTGTTGTGTTTGCATTTTAATGTTGTTTTAATAGAAACATGCTGTTTTCCCTGACCTTGAGAAGATCAAATATCCGTTAATAAAGATAGTAATTACAGTTGTTTGGTCTTAGAAATGAAGAGATGTTAGACATTTAGTGCCCAGTTAATTTCCCAAATAGCTGGGATAGCTATCTTTGGATGCCGTCCAGTTGCTGGAGAAAAGTGGTATAAAAATATTTACTTATAAGTCTTGTAAAATTATTAAAAGAAGTCGAAATTATCCTTGACCTATAAAGTGTAAAAAAATACAAGAAATTATTTACAAATACATAAAATAAGCTCTGTCGGTCAATCACTAGCAAAATATTTTGAATATCTTGTTGTTATAATAAATTAACGTGCTATTAAAACTAAAACCCTTATTGGAGAAATATTATATTTATGTATATTTGATCTATGAAATTGAAGGATCTATTGGCATTTTAAGCATACCACCAGCAGTTTTTAGATGAATTACATATGCCAATGATAGCGCAAAACTCAACAACAACAAACAACAACAACAACAATTATTTTCCTGTGTTATATGATTTTGATCAAAAATATTATCTTGCCTTTTGATCAACAGTTATCTATGCAAAAGCACCCGTTTTTGTTTTAATAAAATCGAATTTTATGATTTAACCAAACTCCAATCTGATATGATCCTGTTGTCCATGCCAGAAAATCATGGCGTGAGAATATTTTTTTCTCTGACCACTATTTTCCAAAATAGTGACTTGTATGCCTAAGAGATTGTAACGTTTATTCAAAAATTTTACGAAAACTCAATAGTGGATGCAAATCATACGTACCTATGTCGTTAGCGCACCATTTTGAAAAATAGGTAGGAAAAAAATATCCTCATTCCATGTTTGATGACAAATGAGCAAATAGGGAGACGTGGTGCTCAATTTAAAAATCTGAAAAATATACAGAGCACTTTTTTTGACAATTGGAGCCATCATCAAAACCATCCATCATTGAAATTTGAAAAAAAAGCATATAACTACCACCCCAATATACATACAATGAGGTAGATTTTCACGAAGTTTGAAGGTCTGTATCTTCCAAACGAAGCAAATATCACACTTAGAATTGTACCTGCAAAATAAAGCTATTATATACTTTATGGTAAATAAATTTCACATTATATTTAACCCGTGCGCACCAGAGATATTTTACCCAAAATTCAGCAAAATTCTCAAAACTCAAATTTTTAAGAGCCTGAAAGCAAAAAAGTTGGCCAAAGTGTGCTCCTTAAGTGAAAGCTGAGAAATATAAGTGGCCACAAACGCATAAATCGCTATAAGAAGCAAGGAGAATATGGGCGCCATTTTGAAAGTAGAACAAAAAAAAATTCGTTAAAGCAATTCTGAGATTCAAATACATCGGTTTTGGTCAAATACATTGATTTAACTTTTAAATAATTTATCAACTTTTTTGTTTTGTACTAGTTGATTGGGACTGACTGCTTAGATAACAATTGTGCTATAATCCCAGACCTTTTTCCGGGTAAAAGACCGATTTTAAAAATTACAATTAGAAAATTAGTTAAAATTTTTACCATGTACTCCATCGGCAAAAATACTTTTGAAACTCCCTCCACTGCAGGCCACACAAATACTCGGTTGAACTTTTGACGTTCTTCCTTAAGACTGATCATGACTGATTACGATTATGACAGTGCGACAGCCAAAATGTTAGTAAGATACCGACAAAGATTTTTCATTAATTTAGAGGTCCTAAGAATGAATCTGCCACACAAATTTCTCCATTACGTCTGGATTTTAAGAAAATCGGGATTCAAGGTCTATATAAATTACAACTGGATTTCAAAGGAGCTTGTTCAAAAACAAAAACTTAGGCAAGAGCTATACAAAAAATCAAGAGCTAACCAAGAAGATCGAACAAAGATGACTAAATATAAGTAAGTTTAAAAATAAGTTGAACATCTTATTAAAAGCAACAAACAAAAGCATATAAATGAACAAATTGAAAAATCCGGAAACGCTACAAGAAAACTCTGGAGCATTATTAATACAACGCTTACAAATCACGGTGAACAAACAAATAATTCAAAACCCAAGAACAAACAAGCAATAATTGCAAGGCTGTGTCAAATAATTTTAATAAATACTTCAATGAGGCCGGATTGAAAATAGCAAAAAATATAACAAAAACAAATAAAATCACACCAAATACAGCAAATCCAAAATCCATATTTTTTAAACCAATCACGCATGCCGAAATACAAATCATTACAGCGAAACTAAATACAAATGCAGCTCAAGGGATGGACGAAATATCAGTTAAGGACATAAAGTTTCTTATGCCAACAATTACACACATTTTGGTTAAACTGATCAATAAATGTTTCACAACTGGTGTCTATCCAGAATGCCTTAAAAAAGCAATTATAATACCGGTTTTTAAAAAAGGAAAGAAGGAAATTTGTGAAAACTATAGACCTATTTCAATGCTTAACTCTTTAAGCAAAATATTTGAAAAAGCAATCGGCACAAGAATCGAGAACTTTATCAATTCCACTGTAGGCTTTGACGTGAACCAATTTGGCTTCCTGGAAAAAAGCGGGACGGAATCAGCAATGGAAAAAAATTGATGATAGTTAGTTAGTTAATTAAGTGAGGAGGGAGCAAGTCACCTAGTTACTGCGACCTCAAAGGCCTATTGTAACAAACCTCTATAAGTTATAGTTCATCCCTAATCGTTAAGTGCGTTATGAACCGAGCGATGTCCTTGGGTGAGCTATCCGCTATTAGATGCGGTTCTAGGTACAATGCACCTAAGTAACGATGACGGGTCCTGATTAGACCGTTACAGTGACACAAGATATGCTCTGCTGTTTCTTCATCTTCATTACATAATCTACACAGATCTTCCTGGACTATACCCATGGTTGATAAGTGTTTATTTACAATGTCCAATGTCCAGTTAGGAAACCTGTGACAAATCTGATAGATCTTCCACTTAGAGTCAGGAATTGTTTCGTTCTTTGGAGCGAAGTGGTTGGCATGAATGTTTTCGCCTGTCTGTTACCTTCAGTTTCCCTCCAGTAATGAAGTGCCTCTCTGTTTAGCCACATTTTAATGTTATGGCGCATTGTGCCCCATGGTATCCCGCAGAATGGTTCTGGGCCTATGAAGGACCTTGCAGCCCCTTTCCTGGCTAGTTCGTCCGCGATTTCGTTACCTAAATAGCCGCTATGACCTGGTACCCAAATGAGATGGACTCTGTTATGGGTAGATACCCTGATAAGTAGCTGTAGTCAATCCCATACTAGTTTGGACGTGATTTTATATGCGCTAAGTGCAAGTAGAGCTGCTTTACTATCAGAGTGAATGTAAATGTTTTTGTTTCTAGTGGGACTGTTTACATACTCTCTTAGGCAGATCTCAATGGCGTGGACTTCAGCTTGGAAGACTGAATTACCTGTGCCCATGCTGGCATATATAGATTTTCCCTGCCTTAAGCCAAAAACTGCAGCTCCCACCCCTTCATCTGTCTTTGAGCCGTCAGTATACCAGGCTTGAAAGTCACCAGTGAACCGTGGCCTCTCTTTTCCCTTGTGGTTCTGTTTGGGAAGGAAACTTGGAAGTTTTTGTAGAAGTTGAAAAAAAATGATGATGCTCTAGATAATAAAGAATTGGTTGCAGCTACTTTCATAGATTTATCAAAAGCATTCGATCTTGTCGATCACAAAAAGCTATTGAACCATCTAGCCGACTAAGGTATTCGAGGTTTGCCAAACATGCTGATTGAAAGCTATTTAACAAGCAGGCCATATGTTACTAGGTTAAATGATGTACTGAGTGATGTGCCAATAAGTAAAATTGGGGTTCCACAGGGGTCAATCCTTGGATCAAGACTATACTTACTGTATATAAACAACATTAAAAGCTGTAACTTTAAATCCACTTACAACATTTACGCCGAAACACAAACTTCATTAGAAGAATTAGAAAATATAATAAACCACGACATTAAAAAAATATATTATGAGTGAACTTGTGAAAACAGTGTAAGCATAAACATACCAACTACATAAGCCAACTACATTGTCTTTCGCACATACAACAACATTAATGAAAATCTAAACCTTCAAATAAACAACATCGAGATACAAAGGGTAAAATATATCAACTACCTTGGAATGGTAATAGATGAAGATCTTCACTACGAAAACCACATTAAAGAATTTAAAAACTCTGTAATACCATTAATCATGGCCATCAGAAGAATTGGTAAAATACACCAAACCGCAGCAAAACTCATATATACTGGGCACATACTTACAAGAATACGGTATAACATATGCAGTTGGAGCCAATGCAGAAAATTTCAAATAGAGCAGGTGGGCAGCATGATGAACAAAGCTATCAAAGTGTTATTTAACAAAAATGATACAATCTCTACCAAAGAACTTTATAAAAGAACTAAACAAATGAACATCAATCAGCTAATACCTACTAATGGAAAAATTCAAACATATTCACAAAATCAAAAATAGTACTAAGAAGTCTTAACTTATCCTCACAACCAGAAACAATATTCACCAACACAACACGAGACAAAACCACAATTTTGAGATACCAAAAGCAAGAAAAACTAAGCTAATTCGCAGGAAAGATATTTTCAAGATATAGAAAATCGAACGATGGAGACTCATTATAAACACTTTCATAAATAAGGGAAAAGTTCCAATTGAAATCTTTTGAAGTCAAACTCAAATCAAAATCTTAGAACAAAATATTATGAACAAATGTTAGCTTATTTTATACACTGAAATCATAATTTTAGAGTAGCACTAAACACTACTTAAAACCTTAAAAATTGTGTGCCAAAAATATTTCGTTCGGTATATTTTATACACCTAAAACTTTTTTAAATTTGAAGATACACTGAATTAAGAGCATAAAAACACAATAGGAATTAAGCGTAAAAAATACTTCGTTTAGTGTATTTAATACACTTTAAGTTTACAAAATTTTTAGTGTAAAACAGCAATCTTCTGGGGGGAATTTGTAAATTTATTTATTTACAACGAAAAATTTTCGTTTTTTTTTTTTTTTTGTGTGAGTTTCAAGAACGAGTTTGATAAAATTTTTACGCATAACGCTGTTGGCCTGCATTTTTCTTCCAAAACACTCTAAAGTTAGCAACACTGATGACAATCACCTTAAGTGAACCAAACTAAACGATTTATTTTAAAATATCGCTCATTTTCAGATTATGTGACGCATGTGACCCAATAACAAACCATATCTTCATATCCATATCGAAATGTAGTGAAGTTAAGTCAAGCCAAGCCAAAAACTAAAAACTAGAACAATCCTCCACACCACACTCATATACGTTGTTATTCCAAACAGTCGATTTTATGCATGCATCCAAGCATGGTTAAATGAGTGAATGAATGAATAATTGTGCAATTTTGGAGCGCATTCAGTGTAATTTGAATCCCAATACTGCAGCCGCGAAGCAGCAGTATTAATAGAAGAGCAGCAGCGTTACAAATGCACCGTTTAACCCTAAACAACGAGCCACGGCCAATCGACGCCTCTTACCAACGTCAATTACCCAAATCGAGATGCTGTTATTTGTGGTTTCACCGTCTCACCAGGTTTTTGTATCATCGCACAAGGTAAGTTAGAAATGAACAGATTAATGCATTATGTGACAGTTTTTCAATGCAGTATCGAAGGAATGGATGGACCAGTTGTTGTGTTTTACACATGATTAGAGTTGATTTTTATTAAGTTTAAATTTTATATATCTTCTTTCACATTTCAATAGGAGTAGCTCACTGAGCTTAAGCAATTTTATAATATCACTTTACACAATGGTAACATCATAATTGTTCAAGAATTCTACTACCCAATTTATATATAAAATCGATCGCTTATTCAAAAAATTAACATTATTCTTAATTTTATTGCGTAGTTTTCGAGGTATTTTCTGTTTATTTAGATATTGTTTTTTTAGTCGAATTAAAATATCACGCACAAATAAATTACAAATACCTTGCGAACTTCATACACAAATATAAACATGAAATTATAGGCACAAAATTATCCTATAATTCGTTCATGCAAATCATCTCAATCAAGTGATTAGTTTTTGATTTTGAAGTATGAGGATATTTTGATTTATTCCAAAAAAATTTTTTAAATAAGAAAATAAATTGTAAGAAAATGTTTACAGAATTAAGAAAACCATTTTTTCCCACATATTTTTTTTCAAGGTCATTACTACACAATACTATACAATGCAATATAATACAACACAAAAAAATCTAGAACGAAAAAATCGACATGTTTTAAGATTGTTCACAATGTTATCATTTTCAAATTGTGTTCTTTCATATAAAATTTTGGAATTTTTTATATATTCACATATAAATTGATAGCTTTATGCTGTTATTTCGACAAAATTTGTTGTAAGCTATCTCTTGATCACAAACTGATTTTATATTGAAAACTTTGTTTTTTAAATTGAAAGTTTTTTGATGTGAAGAGTTTTTTAGTCGTGTTGAGCAAATTTTGGCTCGTATTAAAGTTATGAATTTGCGTTCGGAACTGTTAACGTGTGCAATGTTAATGACTGCAATGTTAACGGAAGCAATGTTGCATCGTCACCACTGTAAAGTTCATTACTGTTAACGTAAGCACTTAATAACCACATTTCTGATTCAACTACCAGACAAGCAGAAAACATAGCAACGCTTTTGTGTTTTTTGTATGGGGACCAGAGATCTGCATAAGACCATTCGTCATTTTTTGCCAATCGAATAACATTCTCCGTCAGCCACAATCGCACACAAAATCGATTGTGTTTTTCTCTCTCTCATTCACATTTTTTTCTTCTTTTCTCTCTCTTATTGTTTTGTCCACGGTATGCCACACACAGTTTTCTGTGCGATTATGGCGAAAGCAAAATATACTACGTTTTTGCTACCATTTCGTGCAGACAATGTTCCTTTATGCAATCGATTCAATAAAACGGCTACCCTCTTAAGGATACTTATATGTGGTCTTATTTGCATTCAAAATTAGGAATATCCCATAAAGTCGGTTAGCTTTGAAATTCATTTATGAACATTTCAGTAATATTTTTACTCCAATGAATATCCATTACCTTATCTCTAATAAGGTAAAAAAATTATTGTAAATTTTATAGAAATATTTTAAAGAATCTTAAATAAATCATCACAATTTACTAAGTAATAATTTTCCTGTAGGTCCTACTCTCCTTTTCTTTTGTTTTGTCGGTCTCGAATGGTTTAGGAAACAAAAATCGTGAAAGTTTGCAAAATTTATCTTTTTTTCGTATACGAAAATATCCGTATTTTTATACAAAAGTGTTGTTCTAAGAATGATTGTTTAAATACAATATTACCTGCAAAATTCTATTACTAACTTGAAGAAATGTTCCCGCGATTCTTAATAAAAAATTGTTCTTGAATTGATTATTATAAAGTTATTACAAATGTACATATTTTGTCATAATTCAAGTTCAACATGGTTAAAGCCGTTTTTTTCACAATAATTTTGTAAACAATGTTTTTCCTCGTTAATTTCAACATGTCGAAATTTTGTGGAATAAGATTGTACGCACCAGAGATCTGCAATAAGTCAAGTTTTTGCGACTTGTAGTTACTCGTGCAAAACCAAGTAGTAATGCGTTCACATCAAACAACAACCACCAATACTACTTGAAGCACTCTTGCCACAGAAAGTAACACAAAATTCAGGAATTCAGCTCATCGAACGTCAAAATACGACCAAGTACTCTTCAAAATCAAACTAGTTGTTGGAAATCATACCAAATACTCATAGCTCAAGCCAGGCCCGTAGACAAGGGGGCTTTTAGGTGTAAGCCCCCTCCCCCCTTTAGGGTCCAGAAAGTATAAAGAATTAACACAAATGAGACTATTTAATTCAAAATGTATTTTTTTTTTTTTAAATAAACTGTGATAATGATGTTAATTTTCTTGAAAACTTCACTTAATTATTGAAAAATTTTTTTGGCCAAATGAAAGATTAATTTTGCTTATAAGAGTCACAATCATTATATTGGAATTCATCTCCAAGGAGTTGGTATATTAAAAATCAGTTTCAGTGCTGAAAAAGTCCCTGATATCCAGTAAAATATATATATGAAAGTTATACCTAGAACGAATATAATTTTGTAAATTGAAGAAAATTAGCTTGACATTTTTTATGCCATATCTACCCAGCAAACCATAGTTGACGACTATGTCGAAATTCCGACTAATTCGTCACTATTTTGAGCTGTCTTAAGGGGTTACATGACATTGGCAGTTTTTTGAAATCGAATTTTGTATTTTAGTAAATATTCTTAAGATTCTAAGAAAAAAAATTCTTACGGGTTCAAAAGTTACAGCCGGATTAGTGAGAGCGCATTTTTAATTTTTGCGCTACCTACGTACGGCAGCTGGTATATACATACTTGTTTTACTTGCTACCTGACTTTTGGTGGTTGTTATTTCGTACCTACTTGAAGGGTGAAGGGTGAAGCCCGAATTGCTAAGCGATTGCAAAAAACTATAAGAAACAGCACAACACAAGATAACGAAGGCATACAGTACGAAGCAGGCGTGCCAGATTGAAGATAACCTTTTTTTTCTTTGTTCACAAACTTTGAACGCGTTTATCTCGAAACCATGTTTTTCGTACTGGTTGCGGCACTAGCGGGTTCATTTTTTGACGAAATTTTTTTTTTTGTATATTTTCAAACTTGATTCGCTATCGTATGACACGAGCTTTTTTTTTGATTTTTTATAAATTTTTAAAGTCAATATGTTTTTCGAAAAAACACTCTTTCAAATTTGGAACATCACCAAAAATTGAAAAAAAATTTAAAAAAAAAGCTCGTATCATACGATAACCAATTTTGTTAAGATTTAAAAAAGGCATTTATTTTTCCAAATCGGACAATTTTTGCCACTCCCAGCGCTGCAACCACGAGGCTCCGTTTTTTCTCTGCCGCCCGTTTGGAGCTCTATAAAACCATGTTGGAGTGAAAAATATATTTTTTTGAATTTTATTTCTTGTAATTTGTTCAATTCTCTACAATAATTAAATTCTTAACGAAATCGTAACAAACATTTCACAATCTTTCCGATTTCGGAATCCAATTTTGTTACGAAATCGTAAAGAATATCGTATGAAGCGGTTGACACGACTTCGTAACGATTTCGTAACGAGTCTTAACGAAAATGTTACGAAAAAGTTACGATTTCGTTCAGCCAGTTCGAAAGAAAGGAAAGTTTACTCTACATATTTGCATTTCAATATGTTTTACAAACAGTCGCATAACGAAATTCTTTATTAATTCGTATAAAAAGTGAAACTGTTCCGATATTTGCGTTACGAAATTTAACGACTTCTTTAAGACAGCTCGATATAGTTATGAATTCGTCGGAATTTCGACAAAGTCGTCAACTATGGTTTACTGGGTAAGCTTATTAGACCCAAAACTTTTGAAAAGCATTCATTTGAGTGGGTTTTTTTTTCATTATTAAAAGTGTAAAAAATATATGAACCACGAAATTTAACACACTATGGGGTATTCCACGTAAAGCGAATGACAAAAATTTTGACATCTAATCTTTCCAACTTGGCACAAAAATTTAGCCCAGTGCGAAGCCTTTTCCAAATAACAGGTTTCAGAAAATCACCTTAAGTCTAAATATGAAAAAATTTTTGTAAAACATTTTATACAGTCCAATTTTATAGTGATTTGATGATTTTATAATCATGTTACCAAATTTTCATAAAAAATGCTTCAGCATTTTTAAAATGTTTATTTTTATTATATTAAAAAATTAAAAAACAATTTAGAAGTTCAAAAAATTCTGTTTTCAGTGTTTTTAAAATGCAAATAATTTAAATATAAATCCACAACCGATTAAATTCTTAAATATTCAAAAAAAGTTACTGTTTCTTTTTATAAAAATTTATCTAGCAGAGTAATTATTTTAATATTAACATGAACTTATTTTCATGTGATATCTTATATAATAAATTGGGTATAAGATACCGGTGCTGTGCAAAAACCAGTATTCGAATTACGGTTTTTGAAAAATAGTCTGAAATTTAAATGTGACTTTATCGGAGTCGATTTCTCTAATCAAAAAATTTTAATAAGCAAAATATATATATAGTAATTGTTATTGGAATTGAATCATGAGAAAATGAAACTGTTAAATTTTTAAAGATCTTCAAATATTTTCTTTTGAATTTATTTAAATTATCGAAATCATTTTCGAGAACAGTAATATTTTAGCCCTTAACGATAACTCGAACTAGGCTTCACACAGATTCAAATAGTTGTACACAAGCTGGGGATCAACAAAAGCGTAAGATAGCCAAAAAGAAACCAAATCTAAAGACTAACATTTTTTTTTCTCTCGTTTATATGGAATGTCCATAAAAGTTGTGAATACAGCTTCACCAGCTGAACTTATTAAAAAATGTTTGCATTTTTCATAGCTGATTTTAATAAACTGCAAGGAATCTACCATATTTTTACCGTTCACATTACTATTGTTGAATTAGTTAAATTTTGTCCAAGACATTTTTACTGTTTGTGCTAGTTTTCGGAATAATACTTTTTAAAAGATATTAAAAATTCTCAATTTGGACCATTTTTCAACAACCTATAGGCAAAAATTAAAACACTTAGTACTCAAAATTGATTTGTAAAAAAAAAAATTAAATAAACTCTTCTCATCTATCTTATGGTAATCTAAAAACAGGCATATTCACAAATAGTCTTAAAAGAAAACGAACTTGCTTAAAAATTTTCATATCCATTCTTTCAGTTATTACTGGTATCTACTTATAGATTTTTTTATCAAAATCCCCCCTAAGGTAAATCCTGGCTACGGGCCTGGCTCAAGCAAAAGTCCCATAGCACATTGTGACTACTTGCGTATTATTGTTATGGAAACGCGTTGGTTGTTTCTGAACTTACGTTCTGTTCTTGTCGCTGCTAGAAGAAGACAAGGGTTACCACCGGATTATAAAAAAAATATAAAAAAATATGATATAAAAAATTTACTTTTACTTTAGATGCGGTACACATTTTTTTTATGAAACTCTGCGGTGCGTTTTAAGCAATGGTGTAAGAAATAAAATAACACACCTTGTATATAAAGTCAACTTCTCCGAGAAATTATAAAAAAAAAATATATCTATACTATTAATAAATCTGTAGCCACTTTTTATGTTCACTCATCACGTTTAAACGACAACTCAGATTTTTATAAAATTTTGTACACATTTTTATAGGTCAGCAGAGAGTGCAATAGGATACTTTATTTTAACCCTTTAACAACCAATGTTACTATATGGAAACGTATGCGTTTCGAATTTTCATTAAATACTGCATAATATTTCAAAAGTTTTAGTGCCAGTTTTTTAAAAAAAGTTAAATTAGCATGCAATAATAACTTATTTCTGCTCAATGGCATACATAGTTTTCACCAAAATGTTGCTTCAAGTCTAAAAATGTCTGTTTTTTATGGTTTTCTTTCGGCCCTAATGGATTAAATTGCACTTCGGTTAAACGAGAACAAAATCAATAAACGCTTTTAAATTTCCTTCAATTTGATACCAAAATCATGTATGTAGTTTGAAAACTGTGAAAAATTTTAGTACCAGATCTTTTTAGTATTAATTATAAGCTGAGAATGAGAGAAAAACGACTTGAAATTCACACTTTTAGCTTTGAAGGCAAATATTTCAGTCAGTTTGCAATGGATTTCAATAATTTTTTTTGAAAAATGTTGTTTGTTAAAATATCCTTCAAACATAAGTTGAAATTTTTACTAAACCAAAGTATTAATATTTTTAAAAATTTTTTTAAAAAATGTTCAAAAATTTTTAGTTTAAGCCAAAAAATTGGATAAAAGTTGTTTTTGTTGTAAAAAAAATTAAATCCAAAATTTAGGTTTTCGATTTCCTATCAGATGATATAACAATCTTAAGGTTAATAATTTGTAGTATTACTTAAACAATAAAAAATCGTTTTGGTAGCGAAAAATCAAGCCTATCCACTATCAATTTTTGAATGAAAACTTTTTGAAAACCCGGCGAAGCGGCGGGTTTAAGCTAGTCAATTAATATGTCGTTTGTTTGCTACAAAAATTATATAAAACAAAAGTGTTGACCTTAATTTCGTATCGCATTGTGTAGTGTTACCACATACTTAAGAACCTACAAGTAATGCAATAATAACATAAATCAAACAATTTTTTACTTATGCCAAGGTGGCAGTCCTGAAAAAAGTGATGCTTCATTCTCGTTTCATTCTCGAACATGTTCAAACTCTTTTGTATGCAACTTGTTGGTAGCACGTTAAGATCATCCCGACTACGTACGACGGCGAGTCAGAATATGAAGCAAACTGAAAATATTGAAATCAAGTTGCGTGTTAGAAGTATAGCAACATTTTTTAAAAGTATGAATGAATAGTAGTACTATACGAAATGATGCGTATATACTCGAGTCTAATCTGTTTATAAAATTAAAATTTTCACTGAAATTTCAAACATTCACTATTTTTATCTCGTAAACCATTCGATATCGACAAAATTGCATCAATTGGTTAAAGAGGCCCATATGCATATAATAAAAATAATACAAAAAGTATTAAAGCGTAAAATTATGCCGCACTTTCTAACACACTATCAACATTATTAACTCTAATTATATTAAACTAAAAAAATTAATGCTTACAACGCATATGCAAATATGTACAAATTGTATGTAATGCGCTTTTACACAATTTGAAGTAATAATTCAATAATAAACAACAAACATCACATTACTGATCAATTCAAATAGTACATTTTCGACTACAGTGCAGTTTTATTACTACTTAACGTAAAACATCAAGATAAAGCAACCGTGGTCCAAATTGTTTTCAGCTTCGAACCGTGAACATATTAGGTGTGTTTCCGTACTCACACTGTGTAACTTGTGGGACACTATTTTCTGTGTCCGTACTTTCTGTGCTTAAAATGGGAGAAGAAGAACAAGCATAAAACAGCTCTCTCGAGCACATAAAGTGCACAGAGAGTGCTAGAACTCAAGACTCCGAGTAAAGTAAGAACAAGCATCAAGAAGAATAAGCATAAACTTCACAAACAAATTTACGATAATTTTAATTGGCGCAATTTTCGTTTGACATGTCTGCAGGCAAAATCAGCTGTTTTGTGCTTGAAACTTACTAGAAGCTGTTTCCGTACTTTTGCAACTATTCTCACATTTCATTTTTACTCTCTCATTTTGAACTTACACAAATCTTACACAGTGTAGAGTACGGAAACACACCTATTTTGTCGGTTGCTTGGAAATGTTCGGATGAAAGAGAAGCTCTCTCAAATTCCGGTTTTTTCTTTTACCCTCGAATACAACAAGAAATTGTCCGTGACGGGCTAAATGTGGCAAGCCACTAATCAGAGATTGCCACGATTGCGAATCGATGCAAAGGCACCATCCATACAAACAGACATTCGGATCATTCGCTTAAAGCTCAGGTGTGCTGCTACATGAATTTTTGTTGCTTTCGTACTTCCCCAATAGGCAACGAAGCTAGGTCTCTTCTAACGGAGGCGCGCATCTACTTCTACTTTTGGCGGTAAGACACATGACATCCTCGCTGCTTCAGCGAGCGCTTCTATGAGGCCTAATTTTTCGCTACCCAGGGCAGTACAACAATTATATTTTTTTAAAAAAACTGGTTCTGCTTATATTTCAGTGTTACTTTTTCGTTGACAGTTAAAATATATATTAGTTCAAAAATACTGAATAATAATCAACGTCATGACTTAGAAAAATTCTTATCTGACAAAAATATGTTAAATAAAATAAAATCACAGAATAGGTAGATACGTAAAAAGAAATAAAACAAAAATATTTTTTTAATTGTTTTGGTTAACTTCTTCTTTAAGCCATTCTAAAGGAGTGCTTATAGCAGGCCTCTTTAAAGCAAGGAGAGCGGAAGGCCGACATGCAGTTTAAGGCCTGTTAGTAGCCCTTCGAAGACCTACCAATGCCTACTGGGTCCTTGCCGTTTTCTAGCAGCGTCTTGGTAAACAAACTAGTATTCATGGCAGAATTATAAGGTAGGGCCGACTCGGAGAGGAATGGATTAGAAAGCAGAATAAAGCGAGATAGATGTCAAAATCAGCTGTTCATCGTGAATTTCTTTATGCTCACGTTTCGCAGTTGTTTTTAGGTTAAAACTGTTACAAGTTTTTTTTGCAATTTTAAGATTTCTTTCACATTTTATAGTTTTTATTGCACTTTTTTTATAATATTTTCACTCAAAATAGCACAAATTTAACACCCGCGGCCGTACTGTTTGCAACTTGGAAGCATTAAATATTTTCTTCATTTGCAATTTCTACGAAATTCGTCGTTTTGACATGTATCTTCCTTTACATTATCCACTCTTCGTTGACGCGTGACAGCACTCAGCGAAGCGGCCCTACCTTATCATTGTATCATGCTAGTACTGAATGTATTATTTATGCAGTTTACAATTTTTCCTTGTTGCGAATGGATATAACAGCATGAAGTTGTGTCGTGCGCTCGTACTATATGGCATTCGTATCCACAGCGATTTTTACATATATTAGCGCAATAATTTTATTTAATGGTAGAAGTGTTGAGAAGAAATGTTGAAAGGTAATAAATAATAGGAGCTGCTGATAAATTTGACCCATCTAGGGATCAATTTGGAAGAGATATGAGCTATAACCGAACATTTTTGTGTTTTTTGTATAAAGACCCCAGAAAAGTGCCAGGTAGGGGCAAATAAAAACGAAAATATAATAAGACCAGTTCATGTATTGAACCCTCGTGGGATCAATTCGGGCCAGAAGAGTGCCAGGTAGAGAATAGTTTGGTTGAGAAGAAATGTTGAAGGGCAAAATATCATAAGACCAGCTCATATATTGACCTCTCGTGGGATCAATTCGGGAGAGATATGAACTGTAATCAACAGTTTTTGTGTTTTTTGTATGGGGAACCCCAGTAGGGTGGCAGATAAGGGCTAGGTTTGTTTAGAAGAAATGTGGAAGGATAAAAAATAATAGGACCAGCTCATATATTGGGAGGTAAATTAGGATAAATTAGGGAGAAATTTTATTTATTCGTAAATTATATGATCTATTCAAAAGAAAGTTACTCGAAAAGAAAGAAAGAAAAATACTCAAAAAAGATTTAGCGATAAATTTGACGATGTATCTATGATACTAGGTGGAACTTGAACTTTCCAGATGATAAAAACAATCGAATACTCAGTACTGTTAAATATAAAACGACAATATTATCGATGTTTTTACACGACACCTACAGAAACTCCAATCAAACATTTTTTTCTTACTTTAGTTACCATAAACCAGTTGTATCCTTTTTAGAATATAAAGATACTAGTATAAAAGCTCGTCTGTAATTATTTGACTGTTATTATTTTTTGCCACTATTGCAGTGCCTTTACAACAAACTGTTCTGAAAAATTTTAAGCCTGAAAGTATGCACATACATAAAAGGCAAGCATGTCACTGATAAGCATCAAATGAATTTTCTGTGTTACTTTCAGGGTAAACATTATATATTATGATGAATGTGAAATATGAATGATTTAATACTGCAATTAATTTAAAAATTTAAAAAACAACACTATTCTTTTATAGCCTTACGGTATTTATAGCTTTAACTTTTTCTCTTCAGTTGGCAGTCCACACATTTTTTTTTTTTTTTGTAAAAGCATTAACTTTAAGAAAAGAATGTGGGAAAAGCGAATTTTTAATTTTCTTAACTTTTTTTAATATGCCAATCAAGCAATTTTCAATGAAGTGTCATTGGAATTAAATCCGATTCCGACGTGAGTCGAATTTCAGAACATGCCTGTATATCTTTTAGTTTTTTAAGCTTTGATAATTGCATAAAATCTAATGATTTTATAGAGATAATTTGTATGAACGGTCTAAAGCTAATTTTAATACCTTTCATTTGATCGGCATCGATTGTTTTTATTAAAATACTAGCTTAAACCCGCCGCTTCGCCGGGTTTTCAAAAAGTTTTCATTCAAAAATTGATAGGGGGTAGGCTTGATTTTTCGCTACCAAAACGATTTTTTATTGTTTAAGTAATACTACAAATTATTAACCTTAAGATTGTTATATCATCTGATAGAAAATCGAAAACCTAAATTTTGGATTTAATTTTTTTTACAACAAAAACAACTTTTATCCAATTTTTTGGCTTAAACTAAAAATTTTTGAACATTTTTTAAAAAATTTTTAAAAATATTAATACTTTGGTTTAGTAAAAATTTAAACTTATGTTTGAAGGATATTTTAACAAACAACATTTGTCAAAAAAAATTATTGAAGTCCATTGCAAACTGACTGAAATATTTGCCTTCAAAGCTAAAAGTGTGAATTTCAAGTCGTTTTTCTCTCATTCTCAGCTTATAATTAATACTAAAAAGATCTGGTACTAAAATTTTTCACAGTTTTCAAACTACATACATGATTTTGGTATCAAATTGAAGGAAATTTAAAAGCGTTTATTGATTTTGTTCTCGTTTAACCGAAGTGCAATTTAATCCATTAGGGCCGAAAGAAAACCATAAAAAACAGACATTTTTAGACTTGAAGCAACATTTTGGTGAAAACTATGTATGCCATTGAGCAGAAATAAGTTATTATTGCATGCTAATTTTACTTTTTTTAAAAAACTGGCACTAAAACTTTTGAAATATTATGCAGTATTTAATGAAAATTCGAGACGCATATGTTTCCATATAGTAACATTGGTTGTTAATGGGTTAAAATAAAGTATCCTATTGCACTCTCTGCTGACCTATAAATATGTGTACAAAATTTTATAAAAATCTGAGTTGTCGTTTAATCGTGATGAGTGAACATAAAAAGTGGCTACAGATTTATTAATAGTATATATATAGATAAGTTTGATATTGATTTACTGATTTGGTGAAGAAACAAAACATTATGTATAGCTTTGTTAACATGTGTTACATATTTTTTAAATAACAGCTGGTCACCTTATAACACTTTAGCTTCAACCCCAATAAGAATTTCTGTTGCTGCACTTAAAAATACTTTGTCGTTGCTTACACTGTGCATTTCCACCTATTTGGAAAAAAATCTCAAATATAATAACAACAAGAACAAAAGTCAGCTGTACCAAATTTAGACATTTATAATAGAAAAAAGTATTCTCTATTTTGCGCGCTTTCTTGCCCCCTTTATGGTTAATATGTCAACCAGCTAACAACAGTCACAAACGTGCTGCTGTCAACATAATTTTTTATTTTTTTTTTTTTTTTTTGTTTTAGGATGCACACAAAATCAGTGTTGCTTCTATTCCATGCATTTTTTATATTTTTTTTTTTTTTACATCTTCCACCCATCATTTCGAAGCTGCTCCCTTTTTAGTGTTTTAACTTTGCTTTTATGGGAGCAGGTTTTTTTATCCAATTCTTCCGAAGCTGACTTAACTCAAGTCTGAAGGGATTTTGTAAATGTGGAGGTGTTTTTGTTGTTGTTGAGTTTTTGTAGCCTCTTGCTTTTCATCATTTTAACTATGCACTCGAATGATTTTGGTGTTTTTTATTTATATTTTTTTTTTTCAAATTGCAAACTCAAAGTTCAATACAATTGAAGCGCGATATCGCTGCTTTAATACAATGGGGAAAGTTTTGAATAGTAAAAAAATAAGGCAAAAATAAAAACAGTTGGAACTGGTATGAGACAAAAACGTATTTGATAGACACAATTGAATAAACTATTCGATTGAAGCGCATTTGAAAATGTCAAAATGTCTTGACATCAATTTTTTTTGTCTCAATGATTTTCCATTTGATATGTTTTTCCTCATGACTGGTTGTTGGTGGATTACTAGGTGTAGGATTTTATTTGTTTTTTTTTTCTATTTTGTTCTGAACCTTATCTGATATAGTTGGATATGGGTCAGAGTTTAAGCTTTTTCTTTAGATATATTCAAAGAACTTGCTGTGTGTTATATTGTGTCGTATTAGAAATTGCTGACGGTAGGCATTCAATATTCAATAAACATTGGCATGTCATTGGGAAGAAGACCTTTATTCTCGCTACGAAAAGTGATTTAAAAAAGCACTTTGCTCTCGCTACGAAAAATGATGCATAGGAACCCAAAATAGGCCACAAGGCTATTGCAGAGCTTTTGTATAAGTGTAATGCGTCTATTCCAATATCGTCTTCTAAAATTTCAATATCTTCTTGTAACGGCAATCTTGACAAATACTTCTCTCTAGTGCATAGTGGAAGTAGTTTCCTTGATTGACTTCACGCGTGCAAATAGTCGTATTATTCTGCGCCCTTGAAAATAAAGTTTTTGTTGCTGAGGGCATTTTTAAGCCGACTCTTTGTAGAATTAGCAAAATGCCATCACTCGTGTCTCGCCTAACTTTAAAATGCACTACTCATTCCCAAATTTCTTTTTGAATGTCAATTTTTGACGAAATTTATATTGTTCTTTCGCATTCTATATTTTCACTATTGGCATTTTGTATGGAATCCACACCACCATGGATGAAATCTGATAAAACTTGTGGTGTTTTATTTTCTACAGCACTTTGCATATAATCTGCCATGCTATGTCCACTTCAATTTTCTGCTGCTGTTGCGCCTTCTTCGTTTGCACCTGCAAGCGCTACTTAATTTTTTATGGTGTATATTTCTGCCCATTCTAGTCTTTTAAAATTTAACCTTTAACTTTTTATAAAAATATTACTTTAAAACAGTTTATAAACGTTTTTTACTTTTCAATATTTTTGACTATTTTGCTGAAACACTTTCACGAATTAAACTTCCCGCGCATGCTAGTGATGAGTAATGACAAGTAGTGATGAGAAAAATACATATATTGAACTAGTACGACAGCAACGACATGATTTACGAACTACGAATAGTCAAATTTGGAGAAATCGTGAAAGCAAAGCAATTTTTTAAAGCTTAATGCGTTGCGAGAGCAAAGCACTTCTCAAAAGCATTATTCATAGGCAGAGTGATGCCCTTTTTACTTGCTTTTTAATAAAGCACTTTGAAATTTCCGATAGGGAAACTACACTACAACAAAAAAATACCTACACAAGCTGTTAAATTTTGAATTTGTTGTTGAATTGAACTTCACCCGACGACACCATCGGGTGAAGATTATACATACACTGTAGTACTATGTAATAATATATGTGCGTTTGAGCTCTTGATTTTGATTGGTAATTTTCATAAATGAATCTTTTTTATATCCTTATAAAACATATTCTGGTCTATACTGTTAGAATCATTTCAAAACTGGCTTTTTTCTTAAACAATATGGTGTTTGGAAAATGTTGATTTTTGATTAATCATAAGAAACTCGCTCAAGTTCTTTCAAGGGCTGAAATAACCAGATGGTTTTTTTTTTAATATAACTCAGATTTGAGATATCTCTCGAAATAGATTTAATATATCTTTCGCAAATACTTCATACGTACGTATTTTTTTTTTTTTATTTCCAAAATTTTTCCGGTCCAAATAATATCTAGAAGCTCCTGACCAAATGTGCAAATTGTACTCCATTTTCGGCCTTATGTATGAGGTATAGATCATTCGAAGATCAGATGGAGTGAATTATCTTTTGCACCGTTTTAAGAAACTTAGGCACTTGGCCGCTTCTTTTGACACATGGAAAATGTGATCATTCCAACGAGAGTCTGATTGCATCGATATGCCCAGAACGACAAGAGCGTCTGACTCCAAGAAATCTACACCATTCATATTCAGGGGAGCTAAGAGAAATTTCACTCGCTTGTGAGTTAACAGGCAACACTGCGTCGTAATTGCATTAAACTCTACTCTATCAGCAAGACAGAGATTTTTTCAAGTCATTACTGACTGTGTCATTAATATGTTGCCTCTTTCTCTCAATCTCCAGAGCTCGGGAGCTCTGGAGTTTTTGAAAGAATATAAATAACAAATGCTGCTACCGTCCGCAAACGAATAAAGTGGGTTCTAAGTTAACGTCAGAAGTTCGTTGATAAAAACCAAAAACAAAGTTGGCGATATAACCAAACCCTGCGGTGGTCCTGCGTTGAAGGTGTGCGTACTGAACGAAATGTCGTCAATTACGATACGGAAAGTTCTCTCCTTAAGGAAGCATGTCATGCACCGAGCAAAGTTTCTACCGACACCATATGCAGTTAGTTTTGAGATGAGCGCTTTATGACACACTCGGTCATTTCAGCATTTGAAAGAACTTTGACCGAGCTTCTTATGATCAATTGTGTTGTGTGTGTAGTGAAATGTTCGAACACAAATGATCGAGAACAGATCGATCGATTGAGAACAGAAAAAAATGTCTGTGTCAAGTGGGATTCGAACCAGGGTTCTCTGGTGTATGGGACACACACTCTAACCACTGCGCCACGGCCGCCACAACTGGTGATCAGCCAGACTTATAATAAAAACTCTTTATTATTACTTTTTATATCTTTATTATTTGCATTATTATAAGAATTATAACTACTTTATAGGTAAGGTTTTTGCTCTGTTAATGTTCATCCACTATAAATTCTCCATTTGCATCGTTCCACACGGGAAAACGTATCTTGTGACGATCGGAGCTCTTTTGATATTCAGCAGAACTCATAAAATCATCAAAATCTGTCTCACGTTTCCTGCGCTTGACACTATAGAGAGTCAAAGGTTTAGAGCTAACAGCGGCAAGAAAAATTGCAAAAAACAATAAAATTATCAACTTGGATTTAAACAAACTCATTTTAAGAGAGAACAAAAAATATTTAAACGTATAACTAAACAGTTTCAAATGAAATGCTAGACTGATAATGTAATTTCTGCGAATTTTATTCAGTTGTGAAAAATATTTGAAAAAAATAGAGATGAACAGTCATTCCATTGAATAGAGATTGATTAGAGAGTTCTTTTAAAATTTTAAAAAATAATGATTCATTAGCAGCATACTTTTTGATATTTCTATTGACTCAGTTGCTCAACAATCTGAGATATCTGTAGTATCATTTAATATATTTATATCAAGAAGAACATTCATAGAAGATCATTTTATACCAACAAGAAAAAATTCCACATTGATATTTGTTATTGTTTTTTTTTTATTAAGTCTGAGATAAATAGAAAGAAGAACAACCTTTTTAAATATAAATTTTTGACAAAAGTTCCTAAGCTATGCTTATAAATTATAAATCATTTAAAATATAATCAAAAATGCAATCTTGAATTTAGATTCTTTTTACAACAAAAAGAAATTTTGTGAAATATAAAAAAAAAACATTTAGAAATGCTCTGCAATCGATGCTATTAAGATAAGTTTCATTAAGGGGTTACATGGCATTGGAAGTTTTTTGAAATCGACTTTTTTTTAATAATTTTGTATTTTAATAAATATTCTTAAGAAAAATTCTAGAAAAAATTCTAAGAAGAAAAAATTTCATGGAAAAATTCCTACGGGTTTAAAAGTTACAGCCGGATTAGTGAGAGCGCATTTTTAATTTTTGCGCTACCTCCGTACGGCAGCTGGTATATACTTGTTTTACTTGCTACCTGACTTTTGGTGGTTATTATTTCGTACCTATTTGAAGGGTGAAGGGTGAAGGGTGAAGCCTTGAAGGGTTGCTAAACGATTGCAAAAAACTATAAGAAACAGCACAACACAAGATAACGAAGGCATACAGTACGAAGCAGGCATGGCAGATTGAAGGTAACCTTATTTTTCTTTGTTCACAAGCTTTGAACGCGTTTATCTCGAAACCATGTTTTTCGTACTGGTTGCGGCACTAGCGGGTTCATTTTTATAAGAATTTTTTTTTTATTTTTTTAAACTTGATTCGCTATCGTATGACACGAGCTTATTTTTTATTCGATTTTTTATGAATTTTTAAAGTCAATATTTTTTTTCGAAAAAACACACTTCTAAATTTGGAACATCACCAAAAATTGAAAAAAAATTTTAAAAAAAGCTCGTGTCATACGATAACCAATTTTGTTAAGATTTAAAAAAGTCATTTTTTTCCAGATCGGACAATTTTTGTAACTCCCAGCGCTGCAACCACGAGGCCCCGTTTTTTTCTCTGCTGATAGCTTGGAGCTTTATAAAACCATGTTGGAGTGAAAAATATATTTTTTGAATTTTTTTTCTTGTAACTTGTTCAATTCTCTACAATAATAAAAAAAAATTTTGGAAAAATGTTTGTTTTTGACTGAGTTATGAATTTTTTAAAAAAGGTCTGTTTTCTCTGCAGCGAATGTCATGTCCCTCCTTAATTACTATTATCGAAAGAATATTAATTCCATCTTATGAGTTAAAATTTAAAGTAGATTCTTTTTATATAATACATAATACATAATACATAATACATAATACATAATACATAATACATAATACATAATACATAATACATAATACATAATACATAATACATAATACATAATACATAATACATAATACATAATACATAATACATAATACATAATACATAATACATTATACATAATACATAATACATAATACATAATACATAATACATAATACATAATACATAATACATAATACATAATACATAATACATAATACATAATACATAATACATAATACATAATACATAATACATAATACATAATACATAATACATAATACATAATACATAATACATAATACATAATACATAATACATAATACATAATACATAATACATAATACATAATACATAATACATAATACATAATACATAATACATAATACATAATACATAATACATAATACATAATACATAATACATAATACATAATACATAATACATAATACATAATACATAATACATAATACATAATACATAATACATAATACATAATACATAATACATAATACATAATACATAATACATAATACATAATACATAATACATAATACATAATACATAATACATAATACATAATACATAATACATAATACATAATACATAATACATAATACATAATACATAATACATAATACATAATACATAATACATAATACATAATACATAATACATAATACATAATACATAATACATAATACATAATACATAATACATAATACATAATACATAATACATAATACATAATACATAATACATAATACATAATACATAATACATAATACATAATACATAATACATAATACATAATACATAATACATAATACATAATACATAATACATAATACATAATACATAATACATAATACATAATACATAATACATAATACATAATACATAATACATAATACATAATACATAATACATAATACATAATACATAATACATAATACATAATACATAATACATAATACATAATACATAATACATAATACATAATACATAATACATAATACATAATACATAATACATAATACATAATACATAATACATAATACATAATACATAATACATAATACATAATACATAATACATAATACATAATACATAATACATAATACATAATACATAATACATAATACATAATACATAATACATAATACATAATACATAATACATAATACATAATACATAATACATAATACATAATACATAATACATAATACATAATACATAATACATAATACATAATACATAATACATAATACATAATACATAATACATAATACATAATACATAATACATAATACATAATACATAATACATAATACATAATACATAATACATAATACATAATACATAATACATAATACATAATACATAATACATAATACATAATACATAATACATAATACATAATACATAATACATAATACATAATACATAATACATAATACATAATACATAATACATAATACATAATATATATTAGGTATTTACAGTAATATTTCCAAATTTTTCGAAAATGTGGTTTTCTTTTACACAATTTCTTAATTTTTCTTACACACCTATGAAAAGTAGCTGTGTTTTAAGTAATTTCTTCAATATTTTATTCTTATAACCGGAAGTATGAAGTTGGAATCATTTTAAAATTTTAAACTTAATCTCAACAAAACCAACCGAAACAATTTCTACCAAGTTGAATGAAAGATTCAGAATTCCTAAAATCTTTACATAATATAAAGTAATGAATGCTTTCTGCCGGGTGTTATGCAAACCCTTAGGCTGTTATAATGAGTCGCTTAAGTGTGTCGCTCTGAAAAGATTGTTCCACTTCTGCCAGCCTTAAATAAGGCAGTAAAAAATGAAGCCGTTGACACAAAATTTGGCCAGTCTGGCAGGCAGAGCAAAAGATGACTTATAATGCAAAAAAAATTGTGTCGAGAAGGTGTCAAAAAGACGTTGGAATCTGAAAGATTCAAAGCATAGAAGCAAATTCACTCGTAGCTTCATAGAAAATTTTTATATTATTCTAATTTACACCACATTTTAGAATAGCTTAGTAAACACAATTTAAGGTTGCTTAAATTTTTAGAATTGTCCTGCAGTAATAAATATCGCACAGTTCTTAGTATTGCATTTGTCAAACTCTTCAAAAATACATTTATTTTTAATGCTCATCACGTGTCTCATATTATTAGGTATTATTTTATTATCCTTTTTACGTGTTCCAAACATTGCACATACAACAAGGAGTTTAATATGCCTCACCACCACACTTATTCCCACTACCACCTTTCCTAATCCTTTGCTTTTGTGAATACACAGCCAGTGCTGCCACTAAATTTAATACCATGTATGTCGCATTGCATGCTGCTTTTAAGCAGCAAATGTCAATTGCAATAAATATGTAATTTATTCGTCACTGAGTTGTTTCTTTGTTGCTTCTCATTTGACATTTTGCGGTTGGCAGAATTACCATGACATGGTGTTGATTTTTGAGCTTTTAGTATTGCTTATGTGTTTCTTTTTTTTTTTTGATTACTTCGTTTTATTTGTTTTTAGAAACTATATATAATGGTGTCAACGATAATTGGTTAATAAAATTGTCATTAAATGCATGAAGTTATGGTATTTTATTACAGTAAGTGTACGCATTTTGTTTAGTGGGTTAATTTGGTAAAAGGAATTATGTAATTACTTAACTTCAGCTTCATTTATTTTAGTTATTTTCTTCTATTTCCTAGGGTGCGGAAAAATACGTTCGCAACCGATTAAAATACAATACTTTTCATTCTTAAAAATATTTCGATTGAATTTTATTTTAAAAATACTTCTCATGAGAAACTGAATGCAACAATTTTTCAAAAACAACAACAATGTCAACGAACGTTCGGCAATAATCGTTTGGAAAAAAAGAATCAATTTGAACAATTGTTTAAAGTGAACAATCTTTAAACATACTGAGAGAACGAATGTTTCACCGAACGAATCCTGTAAACAATTGTATTTTAATCGATCTCGAACGATCACTCAAAATTTATATTGGGCACTAGAAGGTCAATAAAAATTTTGTTTTTCGCTTAAGACATGCTCTGTTTTAAAATCGAATGTCAGTATTAAAAAAAAATGGCTTAAGCCTACTTTAATGAACCCGCTTAAATGTAAGGGGTTACTTGGGCCACAGGGGTGATAGTGGCCTTTTTTTCAATACAATTATAATCTACGAAAAAATGCCAACTTGTACGAATGATACAATTATATTTCTGCCATGCCTTGTACCAAACAACTTTCTGAAATTTAAGCGGATTTATTAAACTAGACTTGTTCCAAAAAAATTTTGTGTGTCTCAAGGTTGAACCCAAAAATGTTTTTTTAACACTTTTTGAACATGTGTTTGAAGTATAAGGGGTCGCTGATTTAAAATTTGATGTCAAAATTCAAAGAATTTGGTTTAACAATAGGATGGACCCTAAAAATGTATGCCCACTTTCAACATGTGCTTGCAGTATCGGAAGTCGCTGATTTCGATTCTAATGTCAGAGGTACATACATTTTGTTTGAGACTAGAGTGAACCCTATAAATGTGCTTTTTGTATGAGGTCGCTGATTTTGAATCTGATGTCAAAGTTCGAGAAATATAGTGCGAAATATGGTATAAGTGCAATCCCGTTAACATACCTAGTTCCAAATGAAAACAATTTTATATTGGTCAGTGAGACTGATAGGTTTATTGGCTCCTTTTGTAAAAAAATGCCTTGTCAAGAAAAGTAGAAATATTACAGCTGCATAGTGTGTTGACTGGCTTGACGAAGCAAGAATTAAATTGTCTGAATACTGCGATCGATTCGTATTGAAGTTTCGTTTAATAAAGTAATATAATTAAAATTGTTAAAATAATTCTATTTTATTTGCTTAAGAATATATCGATGAAAAATGAATACGTATTTATTGTTTTTATGTTTTTCTTGAATTCTTGGCTGGACTGCTAAATTGATTTTTTAAAAATAGGGGTCCACCCTAATGATAAAAAGTTTTCTCAGTTCTGATATCAGATTACAATCAAAAATCACTAATATTCCCATTAAATGTCTAAATTTTAAAAAAACAATATAGTTTTCCACCGCAGTGTCAAATAAATTTTTTTTAATTCTGACATCAGACTTAAATCCAGTAATCCATTAATACTGCCAGCCCACAAGTATAAAATTTTTAAAACAAAAACATTTTTAGAGGTCCACCCTAGTGTCAAAAAAATTTTTTTTTAAGCTGACGTCAGATTTAAATTCAGCGACCTCCACCAAAAAAAATGTTTAGAGGTTCACCCTAGTGGCAAAAAATGTGCTGGCCAAATCCTTCTGGAAGCCTTAGATCAAACTTACCTTCATTTGTGCACTAGAAACCAACACAACTTATAAAAAACCCCATAAGCAATGACCCATATCGCACTCAGAAAATGAGTCCAAGATACAATCGCAATCGATTAAAATACAATTTCCGTATTGTATTTTATGCCGAATATTATTTGTGCTGCTGCTGCGCAATACTTCTCACTCGTGAAAAACTCACTTTTTACGATTGTTTGCTAGTTAACGATTGAGCTCTTCTGGCTTCGCTTTATATATCGTTCATAAGAAGTATTGAAAATAAGTTTTTTGTAGGAGACGATAAATGAGAAGTATTTTATTTTAATCGTTCTCCGCACTCTGCTATTTCCATTAAAACAATAATTTTTTCATTATAATTCAAATTATTTTTTGCCACTTGATCGACAAAAAGAAAAATCGTAAAAACATACAATTTTGGGTGATTTTCATATGAAATATATCCAAATATTTTGGGCAAAATTGCACTTTTTGTATTTGTGTTATTTATTTTAAATTTTTGGTAGTTTTCGCTCCTTGAAAGAAATGTTTTTATAGAATTGTAAGCATGATTCATTTAATTTCAATGGTCCTAAAAAAAGTGGAAAAAATTGGCCTTGAAAATACTGATCATTTCGTAAAAGGCAAGCACAATGTAATGTGGGAACAATGTAAAAAATTGGACAATTTTGTATTAATTTTTTTTTTTTTGTGAATTTTCGTTTTTGTTTTTTTTTTTTTTTGGGCCAGCCGATATGGTCTCGCAATAATAGTCTATTTCATTTCTCTTTACATTGAACCACAAATGTACACAATAATTATGAATTTTTACTTGATCAGTATGAACCGCATTCATGTATTTCGGTCCGATTGCACGGGTTATGTTTTAAACCGACCAAAAAAAAATGTTGAATAAATCTCGAATAACACAATAAGTTGTGTTCTCAAAAAAAAAATGTCCCAAATTAACAAAGAACAAGCATTCCGAATCTCACTTCAACCTGCTTACATCGACATTTCTGTTTACGAATTTAACATCATGTTAAATAACACTGCAATAGAAGACTGTTACGGAAGCCTAAGCAAAAATAAGCAAAATTTTAATAGCATACTCTTAGGCTGCAGCTAAACATAAACCATATCAAAACAAACTTTTTTTGTTTTTCCTACGTAACATATAATTGTTTTAACTCTAGTGAGCACAATGAACTCCGAAGCAATTACATCGGAGTGCATTAAAAATAAATCCCTTTTTCCTAACCCTGTTAGAAAATTAACTAATTTAAAAGTAGTTGATAAAGTAGTTTTTTGTCAACCACAACTAGTTGAAATTCTGACTTTTTTCCATAGAACGAACTAACTTATTTTGTATGGTGATGTCCGCTAAATAAGTCAATTGACTGTCGTCTGCATATATTTTCAACTACTTGTTAAATTAGTTACATTTAAATTATTTTTTTAATTGCTTTCAAATAACCAATTGAAAACTATTACTGATGGCCAAAAGTTAATAATATTTGATGAAATAACATGTTTAAATATATATAAGCTTGTAATCTAATAAAAATTTTCAATTAAAACATGCCAACATCAGAGTAGTTGCCGCCTTAATATAATTCAAAGTAGTTTATCAATCACTGGTTTTTAAGTAGTATTTCAATTACTTCATATTTTGAAGTGGATGCCGCCTTAATATAATTCAAAGTAGTTCATATACTGGTTTATTTTAAACTAGTTTTTTAATTAGTTGTTTTTAAAAACAAGTTAGTTTGTTCCTATAGGGTACCTACTATCTTCTCTCACACTCACACTCACACCCACACTCACACTCACAACAACAATGAATTAAAGCAATGCTCCTTCAGTAACTTTAGGCTGCGTGCAAACATCGATGATTACAGTCAATGCGGCGAAATTTTTTAGCATAAACTTCAACTGCAACAACTAAGCTGGCACGCCTACAAATAACAGCATAAAATCGCTCATATCAACACGGCATGTTTTATTTTACTAGAACAAACAAAATGAAATTTTGTCAGAAGGGCGTGTTCGAGTGAGTGAAGATGGTGGTGGTGATGAAAGGAAGCATCAAAGCTGTAGTCGTAATTAAACTTTAAAGTGTTTCCCCTATTTTTTCGAAATTTAATTTTCAGGTTATGCTACTTCTAGCATATTTTACCACTTGTCCATGTTAGTGGAGTGCATTGTGCTTTGTCACATACACACACACACTCCCATACTTACTTGTACCCGCATGGTTATTTCCGTTTCCGTTTATAATTTCATTTATACACGCAAAGCAAATTCACTGAAATAAAACCGAATAAAAAGAAAACCTGGCAAAATAAAAACCAGGTTAGAAAGTTCTTAAAAAGTAATGCAACACTGTTCGAGTGCTCCAGTGTTTACTCCTCCTTCAATTCACTGAAACAAAACACTGATTTTCTTTCAGTTTTAATTTAAAAAAAAACTGAAAACTTTTAAACTTAAATTAAAATAGCTAAATTGTTTGAGTTTCTTACACCCTGCACCCACGTCCTTTTGTGTGCTTCTTGCTATTTGTCATTGCACTGTAGTTCTTTGTTTTTTTTTTTTGTTTTCCTTATTCTTTGCCTGCTATATTGTAATTGAGTTAATTTATGAAATTGTTGGCCATAAAACTGTGGTTTTCAATATTATAACGAGTTGTGAATTCTATAGTGTGAGTCACATGCAGTGCGTGGCTTGCTGTGGCCTGGAGTAATTCTCATGACATAGTTTTTTGTTGTTCGGTTTTATTTTTGTTGTTGCAGTAGGTTGTTATGTGAAAAATTGATTTTATCACAAGAATAAATGCTGAACACTCAAGTGCAATTGTATAAAAGTTGCCGGAGGCCAATTAATAGAGGGCAATATTTTTTACTCGCAACCAACCCTTAAGAGTTCGTTGACATTGTTATTATTTTGTGGTGTTTAGGGTTGATTGACTTTTATTAGGCTTTAATTTTTTCAATTTTTTTCCAATTACATCGAAATCATAAATTATCTAATATATGAAGCTAAATGGCACTATCATATATTGTCACTATCATATATTTCAAAATAAACGTTATGTTCACAAAAAATGAGCACAAAAATAAACTGAAATAATATATAAGACAATATATAAGAAATAAGACATTTGCAGTTTAGGCAAATTTTATAGTTTAATACTTACATGGGATTACTTTCTTCCCTCTGCTACCTGTTTCATAGAAAAGCATTGGTTCCCACCTGCAGTACAAACGCTTTTCTTACCTGAAGTTATTCAATATAGAAAAAGAAATCGAAAAGAAAGAAAAATAAAAAGAATATGCATTGATTTGCAATGTCATTTTAAACTCTACAGAGTTTTTGGTGTTTTCATTTTTTAAGTTTACATAAGAGTAACTTTTTTGCAGAATTTGTATTGTCACCGCTTCGTGTCAGAAGCGTTATGTTTTACTTTATTTGCTCAAATTTTTACTTTAGTTACTGATATGCCGTCAAGTTTATAACTGCAAGAAAACACACGATCTATCGATTTAAGTTTTGTTAAATAAGTGGCATTTTATAATGTTTATTAAAATTTAATCAGCAGATTATGGTAAGTATAGATTTATATGTTAAGGGTGTTGTCTATAATTTTGGGGTTTTAAGTATTTAAAAACAAATTTGCATTTGATTGCTCAGTTTTTAACAGTTTTTCGAGTTTTTTTTTTTTTTTGGTGAAGAAATTGTTTCAACAAAATTATAAAAAAAAAAATTCTTAAAAGTCCTGAGTGTTGTTTCAACTATGCCGCTGAATTGCTAAACTTTTTTATTTTTTTTTTTTTAAATTTTCTGCTTACGAAAAATAAACCATCAATTCCTTAAATTCGGTAATTTTTAGTAGACTCAAACCCTTTTTAGAGGTATAACACTCAAGACAAATATCTTATGCACTTCTGCAAAAACTTGAAAAAATTAATCAAACAGAATTTTTTTAAGGATCATAAGGATTTTTGATTCTACATTAATTTGCTCAACAGCGGTCATGTTTAAATTTGAACGATATTTAAGTTGAAAAAATTTAAAAATTTCTGTCATAAACATACCCAACAAACAAAATGATTCATTAATATTATCGTTTACAAAGCGCATTCTCGTACATTTCATTCATTAGCAATCATTAGTAGCGATTCATTTATAATACCGCGAGCGGGAGAAATTCCTCCTTCGTTAATGAATCGTCAAAACCGAAAAAAGCAATTCGTTAACGAGTCGCCAAGACTTTAAAAAGCAATTCGTTAACGAGTCGCCAAAACTATAAAAAGCTTTTCCTAAACGAGTTTCCAAAACTTAAAAAAGCAATTAGATAACGAATCATAAAAATCATATAAAAATAAAAAAATTAAAAATAAAAACTAATTTCAAGCTTACCACGTCATGAATTGAAACCTCGTCTTCTGAATGTTAGTTCGGCACCTTACCCACTCTGCTATTTAAGATGCCGAATATATCTTGCTTAATTTGCTCGATAATAAAAGCCAGCATTCGCGGACATGGGTTCGAACCCCAACTTGGTCCAAAAAAAAAATTTTTTTTTTGTTATTTAGGTATTCTTTAAAATTTATTTTCAAAATTTCGAAATTATTTTTTTTTTTATCATTTTTTGACCAACTTTTTTTCAGCTTCGTTATACATTCGTCAAAACCGAAAAAAGCCATTCGTAAACGAGTCGCCAAAACTAAAAAAAAGCAATTCGCTAACGAGTCGCCAAAAACTATAAAAACCAATCGTTAACGAGTCACCAAAACTATAAAAAGCAATTCGTTAACAAGTCGCCAAAACAACAAAAAGCAATTTGTTAACGGGAACTTTTTCGTAAGAAAATCTTGAACAAATTATAAGTGGAAATTATTTATATAAAGAGTAAGCACGAAATAACAACAGAAGAAAAAATATTTCACAAAATTTTTTTCATATAAAAATTTATGAAAATTTATATTGAAGTCTTCTTTTCACTTAAAATTAAAATAAAAAAAAAACTTAAAATTTAAAAACAAATTTTCGCTTAAATGACGTATTAACATAAAAATAGAATGTTCATAAAAAATACTTTTCTTAAAAAAATTTGTATATTGAAAATTCGGAAAAAATTGTTTTTTGGTTTCAAAACATCTTAAATAGAGTTAAGCAAAGTCATGATTTCAATCGGTGCTTTCTTTAAGCATCAAGCCAACCTCTGATGTAGTCTGAATGAAACTATTCGAAAACTTAAAAAAAAAAAGATTCACAAGCAATTCGTTAACGAATCACCCCTCGCCACAATGTTTATTGGGTAGTTTTTGAAATTCACCCATGTATATTCGTATGTACACGATCTAATTTTACAACGTTTGTTTGGCTTCATATAAATTTTTGAACATATACTCTTTGGTAAAATGAGCAGTCTATAACTCGTATAAGGATATTTATAAGCCGGCTAACACGCCCTACAAGTACACGCCTACTATCAATACGACCAAAACAGACTTAAAGCGTCCTGCCTTAGGACCAATTATAATAATGATAAATAATAATTTTCACTTGCTTTAATTTTGTCAGTGTCAGTCAATCTGTGAAAAATGGACGGCATTAGACAAAAAAACGTGGCACTTTCATTTTACTACTTTATCTCAGTAAATATCAAAAAAAAAAAAAAATGGGCATTGAGACCATCTCAGAAGTGACCATTAGATATATCGTTTGATTTGACCGTTTTGTTATGGGTTGCAGCATTAAAAAAAAAAATTATTTTAGCATTATGGTCTTAGGCGTAGTGTTAAGGTACAGTTCAAAATGAATGCTATAAGTCAACAACCATGCCCACGGACCATATGAAGACAAATTTTTAAATCACCCTTGAAGACTTCATCTTGGCATGGGTACCTATTTTGCTACTATTTACATTCTATTCATCTATTTCATGTTAAACATTTGACATTTACCATACCTACTTTCCATATGTTATAAAATTTAAGTGTACAACGGGCCTGTTGTACCATGGAGGGGAACCCCATAAGGGTAACATGTTTTTGGCAAATTTTTGACAATGTCCCACTTCGTCGCAAAGTCTTCAACCACCCCCTGCCCTTCCCCTTCCCCTCCCCCTCCGACGTAGTGCCACAGTTTAACTTTTTTAAATTTTTTGGGTTTTTTTTACTAATTTAGTAGTTTGCTTATTATATTTTTTAAAAATTTTATTATTTTTAAAATTTAATGGAAATTTCACATGGTTCTATTGTGTTTGAACAACAATTATATAAAAAATTTGACCATGTGAACAGAGCTAAATACATATAAAGCTTTTCTGACGTTACTAAGAACACTAAGGAGTGGCAATACGTTATAACTTCGATGCTCGACAGTTGTGAAAATTGTTCAGTTAACTTCATTTAAGAAAAAAAAACTATTTTTTGAAGCTACTAAACTTGTTGAAAGTGTCGTTTATACCTTTGCTCGATTAAATCAAAATTGTAGCTGGCTTTTTTGCTTTGTTATCCATTCGTTTTATTAGGTGTATTTTTTATTGATAAAAAATAAAAGCAATATTTACAATAAAATTAAATTTTAATAAAATAAAATATAAAATTTTCAAAACTGAATTCACAACATTTTTTTGTGACGTAACACACGACCGACCTCTCCCCTTCCCCTCTCTTCCCCCTTAAAAGTGTTACGTAATTTATGAACAACCCTTTAGGTCTAGAAAATATGAAAAAGTAATTCAAATCAGACTTTTAATATCAAAACTTGATATTTTAATTTTTAAGAAAAAGTTGTAATTTTCAATACAAATTAAAAAAAGAAATTGGCTTTGAGCAATGAAAAATTGTTTGACCCAAGGAAATCTTAACTTTGCTTACTAAGAATATAGTTTTTTGGTATGTTAGACCTATTAACTCCTTCAAAAATTTACTCAACACAGAACAAAAATTTGGTTTTACGTGATGTCTAATTTCCGAATTACGAGCTTCGTAAAATCACCTAAAATTTAAATATGACCATTTTGAAGAAGATTACTTGATGGAAAAAAAAAGTATTTTTATTAATTGTATGATTTTTTTTAGTAATCTAGGTTGCTGTTTCATGAACTATCGACGGCGTAGTCATGAGAAAAAGTAGAATTAAGCCTTAATGGCAGGGGACTACTATACACACAGATTACTTTTGTTTCTGTGTGTAGTTAATTATTGACTTTTATCCGAATGAGTTAAACAAATCATAAATATTGGAATGAAAAGAAACCGCTGCACATATTTAATTCAATAAACAATGCGAAATGCAACTTTTTTAAATTAAAAGAGGACTACCAAGCATTATTTAGTTATATTTTCCAGAAAAAAAAAATTAACATACCCATTTTTTAAATTTATACTGAATATTTTCTTCTACAAAATTTTAAAAAAAGATGTATTTCTATAAATTTTGTTTTTTTTCTTTTTATTTGTGTTGTTTTTTGTACTTCTAATATTGAAAAATTCTCATTGTGCGACGCTGAGTACATTCCAACTAGCTGCAATAGGGAAAACATATTTAAAATATATTAATCAATTATCATTATGCTGACCATAATACAGATTCGAAAAGATCAAAATTGAATCTATACTGTTTCATATTTTCCTATATGTATTTCTTTTTGTATTTTACTAAAACAAAAATTATTCTTATCTTTCATAACAGATTTCATTTTATTATTCAGTTTAACATTGGATCGAAAAATCTTTCATTATTTCGGTCACAATTCGTACAATCTTGTTCCCAACATAAGGTTTCTGATAAAACCTTATCAAACTACACTTGCAAGCCAAAAATAAATTTTGTAGATAAATTTTTGGTTAATACACTTAAAGAGAGTCTTGTATGCAACAAATGAATTTCACATATGTATAAGAACACTCGCAAGATGCACACTGACTGAAAAAGGAGGAAATTTTCCTTACTTTAAAGTTAGAACTGAAATGAATTAAAATTCGAATTGGCGGTCAAGAATAAACTCTCGCTTCAAACTTTTTTCCAAAAAACTTTCTCGTTCTCACTGGACAAAATAATTTTAACCTTATAGTCAAATACTTTTCGAGCCGTAGTTGCAGCTTTTAAAACCTTGTTTAAAGTAAACGCGAAAACAGTTTATTTTTTAATGTGCATTCACACGTAAGTTTCAGTTTGCATGCCAGTACATGGGACCTGACACAACTTTATTAGCACAAAAAAAAATTGTGTCCAGTATCGGACAAAATGCATACCTAATTTAAAATTTGTAATAAATTTAGAAAAAATTCTTTTTTTTTAGAGATAACACAGACCTACATAGTTTTCTTTTTTTAGATCAAAATAGCTTGAGTAAAGCGGATCATCTTATTCAGCTGTTCAAAATTTTCAAAAACCTAAAGAAATAATAAAAAAAAACAAATATATATTCCATAAACACTATTTTTGTTGACGTTAAATTAGGGCTAACATCGTTGTTTGTGCGAGTGACTTTCTCCCGTATTTCTTTAAACACTTGTAACATTTTTGTTCACATTTTGGGATATACCTGCAGCCTTTAATATTTATCGCACAAACATAAAATAAATGAGAAAATATCAGTTATATGGCGAATAAAGCGCATATCTAATTTAAGATTTTGTTACTTCTTTAATAAAGTTACAAAATAGCTAAATACAAAGTAGCTACTTATGTTGTTTTTTGGTTGGTTTGTGCCAAAATCACGAACGCAACATCGTGTCGTTTGTTGAAACGAATCGTTTTTCGAATATTTCTCAGTAGCTGCTTGTGTTTTTGTTGTTATTAATACCCTCTAAGAAATGGAAATATTACCGGATATTAACAGGAAACATTAAATGGAATTTAGGAAGCATTCCCTTCCGTTGGACACTCCATTTCTTTTTTTGCACAGTATGTCATTACAGGGAAACATTCCTCTCCACTGTATTAAAAATTAATGTGGAAACATCTCTCTCCGCTGGATTTGTTATTGTCTTAAAACAAGCCAAAGTTTCTACATGCATTCTTAAAGAAGCGGTTTGGAAACAATAATTTCCACATGCATTCTTAAGGAAGTGGATTAGAAAAAACATCAATTGAAAACTCCCCATAAGCTTTCAAAAGATACGATGAGGAGTATTGGTCCATCACTTCCAAATGGAAGCCTTCCAATTTTTCCTTGAGGGTAAGTATGCAAAATTAACATATATATCATCGTTAGGCATGCAATACCGCGTATCAGCCACTTGCAATACAATTTGATTTAATTAATAAAGAGCGGATTTTCCATTAAATGCTGATTTCAGAACAAACCAAGTATCTTATTTCAATATTGAATTGTTTACTAAAATTAAAATTTTCAATTATATTTAAAATATATATACTAAAGACACTTTACTAGAGGAAAAATAATAAATTCATATTTTTCCAGTATTTTTATTTTCATTTATTAAACATAACATTAAATCACATTTATTTTTAACCAACATAAAAATGAACAAGAACAACCAAACCAAAAATTTTGCGTCTACACTTATGATACTATCGAAACTGTATCTTTTTTTAAGGTTAGCAAGGCACGTGGAATAACCTCCCACTTTGCTTAGAAAGTGGATTATTTCTGGTAGGACCACTCCTATTTTCAAAACATCTTACAAATACTATAAATCACAACTTTAACAAATTCCCTTTACTAACAAAGGAAAAAATGGAAAATATTTTTAATTTGCATGGGAAGTGAGCGTGGTTCTGGTCCGACCACGACAATTTCCTAAATATCCTACGACAAATATTTAATAAAACTGCAGTCAAAATTTCAGTAAAATCGTAAGATCCTAAGGAAACAATGAGAAAAGACTGTTCACTTTTTATGGGAAGTAAGCGTAGTATTGGTCCAACCAATTTAACGGAACGAGAACTATAAAGTAGAATAATAGCCAAAATCTCAACAAAATTGCTTTACAAACAGCAGAAAAAAAAATTAGAAAAAACATTTCACTTTGTATGGGATGTGGGAGTGGTTAGGATCTGATTGCGCTCATTATCAAAGCAAAATTTATTTATCTTTTCAGAAGTACGTACAGATTATTCCTGGACAATATCGCTCTCGGAAATATTTTAATGATTTCACAAAAAAAAAAATTCAGAACTCATTTCAAAAAAATCTCACTTCATACCATTTAACTGAAAATTAGAGAAATTTATCTTATTTAAAACTACACCGAGAAAAAATTCGTTGTGAGATCATACAAGTGAAGAACTCATGTATCATCGGAAATATTTGTGTGCCTTGTAAACGTAGTTTAAAATAAACAAATTAAAAATGTTTAAATTATAAAAAGCAAAATTTCAATATTTTACAAATTATTGTATACAGCATATAAATGTTTATGTAACAAAATCTATTTTTGAACTATTTTATTTGAGTGCTTGTTTGCACACTCTAGATATAATATTTTATTACAAGCAAACAAAGCTAAGCAGTATAAACATATGCAGTGGGGCAAAGCAATAGCACGTTTTCCTTCAAATCTCGAGGTCGTGAGTTCGAGTACGTTGTTGTGCATGTTTCTAAGTAAAGTATTTGACTCCATAATAGTAATAATTAGCAAAGATAAAAATAACATTAACATTAAATTTGCTCAAAAACGGACTCAAAACGGTCAAAGGTGGTCAAATAAAGGAAATCTTAACTATGGCTCTGATAGGATTTATAATATCATCACGATTAAAAATATGGCACTTTGAACAAACTGTGGTGAGTTTAAATGTGGCCGTAGCACTGAAATGAAGCAATTATAGTGAGTTTTTGTGCAAAACTAGCTATTTATAGTAGAAAGGGTCTGCAAAATCAAGTTATAGAATGCGGCTTTAATTGGACAACGGATTTAAAAAGTAAAAATATCTACGCAAACTAAGTAATTTTCTTAAGCATGAGTTGATTTCTCTCAAAAAATTTATCATATGAAAAGTATATTTTTCAAATCAGCTTTTCTTATCTTTTCATCATTGTAGCATGCAAAGTGTTCCACTGTACAACATATGTGCCGGGCTTCCTCCGATCATGGTAAATAAGGTGTGCACGATTTTTTTACTTATCTCAAAAAAATGTTCGCTACCCATATCACCATTCACTTTTCTACAGTGCGACTCTCTCTATAAAAATTTTTTGACAATCGTAGCAAAATTAAGAAAAGAGCTGGACACAAATGCTATTTAGTATGTTTTCTGTACTCAACACGCTCAGATTACTACCGGGTAGTAGAGAATATTGATTTTTTTTTTTGTGCTTCCAATTATTTTGAATTTTCTCTATTAAAAATAAAAACAATGAAGTTAATTCTAGTCACAGCTATTGTCAGCCTTATACTAGCCTGTGGCTACTGGAAATTTCACGAACTGACACGCCCACTGCCTGTGCCTAAGCTGGATACAAACAAATATTGGGGTCCAGGCGATGCCGCCAAATACAAGCCTGACACGAGAATAAATCCTTTTGTTGTAAAGCGCAGCGCTGAGGTTGGTTCATTTATAATATAATTTTATAGATAAGAATTAAGTATCGAATATTTCGTGAACTTTTAAAGACAAATTTAAATAAAACGAAATTTTCTGGAAAATAATCTTTTCAGGAAATAAAGGACTTGATCTCTTTACTGAATCGGCCACATAAGTTGACAGAACCTTTGGAAGGCATTAACTTTGAATATGGCATGAATAGTCATGCTCTGGAAAAAATCATTCAGTTTTGGCGTAATGATTATTTGTCAAAATGGTCGGAACGGGAGACTTTTTTAAATAAATTTCCACAATATACAACGGAAATTCAAGGGTAAGCTAATATTATTCAAATTTCCCATATAAGTTCCGCTCATGCATGAATTTTTCCTCACACAGCCTAAACATTCACTACATTCACGCCAAGCCCAGTGCCGAGGATGCCAAAAATAAGCGCGTCATTCCTCTTATGCTCTTACATGGTTGGCCCGGCTCAGTGCGTGAGTTCTATGATTTTATTCCAATGCTCATCACCGCCAACAATTTGAATGATTTTGTTTTCGAGGTCATAGCACCATCCTTAGTTGGCTACGGCTGGTCCGATGTAAGCAATACAAATTCAACCTACTCCTAGACAAGGCTTCTTAAAATATATCCCATTAATTTTTCCCTCCAGGCTGCCGCTAAGCGTGGTTTTAACGCCGCCCAAATGGCCATCGTTATGCGTAACTTAATGCTACGTGTCGGTCATCAGAAGTTCCTCGTCCAGGGTGGTGATTGGGGCTCCATCATTGGCAGTATTGTTGCCACTCTCTTTCCCGAAAATGTACTCGGCTATCACTCTAACATGTGCACCCTGCGTACACCACTAGCATTCATGAAACTCTATGTTGCCAGTTTTTATCCTGAGAAATTTGTGCCTTCACCCATTTGTATCGAACATCACTTTCCGCTTAAGGAAAAGCTAATTTTACTGCTCAAGGAGAGCGGTTACTTCCATATACAGGCCACGAAACCCGATACTATTGGTACTGCTCTATCACACAGTCCCATCGGCTTAGCTGCTTATATTCTGGAGAAGTTCCAAACTGTTACGGGACCTCATTCGTCCTACAAGCACAACGCTATGGAAGAGAGCTATACGCTAGAAGCAGTGCTGGATAATGTGATGATATATTATCTCTCGAATACAGCCACTAGCGCGGCGCGTTTCTATGCGGAAAATATGAGCACAGAGATGTTTACATTGCAAATAGAGCGTGTTCAGAGTCCTGTGCCGATGGGTTGCGTTCGTTTCAAAAACGATTTACCTGCTTCCATTGACTGGCAACTTCGGGATAAATTCCCGAATTTAGTTCACAGCAAATACTTTGGAGATGGCGGTCACTTTGCCGCTCTTGAAGTGCCCGACAAGCTGTTTTTGGATTTTGTCGAATTTGTAGAACAAATTAAATTTGAGTAGATTTGCTTAAGCCTAGGCTTTCTTTGGGCATTAAAATTCATAGTTTTTTAAGAATGTTTTTTAATTTTTTAACTTTTAACAGTATTCCTCAAAAATTTTTCTGCAATTTGCACTCTTTCAGAATCAAGAGATTTTTCCCCAAAACAATCAAAGTGTAAGAAAAAAAATTTTTTTTTTTACTTTACTGGAGACTCTACTGTTCTCTAGGAACACGTTTAAATTCATTTGCTACGGTTTTGTCAATTAATTGTTAAGGGGGAAGTAAGGTTTTTAACTTTTTTTTTAACCATTTTTTTGAATTTTTTTATATGAATGAACAACATCTCAAGAATATTGTGTCCAAATTTGATCGATCGATCCGAGTAAAACTAACGGAGATATGAATTTTTAAGTAAGTGTACCTTAAAGTAAATGTACCTTTTAAGTAAGTAAACTTTAAAGCGATTTTCCCACAAGTCATGTCTTCAACGTCGGTGAAAACTCTCCAGCTAAAACAGCTGAACTGATCGTTTTGAAACTTGTTACACTCATTCACAACTAAATTCGTGATGTTACGCTGTCAATTTGTGCCTATTTTTCATTTTACACTTAGAAATATGTGGTTTTTTTTTTTTTTTTTTTGGTCCAAAATTCATTTTTTGCAGGGACCGAAAATAATCGTTATTCTATATTTCACTGCAGAAAAAGTTTTAACTCATAAAAATATACGTTCTGAATACTTTAAAAAATTTTTTTGTTGCCGCATAACTTTTGTTTTTGAGAAATAAATTTTTAGGTTGACGAATAACAGTTCTGAACAGTTTCTGAAATGAAATTTTTTCTGTTATTAGTGTCGAAAATCATGAAAAAGTTGACATTTTGCTTTGGGATAAGCTCGCACGCTTGGGGGGTGTATGCGCTGGCAGAATTAGAGGATCGCTGATTAAGAATTTAAAAAATTTTTGACACTAGGGTGTAGGTATCCTGAAACTGTTTTTGCTTACTACATTTTGCACATGGCAGTATTAGACAGTCGCTGATTTCGAATTTGATGTTAGAATTCCATAAATTTTATGTGACACTAGGGTGGACCCTAAAAATGGTTTTTTGTTTTACACATTTGGTACATGCAGTGGCAGAAGTAGACATTCGCTAACTTTGAATTTGATGTTAACATTTCAGAAACTTTTTGACGCTAGGCTTACCTCGAACATGTTTTGTTTTTTAAAGATTTTGTACATGCGCTGGCAGAACTGGAAGGATGCTGATTTAGAACCCGATGTTAGAATTTTAAAAATTGTATGTGAACTTACATCAAATTTAACAACAAATTTAAAATCACCGACTTTCTTATTCTGCCACCAAATGTAAAAATGTGTAAGACATAAAAACATTTTCAGGGTCCACCCTAGTGGCACTATAAAATTAATAAAATTCTAACATCAAATTCATAATTAGCGACTCTCTAATTCTGCCACCGCATGTTCAAAGTGTGTAAGCCAAAAAAATATTTTCAAGGTCCACCCTAGTTACACATAAAATTTGTATAATTCCAACATCTGATTCTAAATCAGCGACCCTCTAATACTGCCAGCGCATCTACAAAATGTTTAAAAAACAAGACAGGTCCACCCTAGTGTCAAAGAGTTATTTAAATTTAAATATCAAATTCAAAATCAGCAACTCTCTAATACCTCATGTACAATATGTGTAAAACAAAAAAAATCTTTTCAGGGTCCCCCCTAGTGTCCCAAAAAATTTATAAAATTCTAACATCAAATCGAATCAAAATCAGTGACTATCTAATACTGCCATGTGCAAAATGTAGTAAACAAAAGCATTTTCAGGGTACACCCTAGTGTCAAAAAAATGTTCAAATTCTAAATCAGCGATCCTCTAATTCTGCCAGGGCACGTAAAACAAAATGTCTACTTTTTTAGAATAATAACCAAAACAATTTAATTTCAGACAATAACTGTTATTAGTCAACCTCAAAATTTATACCTCAAAAATAAAAGTTATGAGGCAACCAAAAAAAATATTTTTTAAAAATAACAGTTATTTATAACTAAAATGCATTTTAACCGATTTTAATCATTACTTTTAACCAATTCCAAAAAAATGCATAACAGTTATGTCCCTGATTTTTTGACTTTCAAGTGCTGCCAAAAATCTAAAAAAAAATTAATTAAAAAAAAAACCTCGATAGCGTTACTTCGGGAATCTTATAAGCCTTTCAAAACATCTTAATTTTTTCGATTTCAGTTGATCCGCTGATGGGCTATGATGTTCACCGCAAAACCACTTTTTTTGGAGGTGTTTGCGCAAAACGGCCGCCGTTACAAGATATTCTTCAAATGTTACTTTATTATACCTATATCAAGTCAAGTTACTTCCACTAACAATAGCGCGTCAAAAAATTCTTAAAAATGGGTAATTTTAAGGCCAAATTAACCTTACCCCTCCCCACCCCTTTTCTCCCCTCCCCACACCACACTTAATAAAAATCTTGCTCTGATGGTGTTATACAGGATGTCCCGCAACTGAGTGCAACTATTTACGGAGGCGAAAGGTTATATCGAGCTGAGCAAATCGTATGGAAGGAGGGAGGGATCTATTTTCACATTCTTAGGAGCCACAGGGTTAAATAATAGTTCACGCTTTGATTCACAGTATTGATTCTAGGAAAAATACTAACATACAGAAAACTTATTTTGAGAGCTCATTGCTAAGGCAATGAAATCAACTTTTTAACGATATATCAACAAACCCCACTGGCTTAACCGTTACCGAGCTGTGCTTGTGTGAAGATGAAATCAATCGGTTGAAACTACTAAATATCAACATTGAGTGTAAATTTCTCAGAATTTCGCGTAATAAATTAAATTTTTGTTTTATTTTGTTATCAATTTTCTAATTTTTCAATTTTGTTTTAACACCAAAAACATAAGCATATCTCTAAAAATAAAAAAATTGGCTGTACTAAAAAATGTATACTTATTAGAAATCAATGATAAACAATGACATTACAATTAGTTATGCAGTTGATAATATCATTGTTTTATACAGTCAGGGACTAAAGTTTAAATACATCTCTCAAAAGTCGGATTTATAAAAAAAGAAGCATTGTTACTCAAATGTAAGTATGTAGTTTATTTATGTTTAAATAAAAAGCAATAACGGAAACAAAAAAAATTCAATGTATCACATAGATATTTACCATTTCATTAAAAACGTAAAAAACGAGTAGACAAAAGTTTAAATACAGTATAAGAAATAATTTCATTTGCTGATTTAGTTATATACGTATTAAAAAATAAATTAATATTTTGTTGGTCCTCCACGAGCTTCAATGACTGCCTTCAAACGACGTGGCATAGATAGAACCAAATTTTCTGTTTCGGATGGTGTGATTTCTGACCACGCTTTTTTTAAAGCTTCTTTAAGGGATTCTTTGGTCTTTGATTCTGCATGGTTAATTTTCCGTGCCAATAGTTCCCAAGCGTGCTCAATTGGATTTAAATCCGGAGATTGGGGAGGACTACAAAGCTGGCGGGGGGCATAATACAACAACCAATCTTTAACCAAATGCGCGGTGTGCTTAGGGTCATTATCCTGTTGAAATATCCAACTTCTTCCTAGACCCAATTCATCGACGGAAGGCTGCAAATGTTGTTGTAATATACTCTTATATACGTGTCTGTCCATTATACCATCAATAAAGGCTAAATGTCCCACACCAGCTGCTCCAATCGCTCCCCAAACCATCACACTACCGCCACCATGCTTAACTGTTGGAATTAAGTTTTTGGTTTGAAGTGCTGTACCGGGCTTGCGCCAAATTTTTGCGCGACCATCGCTTCCAAAAATATTGAACTTAGATTCATCCGTAAATAGCACTCTCCTCCAGAATTCGTCATCCATATCCTTGTACTTGTTCGCAAAATCCATACGAAGCTGTCTATTTTTTTCAGATATAAGAGGTTTCTTACGTGGAACTCTGCTTCGGTAGCCCTTGTCCCGTAAAGCTCTTTGCACAGTTTTTGGATGCACATGTTTTCCTGATATGACAGCAATACTATCAGCTAGCTTTGGCGCACTGATTTTTGGATTTTTGTCCACTTCTTTTAGAATGTGGCTCACATCTCGGCGAGAAAGTTTTTTTGGTCGCCCAGTTCTGGGCCTATTTTCCACGGATTTGTATGTTTTGTATTTTCTAATAATGTTTTGCACACGACAAATTCAAGACTTTGCCTATATTTCGATAGGATTTGCCTTCCTTATAATGCTTAATTATTAAATCCTTCACACTAGAATCGATTTGTTTTCCTTTGCCCATTATTATGTTTTAAAGGCATCCGACAACGATCAAATCACGAGTTATACTGAATAAAAACGCGTAAGTGAAAAATTAAACATACCTAACGGTATTTTTTTCCGACGAAATTGAAAAAGAACATGGAACGGAAATTGTTTTTGAATTGTATTTAAACTTTTGTCCAACGTATTTTTTCGTTTCTGGCAAATGTACAGTTATCAATGCAACATAGCGCAAATTTAAGTTATTGCTGTTGTTTACAGATGTACTGAAAAAAAAACTGCATAACCAATTTTTTTTTAAAATTGTTTGTTTTATTAAAATGAAAGATTTGTGGGGTGTATTTAAACTTTAGTCCGTCACTGTAGGTATAATTATAAAAAAGGTATTATAAAATAGGTATAATTTTTTTTAGTACAGCCACAACTGACTTGATAAGTATCAAATGAATTTTCTGTGCATACTTTCAGGCTTAACGCTTTTCAGTACAGTATATGTTGGAAAATAACTGCTATAATGGCAAAAAATAATTACAGTTTGAGCGATATTAGGTGCGGAGCAGTATGTTTGCCCTTATATGTATTAAGATAAGCTATGATTTACCCTTGGCTGCCAGACCTCGCTCCAGTAACATACGAGTAGATGCCACACTAGGGTAACTCGTTACCCCAATGACAAAACATCGCTTTCAAAACTGTTTGATATATGCTTTAAAGCTCCCATGGTTCATTTATATTATCTTTAAATATTTTTTATAAAAAAACAAAGCCTAAAAATCAAAATGCCTGATTTCATCATTTTTTTATTATATATTAATTTATATTTCAATAATACACAAAAAAAATTTGAAAAAATAATATAAATTGATAAAATTACAGGCTGGTAGAGTGGGGGGCACTAAAAAAATGGTGCTTCCATTTTAACACGATTTCAACTCTTCTAGACATCTGAAAAAAGAAATGCTTAATTAGTAAGAATGCTATATCCCGGACTAGGGACTGTTTGAAAAAAAAATAATTTTAATATTTTTTTATGCGTTTTAATATTTTTATTGATGGTCATTCTGCTTCAATTTTTTTTTTTTTATCTCTGTGTATTTCAACGATCGCAGTGAACATATAATTGGGAATAGAAGAATGAATGTCGCCAAGGCGAAAAGGTAGGGGTAGCTGCCCGTCCTGGAGATAAGAAACAAGTGCAGTACTTGGCTTGGTTGACCGATAACTTCCGCACGTCAAAATTCGAATGAATTCACATAGCATGAAGGCAAAATGCCGCAGCGCGCTTATGAAATAAAAATTAAAATTATGAAATAATTGTGTTTTTTGTTTTCTTAATTTTCAAATTAATTGTAGTATCAAATCATTAATTTATCAAATCAATCATATTTCAATCATCTTCTTCTTCTCTATATATTTATTCCTGTAAGGGTCCCCTTATTCCAGCAAATCTACAAACGCTACAGCAACACTTGATATATCATTAGAAAGGTTAAAGGTTAAGGTAATCATTATAATATTTTTGGTAAGTGCTAGCGTTGAGCAGATATGAGCGATTGAAGTTGAAAAAATGGCAAAAAGACTTAAGACATGAACTCGCTCTAATTTGAATGAGAAAGTGAGATTTCCAAAGTAAAGTAGGGCAGAACTTCCGATTAACGGGGCGTTATCACTAATTTAATAATATTCCAGAAAGGTTACATTAAGATTATGGTAACTAAAGTAAGAAGAAAACTGTTTGATTGGAATTTCTGTTAGTAGTAGATTTCAATTTCAATTAGCAGTAGATTTTTATCATTTGCAAAGTTAATATTAAGCGCTCCTCTTAGTATCATAGGTACATCGTCAAATTTTTCGGTAAATCTTTTTTTGAAAATTTAAGAACCTTCACTCAGGAAATTTTGGAATTTCGTATACGGCTACCATGAAAAAGTTGAGAATTCAAATAAAACAATAAAATTATAAAAAATTAATAGGTTTTTTTAAAAAACAAGAAGTTCTGACAAAGTCAACATCACGATTTATGGCAATCGAAACCAAATTCCTCTCACAATTGAAAGTTTCAACAACTCCGTGTGAGGTTGTCAAGCCTCCAAATTCGGCTATCAAAACCGAATTCTTGTAAACATTGAATGTTGCAACAACTTCATGTGTGGTTGTCACAGCTGTACATATAAGATTTTTTTAGAGCCGTAAGATTATACCTAGAAGATTACATTCAGTATTTTTTCATTTGAATTAATTTTCAAAAATACACAAATATTAGTTTGACCTAGAGGTTACGTATAAAATTAACTTCTTTTGCAATAAAAAATCTTTTAGTTCACATTAAAAAAAAAGAATTTTTTTGGACTTTTGGACTTTTGTACTTCTTAACTTGAAAAAAATGTTATTGTGAGGCACCGGGTACATTCCAACTAGCTGGAATAGAGTAAAAATATTTTAATTATATTAGTCAATAAGCATACTGTTGGTTTTGGTAGATTCGACAATATAAACAGTATAGATTCAATATTTCTTTATATGTACGAGTATTTTAAATTGTAATTTAAAATTATTTTAAATTCTATCCGTATTTATTCTCACTTTTGCTAGAACGAAAATTATTCTTATCTTTAATAACAAATTATTTTATTTTATTATTCAGTTGGACGTTGGATTGAAAAATAATCAAACAGCAGTCACAATTCGTGCAATCTTGTTCGCAACATGGTTCCTGATAAAAAAATTTACAATACAAATCTTATCAAACTACACTTGCAAGCCAAAAATAAAATTTTGTAGATAAATTTTTTTTTTTTTAATACACTTAAAGATAGGCTTACATGCAGCAAATTATTATCATTTTCCAACTAATTGATTTTTTCACTTTAAAGTTAAACTGCCGAAACCCGAACGCGGGTTGTTTTGGCCACCTAAGTACTTACTTACTTAGTTGGTCGTAACAACCCGAGTCCGGGTTTCAACCGACCTCATCAGCTCTCGCCAGGCGCCTCTGCTTTGCGCGCGCCTTCTCCAATCGGATACACCAAGTGCGGTTAGGGCTTCCTCAGCCTGGTCCATCCATCGGAGGCATGGTCTCCCTCGTCGTCGTTGACCAGCGACCCTCGCCTCGAGCACCTTTTTCGCTGGAGCTTCGTCGTTCATACGATGGACATGACCCAGCCAGCGTAGTAGCTGCACAGTTATACGCCGAACTACGTCAATATCATCGTAGAGCTCATACGGCTCGTGGTTCATTCGGATGCGATAGTCATCGCCGACTCGAACAGGACCGAAGATTTTGCGAAGAACTTTTCTCTCGAACACCCCCAGAGCGGCTGCGTCAGTTTGCGAAACTACCCATGTCTCAGCGCCATAAAGCAGCACAGGTAGAACGAGCGTCTTGTAGAGTGTTAGTTTTGTCGATCGAGAGAGGGCTCTGGAACTTAGTTGCTTACTGAGCCCGTAGTAGCACCTATTAGCAATTATTGTTCTTCGCTTTATCTCCAGGCTGATTTCGTTTTTGGTATTAATGGCGGTGCCAAGGTAAACGAACTCCTTGACTACTTCAAAGTTATAGCTTCCGGATGAAACGTGGGAGTCTAAACGCCGAGCTACTTTGTTTGTAGACAGCATATATTTTGTTTTGCCCTCATTTATCGTCAAATCCACTTTGGCTGATTCCTTTTCGATAGCGGCGAAAGCAGCGGTAACATCTCTCTTGGTTCTGCCGACAATATCAATATCATCAGCGTACGCAAGGAGCTGGACGCCTTTGTAGAAAATGGTGCCATTACGATGCACACCGGCCTTTCGTACGATCCCCTCCATGATGATGTTAAAGAGATCGCAAGACAGTGGATCGCCTTGCCTGAAACCTCTTTCGGTATTGAAGGTTTCGGAGAGGTCATTTCCTACCTTGACGGAGCTGCGTGTGTTGCTCAACGTCATTCTGCAAAGTCTGATCAACTTTGCAGGTATACCGAACTCAGGCATTGTTGCGTATAGGCAATCCCTTCTCGGGCTATCGAACGCAGCTTTAAAATCGACAAAGAGATGGTGTGTGTCCATGGCAGAATTATAAGGTAAGCTCATCACGGAGAGGAATGGAGTAGAAAGCAGAATAAAGCTAGATTGATGTCAAAATCAGCTGTTCATCGCAAATTTCTTTATACTCACGTTCGCAGTTTGTAGGTTAGAATTTGTTACAGATTTGTTTGCAATTTTAAGAGTTTCACATTTTATAGTTTTTATTACACTGTTATAATATTTTCACTCAAATTATCACAAATTTAACACACGCGATCGCACTTTATGGATGTTTATGTTTGCAACTTTATGGGAGGAAATTAAATTGGTGCTACATCGCATGGCCAAGCCATCAACTGACAAGCATCTTCCTTCTCATTATCCGCTCTTCGTTGACGCGTGAGAGCATTTAGTATCATGGGCCTACCTTATCATTGTATCATGGTGTGTGCCAATTTGATTTTCGTGGGTTTTGTCAGGAATTGCCACCTAAGTAAGTCAAGTTAAATCTCAAATTTGCGCTCAAGAATAAATCCACTTAAAATGTTTTACTTTTCCGTACTCACTGGACAAAAAAAAATGTTTACTTATAGGTCAAATACTTTCCGAGCTAAAGTTGCCACTCTTAAAACCTTGTTTTGAGTACAGTTTAGTGTTCCCAGATGTCCCGTATTTTGTACTAAATTTTAAATGTCCCGTATTTTCAAAAATTTGATTCGCCTATGATTTTTGAAAAGTAACCACATATATATATTTTTTGCTTAATTTTAAGTTGTCAAAAATAAAAAAATTATTCAAACAAAATAGCACGTTCACATGTGCACTGTGAAATTATTTTCGCCCCGGACCAATTTTATCGCTAACGAGCACGGAGCTGGAGCTGAAGTCGGAGCGCAGCACCGGTGCACAGTACAGAGCAGCCTGTGTGCTAGCCGGTGCACTGTTTCGTGGGCTCGTTTCGGTGACTAAAAACTGTTTGTTTCAATGTTTTCAATGGACAGACAGTACTTATAAGGGGGTTGCTGGTTTAATATCTGACCTTAGAAAATCAAAATATTATTAACACGAGGGTGATCACATAAAACTGGTTTTTGTTAATTTACAAGTTTAATTCATGTGTTGGTAGTATAAGGGAGTCACTGACTTAGTATCTGATGTCAGCATTGAAAAATATTTTTTTCACTAGGGTGGTCCCATAAAACTGGTTTTTATTAATTTGCAAGTTTTATACATGTGTTGGTAAAATAAGGGAGTCGCTGACTTAATATATGATGTAAGCATTGAAAAATATATTTTTTATTAGGGTGGTCCCATAAAACTGTTTTTTTTTTTGTAAATTTACAAGTTTTATTCATGTGTTGGAAGTATAAGGGAGTCGCTGACTTAGTATCTGATGTTAGCACTGAAAAATATTTTTTTCACTAGGGTGGTCCCACAAAACTGTTTTTTGTTAATTTACAAGTTTTATACATGTGTTGGTAAAATAAGGGAGTTGCTGACTTAATATATGATGTCAGCATTTTTTTCACTAGGGTGGACCCATAACACTGTTTTTTGTTCATTTACAAGTTTTATACATGTGGTGGTAGCATAACGGAGTCGCTGACTTAGTATTTTTCACTAGGGTGGTCCCATAAAACTTTTTTTTATTAATTAACAAGTTTTATTCATGTGTTGGCAGTAAAAGGGAGTCGCTGACTTAATAGATGATGTGAGCATTGAAAAATATTTTTTAACTAGGGTGGTCCCATAGCACTGTTTTTTGTTAATTTACAAGTTTTATACATGTGCTGGTAGTATAAGGGAGCCGCTGACTTCCTATCATTTTTACGCTAAGTTTTAACGCCAAAGTACCATACCTAAATAAAAACGGTTATCGGCAAACAAATGTCAAAAATAAAATATTAAAACATGAACGCATAAGAAGTACTGGAGTACTATTTTTTTTTTTTTAAATATAATTTCAAGTGACCACCGCAGTCAAAACTATTTTTTAACTTTTGTACAACAAAATTCTTACCTCCATTTTGTTAATTCAAAAAACATGCTAAAAATAATAATTTAAGAATTGTCCCTTCAAAATGTTTTGCTTTCTGCAACCAGCTTAAATTACTAACGCCTTGTCAAAATTGGATTTTGGAATTTCCCTTAGAGCTATTCTACACTGAGAAAAAAAACATACTTTAAAATTTAACAAAAAATTGTAAAATATAAATTTAACGCGTTTGTGTTTCTACAGAACAAAATTTAAAACAAGCGTTTTTAATTTTTTTTTTTGTATAATTCTCATTTGATATTCTCACTTTTTTTTTACAATTTTCTCTTATTAATTCTTTTTTATAACAAAAAATTCGTCACTATCTGAGATTGAATTAAAAAATTATGTGTAGTAGAGTCATTGAGCAGATAATTGAAACTAAGCTGAGAAAAACCATTGGATTGTTTGAAAATATTTTTTAATTGGACTTACAAAATTTAAAGGTAAGATAAAATAAAAACTAATAAATTATTTTAATATATAACATTTTTCAATATTTCAAGCCGCAATAAGACAAACGTCATCGAATGGAGTTTATATTCAGTATTCGAGGGGTCCCAGTGGTCGCTGTTCACGAATCTGACGTCAAAAACGCGAAAAAATTAAAGAAATGGCATCGAAAAATGAGGGTTTAAAATATTTGTTTTCAATATAAAAACTTTTGTTTTAAATTTTAATTTTAAATAAATGTTTTTAAACTGAAAATGTTTACATTAAAAGTATATTTAAAAACATTGTTTTGAAAACAAAAGCTTTTGTTTTAATTTTTACTTTACAAACATTTGTGTTTAGCTTAAATGAAATTGTTTAAAGCTCTATTTCAAAAACATATTCGTTTAATATGAACACAATTTCATTTAATTTTAACACATATTTCCCTCAGTGTACATTTTATATCAATACCAGATATAACAATCAACATAATTAAAAATGTGGCACGTTTAAAAGTAGTGAAAAGTAGTCTGAGCCTCAGTGCATAACGTTGATGTAATTATAATGAATTTCGGTGCAAAGGTCTGAACATTCATGTTATAAAATGTGGTTTCAATTCGTCAACGGAAAGAGGATTGGAGATACTTAAAAAATAAAAATATTTAAACAAGCACGTACAGTAAGTAATGATTATGGCGAACTTCAAGGGACCGGTAGCTTTGTTCGTTATAAGCGATACATCGTTATAAGCGATATTGTTATTTTGGCAATTTATTAACATTCTTTATTAGTTTTATTAAAAGCTCAACAAAATGCGTTAATGTTTACACATATTTGAATTTATTTGAAAAAAATCTGTAGTGTTTTGTTATTTGGTTTCCTGCTACATAAATTCATTTTCAATTGTATGCTCAAATTTCTGTATGGATGCCGAAGACATCTCGTCGAATGTTTTATTTGTCTGGCCACCTTCGTGCCTCCACTCTACTGAGACTTTTCTCTTGCAACTCATTGGGCGTTAGTAATGAAGAAATTCTAAGTGGAATATTTCTTAAACTCGACTTCAACTTTCAATCAATGATAGGCTAAAAGATGAGTTTAAGATATATTCGACTTAGAATTTCTTTATTACTAAGGACAATTGCTTTTACAATCAATTCACGACATAATCAGGAGTGAAATCGGCTAAGGTGATAGTTGACAGTCACTGTTTTGATTGTCATTGTTGAAAACGACACCTAAATAGCTGTCATATGATATCAACAGGAAAAAAGTGATTGTCAATTTGATAATCACCTGACATGGAGCAAAAGCGATGATTTTGATTGTCAGCTATCAATTATCACTTTAGTCAATTCCACCCCTGATTAAGCTTTCTCGACATCAAAATGAAAATTATGCAAAAGAATTCGTTGACGCATCATACAATTTTTCTTTGAAAGCCAATAATTTACTAAAACAAATTTATCATGAAAATGCCAGCTGCTGTAGACGAAAATCACACTTATTCGTTATAACCGATGATTAATTTCATTTTTTCGTAGAAATTAGTTCGCCATAGCCGATATTTCACTATAATCGTTGTCGTTATAAGCAGTGAAAATTGTACTATTTTGTACGAACTTCAGCCGGGTCTTGAATTTTCGTATTCGTTATAACCGATAGTTTGCAATAAGCGATGTCGTTATAAACATTACTTACAGTAATTGTTTAGGTATAATTTGATTACTCAAAATAATATCATCAACAAAGTATATTTTTTAAATCAATTTTTTTTTTTTTTCTTTTTATCATTACTTCATGCAAAGTGTTCCACTGTGCAACATATGTGCTGAGCTTGCTTCGATAAAGAATGGCAAGTAAATTTAATGAAAACATGTGTTAGTTTAATACAATGAAAAAGATACAAATATCAGAGCGCATACATAAATAAATAGAAAATTATTAAAAGAGCTGGACACGAATGCCATTTAGTATGTTTTCTTCACTCAACACGCTCAGGTTACGAGCAAGTCGTAGAGAATATTGATTTATATTTTTTTTTGCTTCTAATTATTTTAAATCTTCGTTATTAAAAAGTAAAAACAATGAAATTAATTCTAGTCACAGCTATTGTCAGTTTAATACTAGCCTGTGGTTATTGGAAATTTCATGAACTAACACGCCCACTGCCGTTGCCTAAGCTGGATACAAGCAAATATTGGGGCCCAGGTGATGCCGCAAAACACAAGCCGGACGCGAGAATAAAACCATTTGTGATAAAGCGCAGCACTGAGGTAGGTTAAATTGATATAATTTTGTAGATAAGAATTGAGTATCGAATATCAGCATGAACTCTGAAGTTATACTTATAGACTTTAAAAGAAATATTTATATAAAACGAAATTTTCTGTAAAATAATCTTTTCAGGAAATAACGGACTTGATCTCTTTACTGAATCGGCCACATAAGTTGACAGAACCTTTGGAGGGCATTAACTTTGAATATGGCATGAATAGTCGTGCGCTGGAAAAAATTGTTCAGTTTTGGCGTGACGATTATTTGTCAAAATGGTCAGAACGGGAGACTTTTTTAAATAAATTTCCACAATATACAACGGAAATTCAAGGGTAAGCTAATATTATTCAAATTTCCCATATAAGTTCCGTTCATGCATGAATTTTTCCTCACACAGCCTAAACATTCACTACATTCACGCCAAGCCCAGTGCCGAGGATGCCAAAAATAAGCGCGTCATTCCGCTATTGCTCTTACATGGTTGGCCCGGCTCAGTGCGTGAGTTCTATGATTTTATTCCAATGCTCACCACCGCCAACAATTTGAATGATTTTGTTTTCGAGGTCATAGCACCATCCCTAGTTGGCTACGGCTGGTCCGATGTAAGCAATACAAATTCAACCTATCTCCTATACAAGACTTATTAAAATATATCCCATTCATTTTTCCCTCCAGGCTGCCGCTAAGCGTGGTTTTAACGCCGCCCAAATGGCCATCGTTATGCGTAACTTAATGCTACGTGTCGGTCATCAGAAGTTCCTCGTTCAGGGTGGTGATTGGGGCTCCATCATTGGCAGTATTGTTGCCACTCTCTTTCCCGAAAATGTACTCGGCTATCACTCTAACATGTGCACCCTGCAAACACCACTTGCATTAATGAAATTCTATGTTGCCAGTTTTTATCCTGAGAAATTTGTGCCTTCACCCATTTGTATCGAACACCACTTTCCGCTTAAGGAAAAGTTGATTTACCTGCTCAAGGAGAGCGGTTACTTCCATATACAGGCCACGAAACCTGATACTATTGGTACTGCTCTATCACACAGTCCCATCGGTTTAGCTGCTTATATTCTGGAGAAGTTCCAAACTGCTACGGGACCTCATTCGTCCTACAGGCACAACGCTATGGATGAGAGCTTTACGCTAGAAGCAGTGCTGGATAATGTGATGATATATTATCTCTCGAATACAGCCACTAGCGCGGTGCGTTTCTATGCGGAAAATATGAGCCCAGAGATGTTTGCACTGCAAATGGAGCGTGTTCAGAGTCCTGTGCCGATGGGTTGCGTTCGTTTTAAAAACGATTTACCTGCTGCCATGGACTGGCAACTTCGGGATAAATTCCCGAATTTAGTTCACAGTAAATACTTTGGCGATGGCGGTCATTTTGCCGCTCTTGAAGTGCCCGACAAGCTATTTATCGATTTTGCCGAATTTGTAGAACAAATTAAATTTGACTAGATTTGCTTAAGTTTTTTTGAGACAATAAATTTTATATTTTTTAGAACTTTTTTAATTTTAAAATTTTTAACAGTATTTCTCAAAAATGTTTCTGCTCTTTGTCACTTTCAACTTCAGAATCAAGAGATTTGTCCACAAAACGATATTAAAGTAGTATAAAAGCAATTTTTTTAATTTAACTAGGAACATTTCTCTATGCACACTTAGAGGTGATAAATGTTTAGTTCAATGATACTGAAATGATAGAAACACGTAGAGGTGATAAATGTTCAGTTCATTAGCTCCAGTTTTGTTAATTAAAATCCTCACGAGCCGTTAATTAAAAGTCTCAAAAGTCTATAAGAAGGTTGTTACAGGTTCGATCATCAGTTTGGTAGTAAGCTGTGGCTAATGAATTTTACCAAATTCACACCACAGGGTTGCTTTACTTGAAAATATTGGGCGGAAAATGTAAAAAACAATAAACTCAAATCTTCTGTTCTGGACACTTCAAAAATGTAATAAATCTTTCCGTACAGCTCGACTATCAAAGCCACCCGTGGCAATTTTTCTGCACATGTGACCTTATCTACTCCAAAGTTTCTTGTGTCGATCATTTTATTTTTTTTTTTTTAATTGGCTTATAAAATTTTCTAGGTATTTATGGTAAGGTATTTAATTAAACATATTGTGTCCCATATGGCCCGTGTGCCAAGGACCGCGTTAGACTCGAGCACAAATCACATCTGACTTAGAATGTTTTTCAGTTGAAATAATTTTTGATTAACGGCCGTCATCTCTCTGCAGACAATGGCAAGCCTAAGGAAACATTTATAGTGCCAGCTGATTGCTTTGCCGAGCCGAACCGAGAAGGTAAGTTGAAAAACGCTGCACATACAATCATTTTAAATAAGCTGAAAGTGTGTTTAGTGACAGCCGAGCAGACAGCTTAAAGCGACTGGTTTGAATTCATTTGATTGTATGTATAATGCCGATCAGTCGCTCTAAGCTGCCTGTTCGTATGGCACTATATGCACTTTGAGCCTATTTCATATGATTGTATGTGCAGCATTTTTTAGCTTTCCTTCTCGGTTCAGCTCGGTACATATTACATACAAATGATTGTACGTTTAATCGCCATACGAAACTTTTTCAATAAATTTACAATTAATTACAAAAACAAAACAATCCTTAGTATAATTAGTTTTAAAACTTTTATCTAATAAACATATGAAATAATTAAGAAATGTCGCAGTACCTTCTACGCATACAAGAAATCCTTTCGTACAGGACAGGGAAAGAAACCGTGTGTCATACATTTAGCTATATACGGCTATCTTTAGACCCATTTAGTTTGATTTTATGGTACAAAGCCACAGAGAACACGAATTCGACTTTATCGAGGAAAAACTGTAAAATATGGCGAATTTTCTTTTTGCTGGTGCCCAGTTTTGACACGCGCTCAAATAAAACTGAGTCAAGCAATCACAAAACCGTCTGAGAAATTTTCTTAGTACGAAATCTAATCTTTCTAACGCTATCTTGCGTAACCCGATTGTTCTTATAGCATGCGAGACACAGATTTTTAAAGCCAACTTTTGGAAAAATAATACATTTCTTTTTACTACACCTGATATAACTTTCCTCTGTTAATTTAAGCATATTCATATCGTTTATATTTTTAAATAATTTCTATATATTTAAATGCAATTAATAACTGCGAATCTGTTTTATTTACAATATTCACATATAATTATATATTAAACACATTTTCTGCTTGCAAGCTGTTTGTCAAACAAAAATCATCATTATAATCTAAATTTTATCTTTAAAAGATATTTATATAGATTATTCAATGTCGATAAAATTGTGCCCAAGTGATTCAATAAAACACAATAAATAAAAAAGGGGTTTTGGCCCCCTAGACCCGGCGCCAAAAAACAAACAAAAAACTTACTACACTTTAAAGTATACGAGCTTTTGAATTTCTACATATTAGAATTTCTATTATTCTACATATAGCAATATTAATTTAGCTAATTTCAACTGGAATTGATTATATATATATAAATTATAAATTTTTTTTTCTACAATTTTATGTTAGTATACATATTTTATATACATATACACGAAATGCGTAACTACCCTATAGGAACCCTATAGGAACAAACTAACTTGTTTTTAAAAACAACTAATTATAAAACTAGTTTCAAATAAACCAGTATATGAACTACTTTGAATTATGTTAAGGTGGCATCCACTTCAATTCTAAATAGTTTTTATTGCATTATATATGAAGTAATTGAAATGCTACTTAAAAACAAGTGATTGATAAACTACTTTGAATTATATTAAGGCGGCAACTACTCTGATTTTGACATGTATTAATTGCAAATTTTTATTAGATTACAAGTTTATATATATTTAACCATGTTATTTCATCAAATATTATTAACTTTAGGCCATCAGGCAGTTGGTTATTTTAAAGTAATTAAAAAAATAATTTAAATATAACTAATTTAACAAGTAGTTGAAAATATATGCAGACGAAAGTCAATTGACTTATTTAGCGGACAACACCATACAAAATATGTTAGTTCGTTCTATGGAAAAAAGTCAGAATTTCAACTAGTTGTGGTTGACAAAAAACTACTTTATCAACTACTTTTAAATTAGTTGATTTTCCTACAGGGAACAAACTAACTTGTTTTTAAAAACAACTAGTTAAAAAACTAATTTAAAATAAACTAGTATATGAAGTACTTTGAATTATATTAAAGCGGCAACTACTCTGATTTGGACATGTTTTAATTGCAAATTTTTATTAGATTACAAGTTTATAAATATTTAACCATGTTATTTCATCAAATATTATTAACTTTTGGCTTCACTAACATTTTGTTTCAAAAAGACATATTTTTTATTTACGACATTGAGCTGCAAGACAGACGTGGTAAACACACTTTAAAACTAATAAACTGCTTCTAAACCCTTTGAAACGATTAAAAATTCTTTATTATTTAAGATATTCAAATTGCAAACTGGTACTGTTTAGCAAACATTGCACAATTTGGACTCTGTACGGAAATTGATGCATTGTTTAACCATTCAGCAAACACCTCATCACTTCAATAGTAAAGACGCACGCCTTTCCCTACGTAGCGTCGAGTCTGCTCCATCACTTCATTGCGATTGACAATTAAAAGAAGCACTAAGCAAAATATCGGTGTGTCATGCTTGTTTAGCTCATATTTTGAAATGAAGCATAATGCTGGCTCGTGTTAAATAACAGGCGCAGTATCCACACAATTCCGATCAATTGGATCGACACCTTCGCTCATGTACCTAGGCGGTGCACAGTGCGCTCTTTTCGATTTTAGGATGACATTGCTATTATTTCAGAAACTATAAGAGCTAGAGTCATGAAATTTTGTACCAATTATCTTTAAGGCAATATTAGTAATGTGACTAATGTAATTAGTAAAATCAGAATTCTAGGTCAACTGCCACGCCTACCTCTAGCTATGCGGGTATTACGCCTCCTTTTTAAAGAGAAAAAACTCCATAACTTTGCTAGAACTAAACGAAAGTAGCTGAAATAAAGAAGTAAAGTTTATTTAACTACATTAAAGAGCCCCGCCAAAAATTATTAAGATCGGTGAACTTTTAGGTATACCTTCCATACAACTAGACTGTACCAAAGAACTACTGATATTATTTATCATATTCTCATATCATATGCATGTTTTATATAAAACATATTTAAAACAAATATATAAATTTTTTGTTAAATTTTCCTTTTATTCTGAATCAGAACTATCATTTTGAGGTTCTGAGGAGCTTAAAAGACTTAGAACTTCTGAAGTAATTTTAGACTTTAATAATTAGTAATTTAGTGTTTTCCGTAGCTCAAACGCAAGGAAAAACGTAATAATTTTAAACGATTTTTAATTTAGATATATTTATTTTAAAATCAAGACAATATACAAAACAATTTAAAACCTCCATAGCACTATGGTTTTTCTTTAACATACATTCTTCGTGACTGCAAATTTTTGCCCAAAATTAACAAAATTTTGAAAAAAAAAATTTTGACGAAAATACGCATTGCTCACATATAAGCGCAGAGTTCCTCCAGCTTCTGGAACTATCACCTGTTGGAAGCCGAAATAGTTCAATGAAGAAAGGAATAATGAAATAATATGTACCATCGCAGCGTACTTCTGTTGCGCTTCTTGAATGTAATTACTAGTTCTTTTTTGAATTAACTGGCAATGAAGTTTGGCATGAATTACATTTGAATTATTTTAAAATCAATGAAAACACCACAAAGAACGACATTTCACAATTTTCCATTAAAAAACTCTGATCACTTTTAACTTTGTTTACATTTTGCTTTCAGATTTTATATTTCAGAATTTATTTGTGTCGACCAGGCATGATTTTTTTGGCATGTTTTATGTATTTTTCAAAACAGTCAAATCAATGATCTCTTTGATGTATAGAAATTTAATATTTTTATGCTTTTAAATTCATCTTCAGTAAGTGGAATATTAAATAGTTTTCAATTGGTTATTTTAAAGTAATTAAAAAAATAGTTTAAATTTAACTAGTTTAACAAGTAGTTAAAAATATATGCAGACGAAAGTCAATTGACTTATTTAGCGGACATCACCATACAAAATATATTAGTTCGTTCTATGGAAAAAAGTCATAATATCAACTAGTTGTGTTTGACAAAAAACCACTTTTTCAACTACTTTTAAATTAGTTGATTTTCCTACAGGGTATTAAGTATTAAGTATTTTTTTTTTTTTTATTTTTATACTAATTTATTTTTTTATCAATCGATCAATTTGTTTTGTTTTTGTAGATATGTCATTGTTGTCTACTCATGATGATTTTTAATAACATGCCGGTAAATTTCGCTTTTAATAATATTAAATAGATTATATAAACAGCAGTAAATAAGTTGCCGGCGAGATACTCTCTTTGTTTTTTAATCTAGTATTCTAGACTCTCTTCGCTGACTGTTTAAACGTTGTTTTAAGGCAGGGGCACTTAACGTTTTGTATTTAGTGCCAAGCACGATGTTTATGTTGAGTAAATTCAGTGGCGTAGAACACTACTGTTTTAGTTTGAGCAATCTATAAAAATCAATCCTAACGCAGTCATGTGATTGGATAATTTTTTTTTTTTTCTTTTATCACGAAAAAATTTTATAACCGATATATGATTGATCCTCAAATTACTTGTTTTGGTGTTGTTGATAATTTTATTCAGAATTCAGAGCAAGAAATATTTTACTACAAGTTTGTTTTTAACTTGCAAAGGTGGATTTTTTTTAATTATATCAATAAATGCCTTTTTTTAAATATAAATTAAATTTTATTATTTAATTATTATAGTTTTCATTAATTTATCTGCATTAAGTGAAATGGTTAAAATATTAGATATAATGTCAACATGCAGTTAATTATATTTACTTCTTCTATCTTATAATGGAAGTTTCCTGTTATAATTATACTAGTTTTTATATGCATACAATGATAAAAATTTACAATATGCTATAAGGTGCTGTAACTATAAAGCTCTTCTCTTTTGGCATTCGTATATCAAATAAACTATTAAACACCAAAAAAAACATATCTGTGGCGAGAAGGAATAACGACTGAGCTCAAAATATCGTAAAAAACGATATTTTAATAACACTAACTACGACCTTTTCTCGGAAATATATGAACCGTTAAACCAACGAAATTGGTGCAGACATAAGTGGTTATCTATGCTGCGCAAAAATGGATTTCTGAATCCTTCCAAAGATTGGCAAAAAATGAAATGCCATATTGCTTTTTTACGATATTTTAAGTTTAGTCGTTATTCCTTGTCGCCACAGATATATATCTAACAATGAATACGGTGTGGCGTTAAAACTTTAGCATATCTGTGGGCACCAGCAATGACTTAACTCAAAATATCGTAAAAAAAAAACGATATTATAATTGCACTAACTTAATCTGGAATATATGAACCGTTACAAAAGAAATATTTGTGCACATAAGTGGTAATCTATTCTGTGCAAAAATCGGATTTCTGCATTCTTCCAAAGATTGGCAACATAGAAAATGCCATATCTTGTGGCCACAGATATGATATAAGGTCTGTTCCCGTACTTGAACATTCGCACGAACTCATACTATGTTTTGCGATTTCCTGTTCCCGTACCCAAAAAATTCGCAAGAGAGCGAAAATGATAAATCCAGTCTTCTTCAAATGTTACTATTTTTTTTGCTACACAAATTTGGCGAAGCAGAAATTGGCAAGCTGTTATATTTTCACAGCTTATGTCAAATTAGAGTGCTAGCCATTAAAACTTTTATTCTTTTGATCCGACATTTGTCCAAAATTTTTACAAAAGAAATAAACACATATTTTTGACATTTCATCAAAAGTTGCAACTTTTTGCGAAAAACCTGTTTCCCTACTTTTTGCAATTTTTCTCGCAAAGAGAGAATTTTTTCGCTTGCTCTCTGAAATTTTGCAGCTTGCCAATTTCTGCAACAAAAGTACGGGAACAGACCTATAAAATCTAAAAACAAATAGCTTGACAGCCCTTTTTAAATTGTAATACATAATTATTACATACGTGTACTTATAATGTAATAAGCTATAGGCAGCAAATTGTAATAAATTTTTCTAGTATCACAGTAACATAGCTATTGGCCAATAGAAGTCGTCATGGTAATCACAAACTCGTAGTCGTAGCCGAGTCGAAAAACACTTTGGTACAAAACAGATGCATGACTTGATTCTCTATTGCTCCAACGTGTTTTTCGGCTCGGCTCAACAATAAGCGTGCACCATAAACCTGGCCTCAGGCATCGTTTATATGCCTATTAACAAATCGTATTTAACAAAAATAAGACCTTATTTCACATTTGCAGAGCCCGATAAATAAGCCGATGCTAATACTTAGACCAATATCGATTGTGGTAGGTACCGCTGCCGATGTCTATATATCTATGTGCAGTATTAAAATGTTATCGGAAAATGAATTGGCAGTGTATACCAATAACGATACCTATTCCTACATTATGTTCGATGCCGATACAAAACCGAAGCTGATTTAAAAATTTCAACCGATGTTGATATCAAACCGATACCCAGTCCATTATTTAAACCGCTGCCCGATTTTGAATTGCCGAAAGCAGCTAGTGCCGATATCATTTAACCGGTTAGACGATTATTGTATTACTAGCTTATACCCACGTGCTTCACTGTGCTCCGAGCTACTTCCCTGAAAAGTGGGCGTATAGTGAGGACACGCCCTTATCCAATTATTTCCAACTATTTTTGTGTGTCTGTTTAATGGTAATTTAATAAGTGTCCACATTTGTATATACAGTGGCTGTTTGAATGTACAGGGACAGCCGCTTGGATCAATTGACCCCACATACCAAGCGTGGTATATCGCTATCAAAACATGTAGTGCGACTAGTCCCATTTATCAAAATCATCAGGTATGTATATGAACGTTTTGTTTTGTATTTATTTTTTAGCACGATGCTACTCCTAAAACAAACGACTTTTATTTGACCCTTTGTTTGACACCACGCTCATTGTCCAATGCCCGTCTCCCGGTAGCAGGACATCACCAAATAGTGAGAAATTTCATTTTTAGTTTCAATGTTCTGTGATTTTTACTTCCAAAGCTATTTGATATCAAAAATTTGGCTTATATGTGCAGAACCACACCTCCTAGTCCAATGCCCATCAAAATCCTTTATTGGAAAGACTTCATCAAGAGGTAACTCCATTCTGAGTTTAAGTCTTCTGTGACTTTAACTACCAAAGCTATTTGATATAAAAAATTTGGTTTGTATTGGCCAAGCCCCCATGCCAATGTCCGTCCAAGTTTTCCATTAAAAGGACATTACCAAGTGGTAACTCCATTCTGATTTTCAATGTTTTGTGATTTTTATTACTATAGCCGTTTTGCATTGGATGGTGAAAAGTACTTTACAACCTATCCTCATACCTACGAAATATACAAAAAGAATTTCATTAAAATCGGTCTAGCCGTTTTGGAGGAGTTCGGCCACAAACATCGTGACACGAGATTTTTATATATAAGATCAGTTCTTAAGGGGACTTGTCGATCGAGAGAGGGCTCTGGAACTTAGTTGCTTACTGAGCCCGTAATAGCACCTATTAGCAATTATTGTTCTTCGCTTTATCTCCAGGCTGATTTCGTTTTTGGTATTAATTATTATCTCTCGATCGACAAAACTAACACTCTACAAGACGCTCGTTCTACCTGTGCTGCTTTATGGCGCTGAGGCATGGGTAGTTTCGCAAACTGACGCAGCCGCTCTGGGGGTGTTCGAGAGAAAAGTTCTTCGCAAAATCTTCGGTCCTGTTCGAGTCGGCGATGACTATCGCATCCGAATGAACCACGAGCTGTATGAGCTCTACGATGACATTGACGTAGTCCGGCGTATAACTGTGCAGCGACTACGCTGGCTGGGTCATGTCCATCGTATGAACGACGAAGCTCTAGCGAAAAAGGTACTCGAAGCGAGGGTCGCTGGTCAACGACGACGAGGGAGACCATGCCTCCGATGGATGGACCAGGCGGAGGAAGCCCTAACCGCACTTGGTGTATTCGATTGGAGAAGGCGCGCGCAAAGCAGAGGCGCCTGGCGAGAGCTGATGAGGTCGGTTGAAACCCGGACACGGGTTGTTACGACCAACTAAGTAAGTAAGTAAGTCTTAAGGGGACTTATATCCATTTTTTTTTTTGGAAAAACTTAGGTTATGAAAGGATTACAAAGTAATGGTAAAAGGTATAGATTTTAAAATGTTTGTATGTTTTTAAGAAGTATTTAATTTTTAAAAAATACGTTTGTTACGTTATTTCGTCGCAATAATAAAATCTCTAACCTTATATAACCTTAAGTAACTTATCTTTCAGGGATTGACATAGAGTTTTTTTTGTTTTAAGATCTACAAAATCGTAAACACTTACTTTTACTCTCACATTATAAGCATTTTTAAAATTTTGACTAGGCCATACCACCATTTTTTTATAAATCAAAAATTTGTCTATTAATCTATGTTATCCGTAGACTTATTAAGTGTGTACTTTAACAGCATTTCTTTTTTTCATAATTTTCAAGCCCATCTAAGGCCTTTTTTCTTGGCGCTTCAGAGATTTTATTATTATTTCGTAATCCCTTTTTCAAGAAATGGATATGGAACATAATTGTAAAAAAGAGATTGTAAAAAAGATAATTGAAAAAAAAATCCAAATTTTGAAAATGCGGAATCTTGGCAACGTTGAATTTAAAGAACCTGTATTGTAAAAAGACTTTTATTAAGATTTTGTAACAAACAAAATTGAAACTGAACTCTTAAATTTCTCAAAATCTACACGAGTTTGAGCTGAGAAAGCTTATATATGTTAACAATTTAAAGTAAATAAAAAAAAAAATATATGATAGTTTAAATATATATGAATATAAATTAATTCAATTATTATGTAATTTTGCCTTTGTTAAACTTTTGAATAAGCAGAAAGTTGAACATTTTGTAAAGGGGAGTCAACATCACGAAATGCTTGGGAGCCCCTGTTTAAGAGAGTTAAGTTGATATAATCACTCAACAAAAAACACAAAGGAGAAAAAAATCGGTATTTAAACTCAGCGCATGATCATGTTAGAACATCACCTTGACTAAACTGACAGTTACGCTTTGAAACTCCGCGTGTTGAGACGTAAACGTGCGTTGTTTAATTTTTGTTCGACAAATACTCTTTATAAAGAAAAAAATATATAAAAACGAACCTTTGAACTTAAATTAAAAAACATGGGTTTCCTGAATCGTGTGCTACTCGTTGGCGCCCTTTTGGGCGTAGCCGTGCTATTTCAAAACTATCGGCAATATACGCGGCCACTGCCGGCGCCAAAAATGAATTTTAATGCATATTGGGGACCGGGTAATGGCAATGCTTATAAAGAGAACATTGCTGTGAAGGCATATGATATAGCACCAAAGACAGAGGTAAGGAAAGAAGAAACGAGAAGAGCAAGCATAGTTGAAGGTCAAAGTACAATGACGGTGGTTGTTCGGCGCGAAATTAAGGGCTTGTTCTGAGCGGTTGAAAGGGGATGAAAACTAAATTAGGCGTGTACTCAATTTTCGAAATGCAGTTCAGGCATAAAAACATACTCTTTTTGGCATTTTCTTGATAACTTAACTAAACTTATTTCAATTTTATTTCATTTATTTTAATATGTGTAACAAAATATAAGCAAAATCTTACTTATTAGTAACTACTCTAAAGTAGTAACTGCGTTTATATGCATTCCACTTGAACTCTAAGAATTCTGTTTAAATATTTATATTTGTTTTTATGGAAAATTGTCTGTTATACAAGGGAGAGGGGCAACAACTGTTGAGTTACTATTAGTATCACATCTGTCCACCAATAAGCTAAGCTAACTAACTTGTATGTCGCTTACCATGTATGTACGTCTATATTTTGTCCTACTTCGCGTTGTATTGCGAAAGAACAAGTTTCGCATGCCAAAACAATCACGAATTCAACAACAACAACAACAACAACTTTTTGCACTTTATTTACAACCAACAATTCTTCTTTTTTAACCATAATATTTTTAATTCTCTTTTCATTGAATGTGCTTTTAACAACGCAGCTAATTGAAGATCTAAAAGCTCAACTAGGCCGTCCGTTAAAGTTACAGGAACCATTGGAAGGTGTTGCCTTTGAATATGGTTTCAATACTAAATATCTACAAAAGGTTGTTACCTACTGGCGTGATAACTACCTGACTAAATGGACGGAACGTGAAACATTCCTGAAGAAATTCCCACATTTTAAAACAGAAATTCAAGGGTATGTTTGTAATATAAGTAAACTAATAGTTTTGTCAGAAATTGACGTATCTCCAAACTTTTTTAACGTAGACAATTTAATTGTTGCCAATTATATAATTAAAAAATGTTATATTAGTTAATCCGTTAAGTATAAAACACACAATTTTTCGAAAGATTTTCTGTTATTAAACCATGATACAGCAATTTTAAACAGGGCTTGGAAGTTGTACAATATTTTCTGAAAAGTTTTTGAAAGAAGAGCATTAAAAAACTTTTGTTATATAAAAGTTACTTTTGATCATGGAGTATAAATGGAGAATTAATGAAGGGAGTCACACGGCTGAGAGCCGACTACCATAAATGTCAAATAAAAGCAAAGACAACGCTAAGAGGAGACTCAGTTTGCCAAGTCACAGAAAATTATTTGCATTGGTTTTGACACTTATGGTAGCTGAGAAAGAGAGAAAAATCGGCCGCGGTGCTACCTTGTTTTCATTGTACAAAAATACAAATTTTATTTTAAATTCATTAAATAACTCTTACTAAATTTTTAAGAAATATTTTTCAATTTTATAAATAAAAGTGGAATAAAGAGTCTTTGAAAAAAAATTTTATAAAGTTACGATATTTTCAAAAGTCTTCAAATACTTTTCTTTCAAAAAGTCAATTTTAAGGTTTTCTTGAGACTTAAATATTATAAAAATCTTTTTAAAAAATATTATGTTAAATATATATGAAGCATGTTTGCGGAGATATCTTCGCTTTTGTCTTCCGTTGGTATTTTATTTCTTATTGTTTATTCATATGTGTAAAAACTTTTATTGAGACTTTTTTAAAAAAAAAAACCTCCAAAAGACACCGAAAACTAACTTCTTCAAATAAAATTCTTTAAGGACTTTTAAAAATAGTGTTGTTTGGTAGTTAAAACTTGTAGCTTTACTTATTAGGAAAAAAGGAAACACACTTTCTTTAATATTAATAAGATTTTATTTTACTATTCTCTAAAGATGTTGTTTTCAATTTGTTTTGTTCTTTGTACTGAAAAATAAAATGCGTTCTTTCTCACAGGGTTGCCATAGGGGCAAAAAAAATAATTACTTTTGATAGGCAATTATAGTTCAAGTTAAAAAAAATATTATTTTAAGCAGCAACAAATAGTTTTAAAAATAAAAGCCTTAAAAAACTATTAAATTTTACTTTCAAGCTTAAAAGTAAAAGTTTACTCTTATTTTTATACCCCAACGCGCACTGCGTGAAGGGTATATTAATTTCGTCATTCCGTTTGTAACGCCAATAAAGAGGCGTCACAGTTATCGAAAAGTATATATATTTTTGATTACCATAACAACCTGAGTCTATTTCTGTGTGTCCGTCTGTCTTCTGTTCGTCTGTCAACACGATTACAGCTGTAATTTTAAAGCTATCGCAATGAAATTAAAAAATTAAATCTTTTTAGAAAAGGAAGATCAACTTCGAAAATAAGCCAAATCGGATTAAAACCACGCCTACTTCCTATACAGTGTGACTTTATTTTTACAGTAAAATCTCTTAAAAATCTGCTCAAATTAAAGATATGCCTTCAAATTTTGCACGTAAGCTTTGATATTCAATATAAATCCTGACTATGAAATTTGGAAAAAAATCGGATGAAAACCACGCCTACCTCTCATACAAAGTGGCTTTATAATAACCGTAAAATCTTTTAAAAATCTGCTCAAATTAAAGAAAGGTCTTTAAACTTTCTACATAGGTTTTGATATTTAATGTAGAACATCACTATGATATTTGACAAAATCGGATGAAAACCACGCCTACTTCCCATACAAAGTGGCTTTATTTTAAACTAAAATCTCTTAAAAATCAATAAAAATTAAAGAAATGTCTTAAAATTTTGCAAATGACCTTTGATATATAATTTGAACCATCTCTATGATATTTGGCAAAATCGGATGAAAACCACTCCTACCTCCCATACAAAGTGACGTCATCAAAATAGGAAAACTTTCGTAAATATATTAAACTGAATGTCTGTCGTGGCTGAAGACTTCGAATATACTTCAATACGGCCGTGGGGGGATATTTTAGCTGCCGAAGCTCCATTCTTTACTGGTTTTATCGGAACTTCCCAGCAAATCATAACTCGACAGAAAAATTTTACGCAGAAAAAATTTACGATATCTTAACACATAAATACGCGATATCATCCCGATAGTACAGTTAACGTTAGCATTTCGATATCATAACGTTATATATATTACAAATTTCTAGATATAATCATGATAGTATAATTACGATGGCATTTCGATATCGTAACGATATCTTTATAAAACAAATACTAGATATCATAACGATAGTATAATAACGATCGCATTGCGATATCGGTACGATATTTATAATAAGTAATCGATATCATCTTGAGAGTATACAATCGATAACACTGACATATCGCAACGATATCTAGATTCCAAAAATACTCGATATAATTTCGATGGTACACATATTTAGATAAAATAAATCTCAAATTTTTTTTTTTACAAATAGTTTTAAATATTTTTGTTTTTAGATGTATTATTATTTTACAGCTTTTTTTAAATTTAATTTATATGTGTATCTCTAGCGTATGTTTTAAAAGCAAGTTATAGGTAAAATTCGAAAAGCATACATGTTTTCATTTTCAACAAGTTACATTTTCATTCTTAATTATGTTATCAATTTCTCAAAAACACTTTGTTATCACTACTTTAACTTTTAAACTATTTCTAGATTTAAGTTAACAAAAATTATTTAAAATTTATTTATTTTATTAATATTGTGTTTCTGAAAGCTTTTAGAATGTCTAACATAACTCTGTGGCGACAAAGAATAACGACTAAGCTCAAAATATCGTATAAAAGCGATATGGCATTTCCTTTTTTGCCAATCTTTTTAAGAATTCAGAAATCCATTTTTTGCACAGAATAGATAACCACTTATGTATGTCTGCACCTATTTCGTTGGCTTAACGGTACATATATTTCCGAGAAACGGTCGTAGTTAGTGCTATTAAAATATCGTTTTTTTACGATATTTTGAGTTTAGTCGTTATTCCTTGGCGCCACAGAATTATTTTCCAAAAAATATGGTATCGAAACGATATAAAACTATTATAACTATTATATAATAACTAAATTTTTTGAAATATCGTTTCTATATCGAGAATTTATATGTTTTCGATATCGTGAACGATATGTCCACTTCTATCGAGATCTACGTTTTTCCGATATCATTACGATATCGTTTCGTAAAGCGCAAACAATAGCTTCTATCACCTTTACGATATCATCTCGATATCGAAACGACAATGATCGTTGAAAAAATCGGTATCGTTTCGATATCGGAATTAATATGTTGTTGATATCGTACACGATATGTTCATTTTTGTCCACGATATGTTCATTTTTGTCGAAAACAGGACTTTTTCGGTATCATAACGATATCGGTTCGTGTTTCATTATCGATAGAAATGATCACCTCTGCGATATTATCTCGATATCGAAACGTTTATATTTCCAACTGTGAAAATATGTGTTTAAACTGTTGTTTTTAAGCGTGCTATCAATTAATTTTTTGTATAAAAACATACTTTTAATAGTCATCTGAGAATAAAATACGAACTACTATTAAATGTTAAAAACTTGTTGTTACATTACCAGGAATGGTATGTTTATTTACTAGGTATTCCTAGGTAAAGGTATTATAATAATAGAATATTCCTTAACTTTGCCATCTCATCAAAGTAAGTGTATCATATTGAATTGAATACATAGAATTCAAAAGCCTCCACACCCAACAAAACGATTCTTATTTTACCTCATATAATAAGCGGCAAAATTCCCTACTCTGTGAAGTCTGGTGATAGTCAATAATTTCTATCGTGTGAAGAAGTTTATAAATTGTAATGCAATTAAAATTAATTATCTGAAATCATTAGAGCAAAACATTAACAAGCTAATCGATATTTAAGTGTTACTAGTTAATACACAGAACGAATTTTATTGCAGTATCTACCCGAAATTTTAATGGTCGAATATTTTAAATATAGTTAAAATCATAACTTCACAACAGTTTTCATCAGAACTAACACATAAATACCAGGTTTTTCAATAAGTTTCTAGAATAGAAATAAAAAACATAATTTTAAGGCTTAAAATGCTTTTTATTATTTAGTATAGGAGCATTCTCCCAGAAGCTGAATACACTTGTTCCAACGGTCCTCCAATTTATGGATCCCATCGCTGTAGTGGCCCTTCTGTCGCTGCTATCCGCTCTTCGTTTGATGAAAATCGTTTCCCCTCATAAATTTTTTAAGATGTGGGAACAGCCAGATGTCAGAAGGAGTTAGATCTGGCGAATAGGGTAGATGTTCTAACAATTCATACTTTAATGCATTGATTTTAGCGATGATTTTTTTTTTTTAATTTTGTGATCAGGTGCGTTGTTCTGATGAAAATTTACTTTTATCTCCTTCAAACTGGGTCTTTGTTCACAAATCTTTGAGTCGAGCTGATCCAAAAGGTTGCAAAAATATTCAGAATTAATTGTTTTTCCACACGCAGAAAAATTTTTCGTTTAGCGCAACTGTTAAATTAGCCAATTATACTTCGTTTGCGAGCTGTAGTAGCTGCAAGCAAATATTCAGTTGTAACTAACGAAAAAATAGCGACAAATATCAAAAAAATAAGGAAAAATACGCAATTGCTTTACTTAAGAATTGCATTTTTATTGCATTTTAATATTCAAATTTTTATTTTATTATAAACATTTCTTCGAACCCGGAATCGTCGATGTCTGGTTTACTGCGCGCTCTGCTTAACGTGCTGCACCACCGTCAATTGAATTTTGAGTCGGCTAATATTCGCCTAGTGCTGCTGCTTGGAGTTCAATTGAATTGAAGTAAAGTTACATAATTTTTTTCCTTTTATGGCAAAAGTTAAACATTTGCCATGGACAGAAGCTCGACAGAAGCCCGAGAAAAAGGAAAACTTTCCACCAAATTTTTGTGGTTGCCGTGGCATAGTGGTTAAGATGCTCGATTTGTATGCGAAACAGCCTAGGTTCAAGTCCCCAGCTGACACAAATTTGTGTTTCGTTTTTTTGTTTGGTTTTATTAGAAATTGAATTGAATTGAATTGAAATAGAAATTGAATAGAAATACCAGAAGCAAATTCTTTATTTGCTGCAATTAAAAAATTGCACTCGCTTATAACAAACGAAATTCTTTTCCTGCAACTAAATAACCCGTTTTCCGCAACTTTTTCCGTTTCTCGTAACTGTTGAAACGTTTGCAAAAAACGTTTCCAAGCACGATGAACGAAGTTCGCTTACTGCAAATTGGCGATAAACGTTTTTTTTTTCTCTGCGTGCAGTTTGGAGATAATCTACCAACAAAATCCCTTTTGCATCCCAAAAAACTGTTGCAATAACCTTCTTTGCAGATTTTCGAACACAAACTCGCTTAGAACCGAAGTACCAGGTTCACACCACCATTTAGCTTTTAATTTTGATTTAGGATCATGTTGGTAGACCCAAATCTCACCCATAGTGATGAATCGACGTATAAATCGCCCCTAATGTTGCTGAGAAAATCTCATTCGAATATGTTTTTGTTCTATTTTTGGCGAACGCGGCACCCATGCGCACACTCCTTTTTGAAACCCAAAACTTCACCTCAAATATTTGGCTTACACTGCCATATGAGATGTCTACGGCTTCTACAGAATTTCACTCGGTTAATCGACGATCTTCCAAAACCATATCCCGTATTTACGCTATAATTACTGGTGTTGATGCACTTTTTGGACGTCCTTGACGTGGATCGTCTTCGTCTTGCACGTTTAAACTCAGCAACCCAGTTGTACAATATTGCAAGTGAAGGTGAAGAGTCTTCATACACTTCAAATAATTATTCATGGATTTTATTGTATACTTACAAAAATAAAAATTCAATCACTGCACGATACTTGTTTTTTCCCATATTCAAAAAACACTGTGGCACGTCTACTTTGAACAGCTGTAAGTATAAGACTAAATTGTCAGATATAATTGACACTTCACTTTAGTACCATTTTTAAAAAAATAAATGGCGGACGTACTACCGCCATCTTTGTGTGATTATAGTTTAACAATTTCAACACGATAACTTTACAGTGAACAGTGAGTCTTGAAACACGTTTTATTATATAGAAAAAAAAATATTTTTCACTAAGCCTTTCTCTTATTAATTTAACGCCAACAATTTTAACGTCAGCGATGTTATAAAGTTACCACTGTAAATCCCATGACTGTTAACGTTAGCACTGTTAAGGTTTGCACTGTTAATGCCTGCATGTCTGATTCAGCTACCAGGAAAGCAGATAATATAGAAACGTTTTTGTGTTTTTTGAATGGGGACCCCAAGAAGGGTAGCAGCTAGTGGGTAAGTGAGTTCAGAAGAAATATTAAAGAGCAAAAAAAAAGGGAAAATTCTTATATTTGAGACCTCAAGGGGACAATTCGGGAACGATATGAAATATAATCGAAAGTTTTGGTGTTTCTTGTATGAAGACCCTCAGAGGGGTGGCTAATAGAGGTTATAAGTGTTGGTAAGAAATGTTGGAAGTCAAAAAATAATAGGACCAACTCATATAGTTGACGACCCTGGGAATAAATTCGGAAGAGATATGAACTATAATCAACAGTTTTTGTATGGAGACAACAAGAGAGTGTTCAGAAGAAATACTGAAGGGCAAATACTAATAGCTTTTGTTTTAGCAGAAGGTGTGCTAATAAGATTTTCAAAGTTAATGGACTGCATGAGCCACAGAAGCTTACTGATGAGTTGGTGTAGCGACCAACGAAACAGTTATCTAGTCTGCTGGTGGTTGTTCTATAAAGAACATTGTTGTTGTGTCAACCTGTTGCTTCATGAAATTACTTGGCATAAAGCTCGAAGTGTAATTCTTAAAAATTAATTTTTTTAAGAATTGCTAAAAACTAAATACTAATAGAATCAGTTTATAAATTTGACCATTCTAGGGATCAGTTAGGGAGAGATATGAACTATAGTAGACCATTTCTTATGATTTTTGTGTGGGGTCCCCCAGAAGGGTGGGGGTGAATGACTTACTGCATTCCAGAATATATTTTAACCTTCCGATGAGTAACAGTTCTGAACTTCACGGCCGTGTGAAAAGGTCCCTACGGACCTTTTTTGTAAATAATGTTTTTTTCATATAAAAAATTTTTTTTTTTTAATTTTTTTTTGTTTTTATTGTTTATAACTAAATTCTACATACAAAAATAATTTTTTCAATTTTTTTAATTTTTTTTTTTTTTTTTTGCTTGAATTTTCTTAAGACTATTATAAAAAAGTTTAAAAATTATTGTTGTTGAGCGTGTACTTCTTGTCCCCCGCCCTGTGCGCAAGTGTTGCAGCGATGTAAAAGTGTGCTATGTTCTCCGCAAACAGGGTTGCCGCAGCCGAAGCAGTGTGCAAGCGTTTTCCGCTGCCGCCCGTACTCAGAACGGCGAAGGCGACATGACGGTCTACTTGACCTAGCCGCAAACGACGGTGCATTGCCTTCCATCGGGCTTGGTAATACCTGAAATGAAAAGAAAAATAAAAAACAAATAAATATATATTCTATTCTTGAATTTGAAGATGTTTTTCTTACCCTGACATCGAATGCTTCCATCGCATTGCGTATCCTTGGATATGAGGTTATATGGTTGTTCAGGGCATGTTCTTCGATATTTGGTGTGGCCAATTGTTTCGTTAGCAGTAACAAGAACGACCGCCGTCTGTCACTCCTTTTTATAGGCTTCATTTCGTTGTAAATCGTAAAAGCAGCAAATGCAGCGACGTCCAGCATATTATAAAACATGGCCAACGGCCATCGTTGTGTTGCTCTTTTGCAGCTGTAAGTGCCTAGCATTTGATCCATGGTATCAACGCCGCATTTGTTGGCGTTATAATCTAATATGGCATAGGGCTTCCGCTTCTCGGTTTGCTCGTCAACGAGGCAGGTGTAGTGCATTGTGGAGAGCACGTTCGCCACTTTATTTTTTTTCGGCACGTATGAGCATAACGCTATATCCCCTTCGTTGAACCCAAATAATGTACTATTGATGGTGCGCTTCGGGTTCTTCTTGAACTCCTGTGGAATGAATGTTTTGTTGTAGCGCACTGTACCAACATATGCGGTCTTCCTCCTCAACAAAATACGCGCCAAGTCAAGAGTGGTCAAGTCAATCTACTATCAGCTGCACGCCTTTCATCTGCAGTCATTTGCTGGTAACGTGTACTACGGCGTACAACAATTTCAGCAACGTCCAAATTACTTGCATCTGCCATATTTATATTTTTGTTTCTATCACACACGATTTTAATCTTCGCTGTCTAAACTTTGACTGATTTGGTTTACGAAACTACAACTTCTTTTATACTCTTTCGTACGTCTACCTAAACTCAAAGACATTAGGGATGATGATAAAAACAAAAAATTCTAAGAACAAAAATACTAAGAACAAAAAATACTAAGAACAAAATACTAAGAACAAAAAATTCTAAGAACTGGTTTATTGCTAGTAGTATAAAATTAGAATATTATGCCTTTCCTTGAAAGCAATAAAGTTCATGTCTTCGAATTTTTCTTAGAATTTTTTGTTTTTACCATCATCCCTAATGTCTTTGAGTTTAGGTCTTTGTGTTCAGAACAAGTAAATTATGTGTTGAAACAATAAAAAAATTATAATGATGCCCAAAAACATGCATTTATTAGTGAAATTCAGTACAAGGTCCATACCGACCTATTCACACGTCCGCGTACTATTCTCACTAAAACCTCAATAACTCCTAAAGTAATGATCCGATCGGCTTGATTTTTTTTGCAATCAAAATTTTGCATTCCAAAAGATGCGCAACAAAATACTCTTGGAATACAGAGTAACTTTGGGGAGGGGGGGGGGTTGTAGTGGCCGAAGTAGGAGTAATTTCAGTTTGAAAAGGCAAAAAGGTCCCTAGGGACCTTCTCACTCATCGGAGGGTTAAATAAAAGACCTAGTTAGCGTTGCATTAAATAACGGTATACAAGAAAATATCAAAACAAAATTTGGCTATATTTTAATTGGAGTATATGCTATACAGTACAGAAAATTAAAGTATTTTTGATATGTTTATTTTAATACAGTAACTATATTGCATTAGTTATGGAAGAAAAATTATCAAATCTTAAAATACATATCTGCAGTTGAACATACGATTTTTTTTTTCTCGTTCTCGTGATATACTCTTCAATTTTATTAAATACAACAAGCAAAGTTCAATAGTCCATAACTGATTAAATATATATTCTGTGAAACTCGAATACTCTGCCTCACTGCAAAGTATTATTTTATTGTGAAAAACGACAAACATAACGAAAAAGTCAAAGCTATGTCAACTCTACATGAAAAAAATTTGCCAACAAGGTATAAATTTGATAAAAAAAAACATTTACTTAAAAGAACAAACAGGCTCATGAGTACAATCACAGAATGCACTCGATAATTTGAACTAAACAAATTATGCCAGTTTATATGCAACCAACGAAAAGTTAATGGGCGCTCATTTGGTATATATAAACATATAAATATTTAACTTAGATAAACATATAACTTTTTAAACAATATGGAAAATATGCAGACTTGTTTATATCTTAAAGCAATATTTGTGGCCTCTAATGAAGAATTTCAGTTTTAGTTGAGTTTATTTTTGTAAAGTAAAAACTGTTATATTTTTCGCTTATCAGCTAAACATTATTTAAAATAAAATCATTTTTTCAGAATAAATGACCTTTAGATGCCATTTTTTTATATATTAATTAAATGAGGGAATGTTTAAATAATCATACCTAAATTTATTATATCGAGAAAGCACCGTACATCAAGCCATTGAAATTCTGAACCCAAGCTTAATATGCTTCATTAATTAATTCCATTTGTTTTTTTTTTACCTTTTTTATTTTTCTCGAGTATATCGGGTTTATATCGATTAATGCGAAGCATTCTGTAGGTTGACATTTGTTATAGCATGCTTTTATAGAGCTGCTTCGTTTCAAATAAAATTGACCCTCTTAATTCTTAGTGTTATATGGTAACTAAGCATTTTTTTAGATCGATGAAGTTGATTTAAAAAAGTAATAAAAGAAAAGGCAAATCAAAGCGGAGATGCATATTAACATATTCAAATTTAATGTCAAAATAAATAAATAGTGAAGAAATGTTTTTTACTATGAACGAGTTTATGCTAATTTATTTAGCTTTTATTTAAGAGGTGTTACCTAAAAAAGTACACTGAGAAGAAAAACATGCTTTGAAATTAAAGAAAAAATTTTAATATAAAAATTTAAAACAAGCGTACGAGTATAATCTCATATTTTTTTTTTTTTGTATAATTTTCTCTAATTATTTCTTTACTATAACAAAAAATACATCGCTATCTGAGATTGAATTAAAAAATTATGTGCAGTACAGTTATTGGACCAGACAATTGAGACCAAGCTGAGAAAAAACCCGATTTTACATTTGATTGTTTGGAAATATTTTTTAATTGGCCTTACAAAATTTAGAATTAATTATTTTAAGTCGCAATAAAACGAACTTCATCACACGAATGGAGTACACATTTAGTATTCGAGGGGTCCCAGGGGTCACTGATCACGAATCTGACAATGAAAACTCAAAAAATTAAAAAATTGAATCGAAAAATGGGGGTTTTTAAATATTTGTTTTCAATATTAAAGTTTTTGTTTTATTTTGCTTTTTTTTTTAATAAATGTTTCTGAACTGAAAAGTTTTACTTTAACCGACCTATTCTTGAAAATTTACAATAGTAAACCATTATTTTCCATATTTCTATGTGTTTGTTGTAATTTTTTGATTTCAAAACAAAATTTGAAGCTCAAAAATAATAAAATTTGATAAAAATTGTTAGCTGCTTTTCATATATTGGCAAATTCATTGACAAATTTTATTTTTTGAGCTTCAAATTTTGTTTTGAAATCAAAAACTTGAAACAAGCACATAGAAATATGAAAAATATTGGTTAACTATTGTAAAATTTCTAGAACAGGTCCGTAAAAGTATATTTTAAAACATAGTTTTGAAAACAAAAGCTTTTGTTCTAAATTTTACTTTACAAACATTTGTGTTTAACTTAAATGAAATTGTTCAAAGCTCTATTTCAAAAACATATTCTTTTAATATGAACACAGTTTCATTTAATTTTACACATCTTTCCCTCAGTGTATGTGAAAACAAAATTCACTATGTCAAAATTAATGTATTCAGTTTAAGACGGTATTAAGTGACTTTTGAGAGAAAAAAAAAACAAAAAACTGGGTATATGTTTACAGCGCTGGACAACAAAATAGAATCGCCCAGCATGAAAAATTAAAGCATTTTTAGTTGCTTTCATTTACAAAAAAAAAAACAATCTTATGTCAGTAATATTCGTTTTTACGTTAAAGATGCTTGCTGGATTTCCTTCAAACACAACTGTTTGTTGGGTAATTCTCGGAAATGTAAGACTATAAGAATCAGAAAAAAAAACGAATTGGCCATTTCAGCCCTTGAAAGGACTTTGGCCGAGCTACTTACGATCACTTGTGTTATGAGTGTTGTGAAATGTTTGAACACAAATGATCGAGAACTACACCTATAAGTTTTATGCCGATTCCGAACTGATTATGTTCTCAGGAAGCTTAACATGGCAATTTTAATTCTCTGAGGTTTGCCATTGTCTGCAGAGAGATGACGGCCGAACAGCGGCCACGGCCGCCACATAAAAACGAAATAGAATCACTTGATTGAGAATCAGTTAACTGAAAGGTGAAGTGTAAAATTTTTGTTAGAAAGCGAAGATTAGATTCTAAATCTATTTAAAAAGACTAAAAAATATTTAAATTAGATTAATCTGGCTGCCTCCAAACTGAGGCTTACATACACCAATTTGATCTTTAATGGTATTGGGTGTAGGAGCTTGTATGGAGTTAGTAAAAACTAGTAAAGATTTGCGTTGAGTTCACAAATCTTAGGAGGGTATCCGCAGGGGTTTTGGCTACACCTTTTAGTAACGGAAACGTCGGTTAGCTTAGGTATTTAATAGTGTTGGGAACAATCGAGTGACTTCAACTATGGATAGTTAGAAACTGAATGATTTTAGCTATCGAATGATTTTTTCACTCATTTTTTTGAAGTAGGCACATAAAGTAATTTTTGATATAACTCGTTATTGAATTGATTTTGACGTATTTGGTTATTTTTATTGATTTACTAACTCAAGGAAAAAAAATGGCATGAATAAATTTGTATGTCAGTCAACAGATTTTTGCAAAATAAAATTTCTATATAATTTATTAAGTTTAATATAATTAATATAATAAATAAATTATTCTGTATAATATAATAAATTACGTACCATGTTTTTGGCCAATCTTTAGAATTTTGAAAATTGATTTAAAGAATTTTTGTGACGTAACGCACGACCAACTATGTCACACTTTGCAACAAATATTCAACCCATTCCCCAAATATTCCGACTCTAGCGAGCTGGATCCGTGAGCTGGAGTGGTTTGAAACAATCTCTAAAAATCGAGTTTTTTGTAAAAATATTGCTTAATTTGAAATTTAAAAAAAAAAAACAAACGGTCAGATATAAAGTAATAAAAAACTTCTTCCAATCTGCATCAAAAAATCTTAAATTATGCCGTCGGACCAAAGATAATGCGGATTTTCATTATTTTTTTAACTTTTTTTATATTATTTTCACTAAAATTTAAGTTGATTTTTTTTTTTTTTTTTTGCCAATTACTTCTAGTCAAATAATTTGTCTAGTATTAATTTTTGGTTATTTACTTCAATTTATTTCTTCAACTTAAACTATAGTTTATCATCAATAGACAATTTATTTGACTAAAAGTAATATGGCAAAAAAAAATTGAATTTGATCTTGAGTGAAAATGATATAAAAAAAAAGTTAAAAAATTAATGAAAATCTGCATTAATCTTTGGTTCACCTACAAAAATTTAAAATGTAATGATGCAGATTGGAAACATTTTTTCATTACTACTATTTCTGACTGTTTGATTTTTAAACTACCACACCAGCCAATATTTTTCCAAAAAACTCGATTTCCAAAGACGATTTCCAAACTTTCCAAAGACTCGATTTATCGCTAGAATCGAAATATATGGGGAACTATCGTAACATAAACCATGTATTATTTTGAAGAACCGACGCGAACAACTTTTTTTCGTGGGGCACCTTAATCTATATATCGGGGAAATAAGATTCTGGAAAGATTCTGGAAAGCAGGACTCTTCATATTTTCAATTTGATCTGAAAGTTTGATAAGGCCAAGTATCCCTTCAACTTCTATTATGCTTATCAACGTGTTAAAAAATTTAATAAATAATAACCATTCGTTTCATCTATCAAGTTGGAAAACCTAAAATAGATAAATATTTCGCACAAAAAATGTACATAAAAATAGCATGTCAATAACTGACATCATCCACCTAGTTTTGTTGCCATGGGCAATGCATCACAACTTAATTTCGTTTAATTTGAAGTTTTGCTTTGATGTCACTATGTTATCATTAATTATATGTATCTCTATATAAATCTATTAAACTACAATGCTATTTATGTATTAATTTATTAATGTATACCTTTATACATTTTATTGCTGAATTAACTTTTAGTTGTTATTGCTAGTTTAACTTATGTGGTGAATTTTTTTGGTCATGACTCTTTAGATGTTCACCGCCGCTCAATCGTGTGAACTGTCTATTCATGTTCAAAATAATTTTCGACAATTTCCTAAGTATTTGTGTACATATTATATAATATAATCATTTAAATGTGTGATAGGCAGTTATATTATTATACTAATATAAGATGTTTATTATAAATTTATTGTGTTATCTTACTAGCTCGCAAATTTCTGTTATTTTATAAAAGGTTTAGTTTAAATTACTATGGTATGAATAAAGAATAATAATGTGTTTGTGCTTAAATCAAAAAATAATAATATAATTTGTCAACTTGTCATCGTTACTATTCATTTTATGAAATTATAACTATAAGAAACTAATTGATAACAGCAGGTATTTAATGCACAAGAAGCATTCGCAATCTAAGTGAATTTAGCCTATGAACTTGAGATAGAATGTAATTTTAGAACAATTCGTGACAGACTTAAATCTCATTTTGTGCTACTAAGTGATAAGTTTTGTTAATCGAATATTTTCACTCCCAACTAACTCTAAAATCTATTTGATAATGCATTTATAATATAGTTTTCAATTTGTTTGTAAAGTTTACTAAAATATTTTATTTTATTAAATAACTGTTACCTTTAGTTTTAGAATGAAATATTTCATCCATAACAATTCTTATTACTTTTCTACCGAAATTATTATGTAAGCAAGTAATTAATGCTGTTATAGAAGCTCATCACTTCGATCAGTTTAAAAAACTAAAAAAAGTGGCTTAAAAGAAAAAATTAGAGACGCTACTGAAGGATAAAAGATTTTCTAATTTGTTCACTTATTTGAAATTAATTAATGTCTTATTAATTATATTTGTTTCGTATTATTTAGAATTTCGGCATTGAATTGAATTTGATTTTAAGATTTCTAATCAAAAAACTTAACTTCCCCTTATATTGGTTCATCTGTAAAGTTATAATTAGATAAAAACATACGATTCCTAATTAACAACGAGAGATTCGTGGACGGCTGACCATTCTTTTATTGTTAAATCATGGGCGCATGCAAGATATTCTAAAGTGGGTGGATGGACAGGGGTATATATAAAAAGTTCACGCAATTAAGATTACTTTTTTTATTTACTTTTATTTTTCTTTTTTTTCATTAAGCTTAATGGAAGCTGATTAACTTATTCAAGCAGGGTTTTTTTTCTTCTCTCTCCCTTTTCCTTGTTTTGGTGTTCGAAAGATATTCAAACGTGGTAGGCGTAAACCGCCCATCTAAATGATGTAATTTTAAGAACACGCAAAAAAAAAGAGAAAAGAGAAGAAAAAAATTAAGATAAAGGAAGTTATAATTAACATGGATTATAATTATAATGCTTTAAAAATATGTACTATATCTTAATGGTAAGAAAACATTAGAGAGGGGGAAGAAATGGCGTTCGAGTTAAGAAGAAGTAGCGTTGTAGTTAAGAAGGGTATTTCGGAGTCGAGATCTACTTAGATGAAAATCGAATTCACGGATCAAATTGTTGGTTACACGAAGCTTCCTGGTTACAGGTTCACTGCATCCATAGTCGGTGCAGTGAAAGTTATGTTAAGTGGAAGAGAGGTATAGACCTAAGGTTACGTGGGTTGGTATTAAAGAATATTAATTGAAGCAGTGCTGGGCAGTTAATGATTCCATATACAAGTTGATAAATGAACAGTACATTGACAATTTCCCTTCGTTTTGCAAGAGATCAACTTCAGGCGGTCTGCATTAGGAGGTAAGTTAAAGCTGAACCGGGAAGACCGCGAAGTGCGAACCGAATGAATATTTGTTGAACGGCTTCGATTCGTACAGAATTGGTGTTATGGATAGGAGACCAAACCTGGCTGGCATATTGGGGGATGGATCTAATAAAGGTAAGGTAGAGAGATTTTGTCACGTAGGGATTAGAGAACTCTCTGGACCAGTGTTTCACGAAACCTAGTGCAGAGTTGGCTCTATTAATCATATTATCAATATGAGACCTAAAATTAAATTCCTTGTCACATATTACACCTAAGTCCCGTAAATAGCTTACAGTATGAACTGACTTGCCGAGTAAGTAATAAGTTCTCGAAAGAAGTGGGAGTCACTTACGTGAGTATGTGATAGCTTGACATTTACTGACGTTGAGCTCAAGAAAAATTTTTTGGCACCAAGTGGAAAAACTAACCAGATCGTCTTAAAGAGTGCAAGAGTCAGTGCTGGTTTGAATGTGCAGATAGTTTTTCATATCATCCTTCCATGAGATATGATATACATTAGTTTAGTATAATTAATAAAATAAAAATCATCTATTAAATTTAGTTTTCTACATATTTATGTTAATTTCATCGATATGCAGCGCCAGAAAAATTTAAATTTTAATTATTTTATATCATCATGTTTAAAAATGGTACTTTACTTTTATTAGCATAGATGTAAATACTTCGATGTTTTACATCCAATACCAATGACAATGAAACAACATCAGGGAACATGTTCCAAAATACTGTACTAAACAGATACTGAAATTTTTTGACGTTGAATTACGTCTTACAGCGCGGTTTGTATGGGGCTCTTTTTCGCAAATCTTTCAAGCATATGCAACGTTTTGGACGACTTTTTGGGGTATACTTACAGCCTTTAATATTCATCGTACAAAAAAACCTTGTATGTCAAGATATCAGTTACATGGCGGATGAAATGAATATCTTACTTTGAATTTGTTACCTTTCTAATATAGCCCCAAAATAGCAAAATCTTTGAAGAATAATTCACATTTTCGTATGAGAATAATTATGCAGAAAATGCTTCCAGTAACTTCTTATGTTTTTGTTATGGTTCTTGGTTTTGTTCCTTGCAAAATCACGAACGCAACATCGTGTTATTTATTAAAACGAATTGTCTTACGAATATTTGCAGTAACTGCTTGTGTTGTTTTTATTACAAAAAAAAAAATGGCCATTTCAGCCCTTGAAAGGGCTTTGACCGATATTGATACTTATGATGTTGATTTGTTGTTGATGATTTTGTGTTGTGAAATGTTTAAACTAAAGAGCTGCACGGGTATGTTTGCAAGACTTTTGTTTGTAGTTCGCATGCTCACTCTATTCAACTCTCAACTTTAACAGTATTTAAACATAAACAACATAGAGAGCAAGAACAAATAAGCATAAAGCATAACGAAAACAAGAAAAACGTGTACTTTATCAAAGAGCAAGCATATAAAGTAAAAATTTAAATTTGTTGAAATGTGTTGAAATGCTCAGTGTTGGACACACTGAGTGAGTTCTTGGTTACTTTATTCATACTTTTGAAAATGATAAGACAATAAAATAGAATAAGAAAAAATCATGAAATGAATATAAATTTAACGAAAACACAACAAATTGTCAACAAACAATGTATATTGTTATTGTTTTGTGTTTTAAAGGTTTTTCTGCTTCATATCAGAGCAAAAAAAAATCACATTGGATGCAGTTATTTCTCTATAACATATTTGTTTTGCTTGGTATGCTCGTTGTTTTGTGCATTGATTTGATTATCTCTATTTGATCGTATCGAATGTATAGAGCATTTAGAAATAATGAGAAAGTGCATATCTAGGTGAGAGACTAACAAATGCTGTAGAGGGAGCACTTTTTTGTGAGAGAATGCTGTATTATGTTTGCTTATGCTTTAGTGAATAAACTAAATAGAGAACAAGACAATAAAATGCTCGATGCACTTTATCGTATCAAACACATTCATGCAGCCTTTTAGATTAAACGCAAAATGATCTAGTTAGAAATATACCTACATGCTTTTTTCTTAATATGTATGTTAAACTTACATTAAGGTTTACATATGCAAAGACTGCCTATGGCCATTGTGTTATGAATACTCTATTTATGTATGTTTGAAATATCATAATAAATTTTCTAAAAAACTTTGAGAATTCAGTCAATTAATGACATATGAAATAAAAAAACAAACTTTTAAAATAATGTAATAACTTATTACAGGCATAAAAAAAAATTTAATTTTAAAATGTTCAAGTTTATAAAAATTGTTGTTGTAATCACATCTATCCCAAAGTGTATTGCTTTAACCAATTCAAATTTAAAAGCAAACATCTTGTAGGCTTCCAACTGTGCGTGTTGCAAAGAATACATTAAAAAAATGTAAAAACTCAAAAGCAAATTTCATCAAAAGCTCTCAAGTAGTTCAATGAACTAGCTTTTCTATTGCATACAATACACTCAGAGTAGTTTTCAAGTGTCTTGATTGTTTTACGAATATATATCCATTTTTTTTTGTTTTACCTACTTTATTTTTAACACATGTTTTGAAGTTTAGAAAAAAATTTAAGGATTTCCGAAATTTAATTCCTACCAGAATGAATTTGTATGCAAAACCTAACTATTACTTTTGAAATGTTACACTTTTGTATTTTCCTATTTGGTGCCTTGATTATTAATTAAATCTTCTGACACCTCCACTTTTGAATTAAATTATTCTATCAAGATTATTTTTTGTTATTTCCATTAAAACCATAAAACTACTTGAAGATTTCTTTTGATTGGATGGCTCGTGTAGAAAAAGTATTTTAGAAAAAATATTCTACATACGACATGTAGAAATATTAAAGCTAAACGTATTTGTAGAAAAACCACTCAATCGTGATGGAACTAAAAAGTCGCATGCACTGTTGAAACTCATATCTGACTCTCATACCTCGCGTATTGAAATATCCAAAACGTGAACCTTTAAGCTGGTGTTAAAAAAAGCTCAATCTTGCATAATAAAATCTCAAAGATACACTAAATTATAAACTACACGCCCGTGTTGTAAAGTTGCACGAAAAATGAAGCTTTATGTTGTTTAGAAATTGTGCGAATCCAAAACTATAATTCACTTATGGTTTTCCATAAATTCTTCGTTTAATATTCTGTTCTTTTCTTCTCTTTCGTTCCAAGACCAACATTGGTTGTTTTATGGTTTGTATAATTATTAATTTACTTGAACTTTTACAGGACAATGACTTTTCTTTAATTTTTTTACATTTTCTTGGTTCGGTAGAGATCTACAACGTACGTGTAGAAAAGCTACATGTGCATTTAAGAAACCTGCATGCCGAGTCTAGAAAAACTGCATATACGTGTAGCTTTTCTTGATTTTGTATTCTCTGTGGCAGAACATTAAAGTTGTGTAGCGTAGATAACTTCACTCAATATTCCGTAGCATTAAAGTGTGTGTACTTACACGAAAACACAAGCAATTCACTACGATAGCACACAAATGTGCACAAACATTATCATTCTGTATCGTAAGTTACATTAAAATACCCGTATAGCAGTAATTTTCTAACGGTTTTCTTACGTTAACAATAGTTGATCAATAGTCTTACCGTTTTAGTTATTGATAACAATATTTATTTGATAACAAAAGTTCCTAAGACTCACCTTTATGTACCCAGGTTTTAACCCTTGTTTTGCCATCCAAAAAAAAACTACACTGTCTGCCACCCAATGTACTCCGCATGCGAATTTGTAGATATAAGACCCATGTAACCAAAAATAATTATGTGCATTCGATCAATATTTATTATTGCAGCAAATACATTTAGGCGGCCTCGGTAGTCGAGGTGGTAGCGTACACGACTGCCACTCACGGATCTGAGGTTCGAATCCTGGTTATTGCAATGGTCCTACGCTTTGTCATACCTACATTTCTTTCATTGTTTCTTATCAAGAGAAATTAAAATACGGCACAATTTAAGACTTACCGCATGTTTATGTATTCCGAAATCAGCGCTTTCGTTCGAGTGGGCAATAATATGTTTATATAAAAAAGTATTGTTGCTTGTTTCCTTCACGAACGAGAATGCTCATTTCGGAATACATAAACATGCGGTTAATGTTATAGCTCGTGGTGGTACTGAAGTTTGTGGAGAATATCAATAAACTTGAATTGGCTGAGTTAAAGGCCTTAGTTACAAGCTTCTACAGTGTTTCATTAGAACTCCTACACATGTTTTACTTGATATCGCGTTCTTTCCACTAAGCTGTCATTCATGTCATTCAGTAATGTTGAAACATAAGCATGGACAGATTTTTCACAATCTTACCTTTGGCGAAGACTCTTTAATCTTGGAAGCTCACTATCGTTGGTACTTTGAAAAAAAAAAAACGTACACTCCTCAAGAAATGAAATCATCGACCTATAGAGCACTGTTGTCAACTCTTTTTGGTTTTCATGAAAAAGATACTATCTGTTCATATGTTCTAAAAAAAAAAAACAAAGCCGTGCTTCTCCTTAGCATGATGATGATACAATCTCTGAAGGAGCTCACCAAAAACCAGATATGATTATGTTGTACAACAAAACCAAAGCAGGCGTTTATACTATGGATCAAATATGTATGAAGTACTCCACCCAACGGCGAACGTGCAGATGGCCGCTAGCTTTCTTCTACAACATCCTGGATATTGCAGGTGTGGCTGCATATGTTATTTGTAATGAATATGTGCATTATGAAAAAAAAACAAAATATTTTTTATTATGTACTACACGAACCTTATGCATTTTCTGACGGGGTACCCGGGTGGCTCATACGTGTTTATTTTTCAAAAACTTTATTTTGTAAGTTCAAGTATTTTTCAAATTATTTATAATGTAAATATCGATAGAAAATCGATCAAACAATGGGGATCCAAGAAGGATTTGTCCCATCCTTTTTAGAAAAAGCACTTACTTACTTACTTAGATGGCCGTGACAACCCGTGTCCGGATTTCGACCGACCTCATCAGCTCTCGCCAGGCGCCTCTGCTTTGCGCGCGCCTTCTCCAATCGGATACACCAAGTGCGGTTAGGGCTTCCTCAGCCTGGTCCATCCATCGGAGGCATGGTCTCCCTCGTCGTCGTTGACCAGCGACCCTCGCCTCGAGCACCTTTTTCGCTGGAGCTTCGTCGTCCATACGATGGACATGACCCAGCCAGCGTAGTCGCTGCACAGTTATACGCCGAACTACGTCAATGTCTCTGTAGAGCTCATACAGCTCGTGGTTCATTCGGATGCGATAGTCATCGCCGACTCGAACAGGACCGAAGATTTTGCGAAGAACTTTTCTCTCGAACACCCCCAGAGCGGCTGCGTCAGTTTGCGAAACTACCCATGCCTCAGCGCCATAAAGCAGCACAGGTAGAACGAGCGTCTTGTAGAGTGTTAGTTTTGTCGATCGAGAGAGGGCTCTGGAACTTAGTTGCTTACTGAGCCCGTAGTAGCACCTATTAGCAATTATTGTTCTTCGCTTTATCTCCAGGCTGATTTCATTGTTGGAATTAATGGCGGTGCCAAGGTAAACGAACTCCTTGACTACTTCAAAGTTATAGCTGCCGAATGAAACGTGGGAGTCTAAACGCCGCGCTCCCTTGTTTGTAGACAGCTTATACTTTGTTTTACCCTCATTTATCGTCAAACCCACTTTGGCTGATTCCTTTTCGATAGCGGCGAAAGCAGCGGTAACATCTCTCTTGGTTCTGCCAACAATATCAATATCATCAGCGTACGCAAGGAGCTGGACACCTTTATAGAAAATGGTGCCATTACGATGCACACCGGCCTTTCGTACGATCCCCTCCATGATGATGTTGAAGAGATCGCAAGACAGTGGATCGCCTTGCCTGAAACCTCTTTCGGTATTGAAGGTTTCGGAGAGGTCATTTCCTACCTTGACGGAGCTGCGTGTGTTGCTCAACGTCATTCTGCAAAGTCTAATCAACTTTGCAGGTATACCGAACTCAGACATTGTTGCGTATAGGCAATCCCCTCTCGGGCTATCGAACGCAGCTTTAAAATCGACAAAGAGATGGTGTGTGTCAATTTGATTTTCGTGGGTTTTCTCCAGGATTTGTCGTAGCGTGAAAATCTGGTCTATGGTGGACTTACCAGGTCGAAAGCCACACTGATAAGGTCCAATCAGTGTTTTTGTAATCGGCTTTAATCTTTCACACAGTACGCTTGAGAGAACCTTATATGCGATGGAAATAAGACTGATACCTCTATAACTAGCGCAGATTGTAGGGTCTCCTTTCTTAAGTATAGGGCACAGAACACTGAGGTTCCAATCGTCGGGCTTACTTTCTGCTAGCCATATTTTGCTGATGAGCTGATGCATGCGCCTTATCAATTCATCGCCGCCGGTTTTAAACAATTCAGCTGACAGGCCGTCAGCACCCGCTGCTATATTGTTTTTGAGTCGTTGGATAGCAACTCGAACCTCATCATGGCTAGGTGGTGATACTTCCACTCCGTCATCGTCGATTGGTGGCACTGCACTGCGCTCTCGATGGGCGGCATTGGTGGAATCGTCGCCAGTAAGTAAATTGGAGAAGTGCTGTCTCCACAATCTAAGCACACACTGTGTATTCGTATTCAGATCTCCATTTTCGTCTCTGCAAGTGGATGCTCCGGGCTTGAAACCTTGGGTTAGACGCTTAACCTGTTGATAGAATTTTCGTGCATCCTTCTTGCCCTGGTATACCTCTAGTTCCTCACGCTCACGCTTTTCCTGCTCTCTTTTCTTGCGTCTGAAAAGGCGCCTCTCTTCCTTCCTCTTTTTGCGGTAGTTTTCTCGCACGGCTCGCGTTGCAGCTGACTGCAGCGTTTTTCTGTATGCGGCGTTTTTTACTGCAGTCGCGATGCGACACTCCTGATCGTACCATTGGTTCCGAGGTTGCGGGCGCCGGAAACCAATGACTTCTTCAGCGACAGCGCGCATGGAGTGGGATATATGCGCCCAAAGTCCACCGGCGTCGTCGAGTCCAGAGGTTGGTTGGTTGAGCTTAACCGAGAGTTGAGCGGAGTAGGCTTCGGCAGTCCGTTGTAATTGCAGCTTAGCGACATCTAGCTTTCGTTGCATTCCTGTGCGTATGTTCTTTGCATTGCATAATCGCATGCGGATCTTGGCTGCAACAAGATAATGGTCGGAGTCAATGTTGACCCCCCGAAATGTACGCACATCTAGAACACTAGAGGCATGCCTTCCGTCGATTACAATATGATCAATTTGGTTTCGCGTTTTTTGATCAGGGGACAGCCAGGTGGACTTGTGGATGTCGAGGTGCTTAAATCTGGTGCTACTAACTACCATGTTTCGTGCCGCGGCGAAGTCGATCAGTCTTAGACCGTTGTTCGTAGAGGTCTCGTGAAGACTGAACTGACCGACAGTGAGGCCAAAGATGCCTTCCCTTCCGACTTTCGCATTAAAATCGCCGAGGACTATTTTCACGTCATGAACCGGAAGGTGGTCATATACGTCCTCAAGACTAGCGTAGAAAGCGTCCTTGACGGCTTCGCCCTTTTCCTCCGTCGGGGCGTGCGCGCAAATAAGGCTTATGTAGAAAAATTTTGCCTTGATGCGGATCGTGGCCAATCTTTCGTCCACAGGTGTGAACCGGGAAACAATGTGGTGTAGTTTCCGGCTAACAACGAATCCACATCCGAATTCGCGCTTCTCCGCATGGCAGCTGTAGTAGATATCGCAGTGTGCTTGTTTAGAGCAGCCTTGCTCTTTCCATCGCATTTCCTGGATGGCGGTGATGTCAGATTGTATTGTTTTGAGGGCTTCCGCCAGTTGGATAATGGCGCCTTCCCTATAAAGGGTTCGGACATTCCAGGTGCATATCCGTAAATCATTGTCCGTTTTTCGTTTGCGGTGGTCGTCAACGTAATTGGGGTTCTTATCCGAGGCTGGTTTAGTTTTCATTGGGCAGTAGTAATGTGGCGGGACCCAAACCCTGTGCACATTCCATGTTTAAGGTCTATGGATCGACCAGCCGCTCAAATTAGCCGTCAAACTGACGGATGCCAGTTTGCCGTTGCCCAGGGAATACCACTTGGAGGTTTGAGTCGACTTGAGACGATTTCGACATGGATAATGCTGGCCTCGCCAGGTTGAGGCGGTCAGGCACGTTGCGAAGGTTCGCCCCTTGTTCCCCACAAACACTACAAAAAACACTATTCTACAAAATATACCCCGATGGGTACTCGGGTACCTGGGTGGCAACACAAGGGTTAACAGAGAGATACCTACGCTAAAAGTACCCATATGCTGATTGTTTTAAATGCTTACTACGCAAACACTACAGAATGATAATATTTGTATTAATTTTTTTTTTGTGATCACAAACATATACGCTGCAAAATGAAGAGTCATTTCAACTACATTTAAACATTTACATACAAATGTTTACAAACTTACATACAAATTATACAAATTTACAAACATTAAACATACATTTAAATATTGTACAGTTTAGTTTCGTTCACTAATCATGAGTTGAATTCCTGTTCTGTCAGATGATAAAATGAAAAAGTTTTTCATGTTATCACTGTTTGTCGATTTGCAATCTTTAGAATCGTTCTTTAGTAAGGTTAATCGAAAACACAGTGATACAATTATGGTATTACTGTGATAACTCTACGATTTTATTAATGCGCTGAATTATAATTAATACCCTTAAAATTTATAAAAATCTAAATCTTTAATCGTTGCTTATTTTTATCTTCCACAGACTCAACATTCATTTTCTTCACGTGAAACCGAAGAAGACTAATGGCAAAAAGGTGTTGCCTCTACTGCTCCTCCACGGCTGGCCTGGATCGGTGCGTGAATTTTATGATATTATTCCTATGTTGACCACACCAAATGCCAAGAGCGAATATGTCTTTGAGGTGGTGGTACCAAGCTTACCCGGATATGGCTGGTCACAGGTAAGTCGTAACACATTCTTTATATTATATAATTATCAATTCACTAACTTTTCACTTTTCCTCCTTCTGTTAGGGCTCATCTAAGACTGGTTTTGGTCCCGCTCAAATAGCTGTCGTTATGCGCAACTTGATGTTGCGTCTTGGTCATCCAAAATTCGTTGTACAAGGTGGTGATTGGGGTGCTCTTATTGGCGCTGGTATTGCTTCTTTCTTCCCACGAAATGTCATCGGCTATCACTCAAACATGTGTGGAGTTCTCACGCCCACGGCAATGGCCAAAGTCTTTATATCCAAAATTTGGCCTTCGTTTTTCTATGAAGAGCATCAAATAGCCTTTCACTTTCCGGAAAGAAATTTGCTTGTGCAAATGCTCGAAGAAATGGGTTATGCACATATTCAGGGTACCAAACCTGATACTATTGGCACTGCGCTTGCACACAATCCAGTTGGCTTGGCCGCCTATATTCTGGAGAAATTCTCTACATGGACTAATCCAAGCTTTCTTAAATTAGCCGACGGTGGTTTAACAAAGCGTTACACGCTGGATGCTTTGCTGGATAATGTGATGATCTATTATGTAACCAACTCGATAACCACATCGCAACGACTCTATGCGGAGGCGTTCAGCAAGGCGCAAATGGAGCTCGAGATGGATCGTGTACAGACAAATGTACCAACAGGTTGTGCGCGTTTCAAACACGATCTAATGCATGCTTCAGACTGGCAGCTTAAGGAGAAGTTCTTAAATTTGGTGCACAGCACGTACTATGTCAATGGTGGTCATTTTGCGGCGATGGAGCTACCAGAGACGCTTTACAATGACTTTTTGGAGTTTATTAAGAAGGCTGTTAGTGTTGAAAGTACGAAAAAAGAAGATCTGTAGATTTATAGAAAAAGAATTTTAGCATCTTCAAGTGAGATTAAAGTTTTAGTTTTTTTTTTTAAAAAGCAGTAGAAATAAAATGATTTGTAATTTTTATGATATTATTTTGGATATCTTGTTTTGAATAAAAGTTATCATATTATTGTTAAACTAACCTTTGTGAGTTGAATTTCTTTCTAATGAAGTTTTTAATGCTGTTGAGAAACTGTATTACTTGCACACTCG